>BLSH010130906.1:204319-244723 GCA_018402905.1 Glandirana rugosa | reverse complement strand
GGGGCGCAGTGCGGCAATCATTGGTGTGGGGTGTCAGTCTGACACACAGCATCTCCGATCTAGGTAAAGAACTTCTGTCAGAAGCTCTTTACCATGTTATCAGCCATGATGAATCACAGCTGATCACAGTGTAAACAGAAAAGGCCGTTTATCGGCTTTTCCTTTAGTTGCGTCTGCAGACGTGAGTAGAGGAGAGACGATCGGTGGCTCTCCTGATGTGGGGGTCTGTGCTGATTGTTTATCAGCGCAGCCCCCCCTAGGATCATCACACTGGACCACCAGGGAGCCCACACATGGATGCCACCCAGGGACCACCAGGGATGCCACCCAGGAACCAGTAGGGATGCCACCCTAGACCACCAGGTAAGGGGCACACAATGTCCAATAGGGATGGCACTGTGCCCATCTGTGATACTTGCCAGTGCCATCCCTATAGCTGCTACTGTGTCAGTGCCGCTTATCTGTGCCCATCAGTGCCACATATCAGTGCCACATATCAGTGCCACTTATCAGTGCCCATCAATGCTGCCTATGAGTGCCCATCAGTGTCACTTATCAGTGCCCATCAGTGCTGCATATCAGTGTCAGTCAGTGCTGCTTATCAGTCCCGCCTATCGGTGTCCATCAGTGCTGCATATAAGTGCCACCTCATCAGTGCTCATCAGCACTGCCTCATTAGCGCCTACCAGTGAAGGAGAAAATGTACTTATATGCAAAGTTTTGTGACGGAAAAAAAGAAAAAAAAATTTTTTTTTCAAAATTTTAGTTTTTTTTTATATTTGTAGTGCAAAACATAAAAACAACAGGAAGTGATCAAATACCACCAAAAGAAAGCTCTGTTTGTGGGAGCAAAATGATAAAAATTAAGTTTTGGTACAGCGTTGCTTGACCGCGCAATTGTCATTCAAAATGCAAGAGCGCTGAAAACTGAAAATTGGTCTGGTAGGGAAGTGTTCTAAGTGCCTGGTATTGAAGTGGTTAATGGCAAAAGCTCCCGATCACCAATGCGTAATTTTCCTTTGCCTGAGAACATTTTTTGGAGAAAAACGCACATGGTTGATATTTTTTTTCAACGGATTGAAGAAGCACAGCTCCCACCCCAGTTGAAGAAGCGTCCACTTCAATGCAAAATGGATCCTCTGGGTTAGGTCTTCTCAAGAGAGGTCCAGAAACAGTCTTGTTTCAATTCATGAAATGTAGAAACCACTCCTTAGCATTCGCACGTCAAGGCGATAATAGGCGCAGCAATCGAAGAGTAATTGCTAATGAACTGCCTATAATAATTTGTGAACCTGAGAAAGCGCTGTGTGACCTTGAGGCTGGCGGGAAGGGGCCAGTTGGTAATGGCTGAGATTTTTTCAGGATCCATACGAAGACCCAAGCTGGAGACAAAGCATCCCAGAAACAGAAACTCTGAACTTTCGAAAGAGAATTTCTCCAGCTTGAGATACAGATTGTTTTCTCTAAGGCTGGGTTCATACCTATCCGAATTAGATGTGGCTTACACCGCATCCAATTCGCATGACACTTGAAAACACATTGTTTTCAATGTGTCAGGTTCACATAGGTGCGGTGCATTCGCAAATGTGCATTTTCTGTGCAATGCGGTGTGAATTCCCAGCCTATTAGGTTCAATGGGAACGCATCTAGCACGGAGATGCGCTCCGCACTGAACTGGGATAATTTCCCCTGCTAGCGGCCCCTCCCCCTCCAGCTGCTGTGCTGTGAGAGTGGACAGGAGCCGCCAAACGGCGGCTCCGCCCGTTCTCGGCAGCAGGCAGGCTGGAATTCACACCGGACTGGTGTGAATCCAGCCTAAGGCGCTGAAGTACAGTCTGTGGACAGGCAGATTCTCCAAAAAGATGAGAATGTCATCTATGCAAATGACAACAAATTGATACAGCAGATCCCTGAAGATTTCGTTAACAAAGTTTTGGGACACAGCTGGGGCATTACACAGACCAAAAGGCATGACCAGGTACTCGTAATGCCCATCTCTGATGTTAAACGTTTTCCATTTGTCACCTTCCTTTATTCGGATCAGATTGTATGCACCCCTGAGATCCAACTTGGTAAAAATTGAGACACCTTTCAACCTGTCGAATAGTTTAAATATCAAGGGTAAGGGGGTAACAATTTTTGATTGTCACTGCATTTAAACCTCGATAGTCAATGCAGGGTCTTAAAGTTCCATCTTTTTTGGCAACAAAAAAGAACCCCGCTCCCGCAGGCGATGAGGACTTCCAAATGAACTCCTTCCTAGATTTTCAGCGACATACTCCGACATGGCCTGAGTCTCTGGGATGAACAGGGGGTAGGTACAGCCCCTGGGCAGAGTCGCTCCGGGAACAAGGTCAATGGCACAGTCAAAGGACATGTGTGGAGGAAGCATTTCAGCTGATTTCTTGCAGAAGACACCCTAGAAATATGCCGCGGGAAGAGCAGAAGAAACTGAGGTGGTGGCAATAGGAAGTCTCTATTTAGGAGCAACCTTGAGTAGACAGGGTGAGAAACAAGAGGAACCCCAAGCCAGTATCTGCCCAGAAGTCCAGTCAATGTGTGAGGAATAGAGCTGTAACCAGGGAAGGCCCAATACGATGAGGGTTGAGGCCTTAGGTAAGACAAGGAAGGATATGTCCTCCTGGTGGAGTACTCCAACCAACATCTTAACCGGAAGGATCTGGAAGTGGATAGGCCCTCCTGGAAGAAAAGTGCCATTGATCGCTGAGACCACCAATGGAGTGGCGAGGGGTGAAAGGGTAAGCTTCAAGGAGGATGCAGTATTCCAGTCCATAAAGTTGCCGGCATCTCCGGAATCCAAATATGCCAAGACCGAATGAGGAGAAGCATCGACATGCAGGAACACTGACAGAAGTAGACGTGAAGGTTATGTTTCTGGGTCCAATACTCCACCTTCCAGATGTATTAGAACCGAGCATTTCCCGAATACAGCAAGCAAGTGTCGTGAAAATGACCTTTGCCCCCACAGTAGAGACACAGGCTCAGAATTGTATGCCTAGCACGTTCCTCGGGAGATAGCCTGGTCTGGCCCAGCTGCATAGGTTCCTCGGCTGGCAGGGGATGCTCCATGGGTCACAGAGAGGGGAGCTCAGGCTGACTAGGGACCAAGGGGTGCTGGCGTCTCTTTTCTAGGGTCCTCTCCTGGAAGCAAATGTTGATCTGGTTACACAGGGAGATCTCGTCGTCCAGATCAGCGGGGATGGTTCTACCCGCTAATTCGTCCTTCACTCTGTCATAGAGGCTCTGTAAGAAGGTTGCAACTAAAGTCTCATTGTTCCAGTTCAGCTCAGTAGACAGGAACCGAAAATGGAGAGCATATTGGCCCACAAAAAAAGATTCCTGGTGGAGGCGTAAAAGGCCCCTGGCCGCTGAAGAGACACAACCTGGTTCCTCAAAGATGTTCCAAAAGAGTTTCAAGAAACTAGACAGACTAGAAACCATGGGGTCACTGTTCTTCCACAGAGGGGCAGCCCAGGCTAAAGCCTCGCTGGACAGGAGAAAGATAATGTAGGCCACCTTCGCCTGATCAGAAGGGAAGTTTTGAGGCTGAAGCTCAAAATGAGTGGTGCACTGGCTAAGGAACCCCCTGCAGGACTAAAGCATCATAAACACAGTGCGACTGTCATACAACCGCATGTTCAACTTTTTCCACAATCGGCTGTTGGCGGTTGTGTCTAGCGTGAAGTGCTACGAGTGTATAAAGAGGAAGTTCAGGTGATTGTGATTAGTGAATTAAGAACACAGACTCAACCTAACACTTCTTGGATTCCGAGCATGTGTGTTTGTACGTACAACTTTTGTTGGGCCAACTTTTGTACACACAAATCAACAGTCGTACGAGTTTTCTAGTTTTCTCAGCCAACTTCTGTTGTACAATTCTCAAACGTCAGCAGTTGTAATCAGCGTGTACTAACACGCTGTAGTAATGGTCGGATTATCGTACAACACACTGTTGTACGACCGTTGTTGTACAACAGTGGCACCGTGTGTACAGGCCATTAGAGTCCCCAGAGTAATGGGACAGAGCCGGTAGCTGCAAAGGGTTTGCGGTTGCGAGCGTGACTGGAACAGCAAGCGTGACTGGGCAGCAGGTTGCGGTTCAGGTTGTTGAACCGGAGGTCTTAAGGAGGACTGAAGCTGCACAAAGTGAGAAACCAGGTCCTGAAGGAATCGCATCACCTGGGTCTGACTAGACTCCTGGGTCTCAAGTCTGCGGACTATGTCCTGGAGCAAATCATCGGCGGGTAGCGGCACATCAGCCGGGTCCATGGCCGATCAAACTGTCAGGTCACCGGACAGCAGGTGACAGGTGCGCACTGCTGGGTTTGGGGCACCTTAGCTGACTGACTAGTGAAACCTTAGCTGACTGCTGTGACTAGGTGATCAGGATGGTGCAGGTAAATGGGACTGCTGGGGCACTGACACATATTGCACAGGGAGCTAGAGCATAGGTTCCCCCAGAGTCTAAGAACCAGCAGGTGTTCACCAGAGCCTCCGGTGGTGAGGAAGGCCTTGGTTGCAACTGGATCCAGCTCACGGCCCCCCCAAGATCCCCCAGCTCACGGCAGGTTAGGAAACTGGAGAGGAAACAGCAGTATAAGATAGCAAGAGAAGGTCAGTGGGAGAGCCAAGGGTCAGGGCTACAAGCAGACAGAACAGACAGGAGACATGTCAAGGTCAGGGTTACAGGCAGACAGGTAAGGTCAAAGAACAAGCCAAGATCAGGGACACTAGCAGATAAGAAAGGTCAAGAACATGCCAAGATCGGTACACGAGAACAAACAAAGAGCACACGGCAGACGCACAAGATTGATCGGAGGCTTGCAGCAGATGTTCTTAAAGAGTGTTTACTTCGTTGGAGGCTGGAGTGGCATTCACTGAGTGAAGATTACTTAATACACAGGTGATGATGTGCATGGCCTTTAGGCTGACACAAACAGAAGGGTAAGGGAACAGACAGGACATGAATTGTACTGCAGGTTCATGACAGTAATGTACAACAGAGTATATAGTGCAGGGGTCAGGAGTATGTAATGTACAACAGAGTATATAGTGCAGGGTTCAGGAGTATGTAATGTACAACACAGAGTATATAGTGCAGGGGTCAGGAGTATGTAATGTACAATATAAATTATACAGTGTAAGGGTCAGGACTCATAATATTGGTATTCAGTAATCAGTGGGGGCCTAAATGCTCACATGAGACAAGCTGCAGAGGTCCCACACCGCTGCCACCCATCTCCTGAGACTGAATACATTGTTTCTATGTTTATTCAGATGATGGGGGATCTAGGTGAACCCTCAGTACTGCTCTCTCCTTTACAATAAAGTCTCCTCTTACCCGGTGATGTGAGGGGCGGCTGATTGTCCATCATGACGTCCTTGTAGAGATCCTTGTGTCCTTCTAAATACTCCCACTCCTCCATGGAGAAATAGACAGTGACATCCTGACACCTTATAGGAACCTGACACACACAATGATACAGTCACCATCCAGACACATCCCTTGTCTGTTACTGGATAATGTCCCAGAATTCCCAGCACCGCTCACCTCTCCTGTCAGCAGCCCCATCATCTTCTTGGTGACTTCTAGAATCTTCTGTGTGTTGTGTCTTGTAGGGATGAGGGATGGAGGTGGGGGGATGGTGATGGGATTCTGTATTCTCAAGAATCTTGTGGTCATATTATGAGATCTCCTTCTTGTGTCATTGTCAGTAGATTTCTTCATTATTACTGTACAGTTCTGTGTTATAGAAAGATAAATATCACTCTCCCATAATCCCTCACCTCTATGGTCAGCTCTATATTTATTCTCCAGGGATTGGCCACAATGTTTCCGATTCAGCAAAGGACAGACCTCTCCATCCAATGATATGATTACAATGTGGTCAGATTTATAGCTCTTTCTAGAAGTCATATAATAGAGTCACTAATGTGTTACTAGTAAGGCTAACTGACCCACCAGGAAATGTCACCCATGGATTTAGTGGTCAGTGGGGGTGACATGCTGGTAATCATGGGTCTCACTGATTGGACTAAAGCTGAAATTCCTCTCTTCTATAACCAATGCCCCCATCTTGTGCTATAACCAAATATAGAGTACATACACTTCATGTATTCATAGTATCTGTGTGAAGGGCTGTTGAAAAAGGGGGTACCACCTGCCCTGCTGTACGGGGCCCAGGCCCTGTTAGTTCCAGAAGGTACATTCTGTTTGCTTCCTGTCATCCTATCACAGAGCGGCTCAGTGCTCTGCATGTTAGCTGCACTCCCTCTCTGCTCTCTCTGTGTGACTCATTTGTGTTCCCTTCTGATTGTAACTTTGATTCTCTTCACTTCCTCCCTCCAGATTCTTGCCATACTCACTCTGCTTCTCAGATATGCCCCCCATCCCCCTTCACTGCAATCAACCTCCAATCCTTCTCCCTGATATCTCTGATTGTGTCCTGGTGGCTCCCTGCAGTCCTTGACTCCTGTGCTCCTCATTCTGTCCCATCTATCCTGTCTCCTGTCTGCCCAGCCTGTATATCTTCCCTGTTCTCTCCTCATCGCTTTGCCGACCAACTGTATTCCGTTCTGCCTTTATCTTCTCCCAGCAGAGCTTAGTGTATTTTACGTAGCTGGTCTCCCCAATACTCTCCCACTATTATGTAGCTGGTCTTCCCACTCCTCTCCCACTATACGTAGCTGGGCTTCCCACCCATCTCCCACTATATGTAGCTGGGCTTCCCACTCCTCTCCCACTATATGTAGCTGAGCTTCCCACCCATCTCCCACTATATGTAGCTGGGCTTCCCACACCTCTCCCACTATATGTAGTTGATCTTCCCCCCATCTCTCACTATATGTAGCTGGTCTTCCCACTCCTCTCCCACTATATGTAGCTGGGCTTCCCACTATATGTAGCTGGGCTTCCCACTCCTCTCCCACTATATGTAGCTGGACTTCCCACTCCTCTCCCACTATATGTAGATGCTCTTCCCACTCCTCTTCCACTATATGTAGCTGGACTTCCCACTCCTCTCCCACTATATGTAGCTGGGCTTCCCACTCCTCTCCCACTATATGTAGCTGGGCTTCCCACTCCTCTCCCACTATATGTTGCTGGTCTTCCCACTTCTCTCCCACTATATGTAGCTTATCTTCCCACTCCTCTCCCACTATATGTAGCTGGTCTTCCCACTCCTCTCTCACTATATGTAGCTGGGCTTCTCACTCCTCTCCCACTATATGTATCTGGCCTTCCCACTCCTCTCCCTCTATATTACCTAAGCAATCTGAGTGAAAGTTCTCCTCTTTCCTCCCTGCCTGCAGCCTTCTAGAACACATCACAGGTCCAAGAAGACTGCAGGGCCTGTTAGATAGAGCAACGTAGCTTGCGCATGCACAGTGGGTAGGTGGCTGTAAAGCGGAAAGCTCCACAGCCCACAGTTAGGATGCCGACACCGGGAACCTGAAGATTAGTGAAGAACTAGCCCTGGTGAGGAAGTTGCTGGATCCCTGGACAGGTAAGTGTCCTTTTATAAAAAGTCAACACCTACAGGATTTGTTGCTGCTGACATTTAATTGTTTTTTTCTAGAGAGATTCCAAATTGAATTTCACTGCCAGTCCCATTGCATTGACAATTCCAGGCCTGTCCCGTCCCCCAACCTAAAATCACCTTTAGGGCTTGTTCACACCACTTGTGGTGCAGGAATGCATGCCAGAGCTGGCATTTTCCTGTACCTTACCACAGTATCATTATTGATTAGAACAGTGTTTCTCAAACAGGGGTTCTGCTGCAATTCACCATTGTGGAGGATGTTTATCTGTCCAATGCACACTGATGGTGAGTACTGACAAGCCGCATTGATACCCGATGCCTCTCCTGTAGTTGCGACCACTGTGACAGCACTGGAGGGGGTGGAGCAGGACTACAGGAGGGTGTGCAGAATGTGAGAAGCATCTTGTACAGCATACCTGTACTCCCACTAATCCTAACTTTACTTTATGGATCCCACCGCCCCCCTGCTTCTGTCCATCCCAGGAACTTGTGTGTGACATCACCTGGGATGGATGAGTGAGGAGAGCTGGCTGGGATCAGCACACCAAAACAGACATGTTCCCTGTGCAGCTCTGCATGAGGAGGACAGAAAACACTACTACAGACCCCTGTACCCTTACCTGGTGACACCTTTGTCCCCTGACCTGGTAACACCTCTGCACCCTGACCTGGTGACTCCCCTGTACCTTGACCTGGTGACTCCCCCCATGCCCTGGTGACACCTTTGCCCCCTGACATTGTAACCCCCCTGCTCCCTGACCTTATGACTCCTGTGTGCCCTGCCCTGGTTACCCCCCTGTGCCCTGACCTGTGGCCCCCCATTCCCTGACCTAATGACTCCTGTGTGCCCTACCCTGGTGACATCCCTGTCCTCTGATCTAATGACAGCTTTGTCCCCTGACCTTGTAACCCCCCTATTTACTGACCTGAAGACTCCTGTATGCCCTGCCCTGGTGACACCCCTGTGCCCTGCCCTGGTGACACCCTGCTCTCTGTTCTGAGGACACCCCTATGTCCTGCCCTGGTGACACCTTTGTCCCCTGACCTTGTGACCCCCTGTTCACTGACCTGTAGACTCTTGTGTGCCCTGCCCTGGTGACTCCCCTGCGTTCTATCCTGAGGACATCCCTGTGCCCTGACCTGGTGACAACTCTGTACCCTGACCTGGTAACACCCCTGTATCCTGACCTGGTAACACCCCTGTACCCTGACCTGGTAACACCCCTGTTTTCTGTCCTGAGGACCCCCTGTGCCTTGGCTTGGTGACTCCCCTGTGCCCTGACCTTGTGACCCCCCTGTGCCCTGCCCTGATGACTCCCTTGTGCCCTGACAACTCCCTTGTGCCCTGCCCTGGTGACTTCACTGTGCCCTGACCTGGTGAATTTTAGTTGAAAATGAAATTTGTGTGTGCATATCAAAAGTTTGACCCAGAATTTAGCATTTGTGCAGAAAAAAGCCAATAAAGTCTTACATTAAAGAAGTAATTTTTAATATGTATTCTATTGTTTAATGCTATTTCTAAAAAAAATAATTGTTATATCAACAACTCACTGATCACACCGATGTTCCATGAGCTGTTAATCTGAAAATTATTTTAGGGGTCCCAAATGTTTTGCCAAGGGCTCCTCAAAGGCAAAAAAGTTGAGAAACACTGGATTAGAAGAACATCGGAAGAATTAAAGTGACTCTGAATACATCCCAGTGTACAGCGGAGTCAGATGTAACCCCTTCATTACACTCACCTCTCCAGTCAGCAGGCTGAGGATCTCCAGGGTGAGGTTCAATATCTTCTCATTCCGGGGAAATTCCTTCCTTCCATTCTTCACAAAACTCAAATTCTGCTGATTGTCCATCATGAGGTCCTTGTAGAGATCCTTGTGTCCTTCTAAATACTCCCACTCCTCCATGGAGAAATAGACAGTGACATCCTGACACCTTATAGGAACCTGACACACACAATGATACAGTCACCATCCAGACACATCCCTTGTCTGTTACTGGATAATGTCCCAGAATTCCCAGCACCGCTCACCTCTCCTGTCAGTAGCTCCATCATCTTCTTGGTGACTTCTAGAATCTTCTGCATGTTGTGTCTCTCAGGTTTTAGGGAGTCACATGGAGGCACTGTGATGGTCATATGATCACCTGACTTCACAAGAGGAAATCTCTGTATTGAGGAACCAATAGGAATATCATGTTAGAATCCCAGAATCCTCCTCACCTCTCCGGTCAGGTCTGTGTTTTATTAATAGAGATAAGAGTGATGTCATGTGACCTCCCAGAATCCTCATCACCTCTCCGGTCAGGTCTGTGTTTTATTAATAAAGATAAGAGTGATGTCATGTGACCTCCCAGAATCCTGCTCACCTCTCCGGTCAGGTCTGTGTTTTATTAATAGAGATAAGAGTGATGTCATGTGACCTCCCAGAATCCTGCTCACCTCTCTGGTCAGCTCTGTGTTTTATTAATAGAGATAAGAGTGATGTCATGTGACCTCCCAAAATCCTCCTCACCTTTTCAGTCAGCAGGTAGATGATCTCCAGGGTGAGGTTTAGTATCTTCTCAATCATGTGACTCCGATGCTCCTTCATCCTCATTGGTGCCATCATTTGATCTATACAGGTCTCCTTGTAGAAGGGTAACGTTTGGAAATGAAAGTAAGAATTATTTGGATGGTATTGGTCACACAATAATAGGACGTTGGAGCCGGCCACAGACTCATCAATTTCATAGACCATGCTCCATGGATACACTGAGGCAATGCCAAATATCACATGCATCCTTAGAACATGTCCCGTAAATGTGTGAAAACCGGAATAAAGAGGACATTAAGATTAACAAAGAGATATATAATTATAAAACTCCAACCTCTTTTATTCCAATAGGAAGAATAGCTCTTAATCCGGACACGAAAGACAGATAAAGAGAAACTATGAGTATCTTCACATATCCTATATGTTACAGATATTTCATGGTTGCCGGCCAATAAATACAATGTTTCTCCAGAATATTGTTAAGATAATTGTTTGTATCATCAGAAATAATATTGTATTGAAAGCCATAACAAAAAACAAAACAAAGCAAAGAGGGCATGATCTTACACTGTATCAAAGTGGATCTATGGATGCATCTGATATTTGGCATTGCCTCGGTGTATCCATGGAGCATGGTCTATACAATTCATGAGTCTGTGGCTGGCTCCAACGATGAGGATAGGTATAGCCGATATTTATAGATTTGTTTAAAGTTAGTTTTTTTTTCTTAAAACCCATCTGTTGGAGCCTGTGGCTATTTCATCTTTTGGATTGACCATAGTGACTCATGAATCGAGTGATTTTGGAATACATCAAAGATTAGCATAACATGTCATAGAATATTATATGCCTACATGTCACTCTTTTCTTAAATATTGAGTCAGATTGTTCTTCTCCTTTTTGTTATGTTTTTGTATGTAGGTTTATGTGTTTTTTTATATTCATTAGCATTGGTCAAGAATGATTTTAATCGGTCTGTTTTTGGTGCTCTTGCAATCTTATAATTAACCTGTTTAGTATCAGCTGATTGGGGGAAGGGTCTGTGCTAGACTCACCCTCAAATAGCTGAGTAGTTGCACATGGTCTTTGTAATGAATAAGCTCGATTTGTCCGAGTGAAACGAGTCTACGTTCCCTGTATTTGGCTTTTTTCAATAAAAATTGCAAGCTTTGGAATATATCTATGGAGTGCCGCCATTCCTTCCTCTTCCTGATATTGCAGTGGTGAGCCAAGGTGAGCACCCACAGCTGTGTACTAATCCTCTTGGTTATGGTCTGAGCGATGTGGTTCTTTTGATTGAACTATTTTGTGTCCTGCAACATATTTCTTGATCAGTAAGATGGTAAGGTGAAGGCTTCCTTCACTTGCTGGCAGGAGTGGACCATCAAAGACAAAGAGCCCCTATGAGCCCTAAAGCCCCCTCTTACGTCAGAGCCTTGCAGCCTGGTTACCCCCTCAGAGGCCCCCACCGCCCTTCATCCCCACTAAACCTCTCAGTTGTTTAGCCCCTATACTTCCTCAGAGGCCCCCAAAGACCTTAAAGAGGAGGTCCACCACCCCTTTAAAAATGAAAAGTCAGCAGCTACACATACTGACATTTAACATTAGGACACTTACCTGTCCTGGAGTCCAGAGATGTCGGCACAGCAGCAGCTGATCTTCGGATCGGCTGATTGGGTGCTGCCACGGCCATTGTTACTAGGGAAACCTGGCGGTGTAGCCTTTCGGCGTCACGGCCGGGTCCCTACTGCGCATTAGCAGAGCATGCTGCACTCTTTCACTGGCCCAGCGGTGGGGGGGGGATGAAGGGGATTGGCTGGTGACATAATTTGTCACGGCTGGTCTTCCAAAAGTGGGGACAGGATACCTGTCAAAGACAGGTATCTGCTCCTCCCTCTCCCAGGAAAGGTGCCAAATGTGACACCTGAAGGGAGAGGAATCCGATATGTGGAATTTCCACTTTTGGGTGGAACTCCGCTTTAAACCACACTTCCTCCTCAGGGGTCCCAGAGTCCTTCAGATACAGTAAACCCTCAGAGGCTCCCAGAGTCCTTTAGTCCCACTACCTCCTCAGAGACCCCTCAGCTCCTCTACTTCCCTCAGAGCCCTCAGTATTTTCCTCCCTCTGACACCAATGATGGAACATATTCTTCATGGCAGGCTGGGGAATGTTTTCTTTCTCCTGACCAGCAATGTAAGGGGCTCTATGCTCCATACTCCTGACCCCTGCACTCCATCATTGTGTTGGCTGCATAGTGTAATGATTGCCCATTGGCTGCCTGTGTAGTGTAATAATTGCCCTTTGTAGGCCATGTATGGTCAGGATGGTCATTGTCTTGTCTATTTATTGTCAGTAATGTTTGTTTAGAGGAAAAAATTACTGGGGAAATGTTGTGCACCTGAAGGGGTTAATCTACAAATAATAAATGTTGGGGCAGCGCTTGCACTATGGACAAAATATCTGAATCCACAACACGATAATTCCAATAAAACTTTCTGATAGTAAAGTGTCGGACAACTCCTGGGGTTACCTGGCAGTACTTACCCAGACCCCCCCCCCCCCCAGCTGTATAATAAAATTGCCCCCCCCGAACTCCGGGGTCACCATCTCAACCCCCCAAAATCCAGTCCCTGTCAGACTCCTATTGTGAGACTCATCATAGTGTCTCTGGAGGAGGCGCTGATCGTTCCCATGTAAAATCTTACAGAAATCTTCCCTAATCCCAACCTTTAATTATCATTTCATTCCCCCCACATACAATGTCTGGAACCGCCATTTACTGACATCAATAACTCCCCTCGTGGTACCGACCATAAATTCCCTCATTGTAATATACGGGGTTATTCTACATTTCCACACTATATATGTGTGTATCATCATCTGCTGGAGATAAAAGACCTCACAGTGACTATGGAGGAAGAGGACGGACATGACGGGGGGGGGGGGGGGGTACTGGGTGTAAATAGAAAATAAGATCTTATTACCTCCTCTGCTACCACTTCCAGTAATGTCTGCTCTCTACTTCTTCCCGAACGTCCTTTGTTTACCTGACATCACTTCCTGTCTTCCATAGAGACTTCCTGTCTGGGTAGAAGTGAGATCACCACCTTGTGGAGCTCAGAGGAACTGCAGCCCTGAGAAAGGTCTGGAAGTGTGAACACGGCCTTGTGCTGTGTGTGGATGTCCTGTATATCCTTATAGATGGGGTCATCTCCACTCCCACCAAGGGGGATAGAAATATATTACTGCTCGGGGGGAGACATTATGGCTCCTTTGATTTTGCAGTAAAATTGATTGCAGATTTAGTCATGTAGAACATCTGTTATATGGATACAAAGAACCCCAGCCGAGCGTAAAAGGTGGAAATGGCTCCTGATCCCCAGATTTGGGCAATTATGTCACCAATATAAATTGAATAAAACCTGCGCTATGTGTAACAACTTAAATACCTACAAATATAACTTATACCGGACTGCTGCTGTAACAAAGGTAAGTATTCCCTTTGTACTCTGAGTCAAGTGAAGTTGATTGTGAAGATGTACCTGTATAGACAGTGACCTATGGTGTGCCCTGGTCACGAGCTCAGTATGCCTAAAGTGGGCATACCCAACAGTGAAATGAAACCAAAATAAGAAAGGGAAAGGGAGGGTGGTCAAACACTGCAGTAACGTTGAGCATCCTGTAGGAGGAGGCTGGCATATATGTGGCCAGACTCCTCCTACAAACTCAGGCTGACCTATGATCAGCCTTCCTATTTGTACTCGGAGTCAAATAAAGCTGATGATGAAGATGTACCCGTATGGACAGTGACCTGTGGTGTGCCCTGGTCACGCGCTCAGTATGCCTAAAGTTGGTCAAAAGACACAGATGCAAGAAAAGCATTTTATTGTGCAATAATCAACATTCAATCCACTAACTGAGCGAAGGCTCTGGACATTTCTACATCCAGCTCAGGAATATATTTCGTATAACAGGAGGACTTCCATCTGCCCAATTTCCTGATGATATGTACGGGCACTCCCTGGCGGGATGCTGCTGACGCTGCTCCAATCCTGGAGGAATGGCCCGTGTAATGTCTCGGATTCACACCTAATCTGGCCAGCAAGATTCAGACATTTTTGACAAACTGAGTTGTTGTGAGAGACGTTCTAGGAAAGGGTAACAAGGGGCCCTCCCTGGGTTCCCCATCTAGCTGAGCCATAAGGGCATCCAAAACCTTCACCGGACACCAAGAGGTACCTGTCTTAAAGTATCTGATCACAGTACCGGCTCCTACCTGCTGCGTCTTACACACTTCCGAATGCAGCTGAAAATGATCCTGGTGTTTCGTGAGCTGTTTGATGGTCAGAGAACGGGACTGACCACCTGAATATGAAAACTTGCTCGACCTCAAGAACCCATAGAACACCAAATAAATTGCTGCTTTGAGGACTAAACTAGGTTTCTGCCCAAATGGAGCCCTATCAAGCATGTCTGACATGCCCCGGAACAGTTGTCCCGTGATGGGAAGCCTGCTGGCAGGCACTGGCAGACTGCTCTTCTGAATCCCTTTTAAGATGGCCCTAATGGGATGCGCAGAAAACAAAGACGGGTATTGTAAGGACACAAAATGCTGAACCCCAGCTAGATATGTCTTGATGGAAGCATGCAAAAGTTTTAATTGTAAATAGCAAAAAGTGACAAAAGCCAGAAGGTACTGAACATTGTACCAATCTGACGTCGGACACCGAGATAAAAAGGACAGAAACACCTCCCAGGCTATGTTGTAAGCCTTTCTAGTGATGGCCGAAAGGGAACCATCAATCAGCCTCCTGGCACCGGCCTGTAACGTGGATAATCCATCCTCAGCAGGGAGTATGCTGTGCATGGGGTGGCACAACCGTCTGCCTCTGGAACCTGCTGGAAAAACAACGCATAATTAAATCGGGATGAAGCATCTGCCGCAATATTCTCTATGCCCTGTATGAAGATGCAGTTGATATGAAACTTCCATTGCAGAGAGAGCCAAATCAGTCTACGGAGAAATGACATTACTACCAGAGAGCTGGACCTTACTTTGTTGATGATTTCAATTGCTGCCTGATTGTCTGAGTAAAATACCACTATGTTCCCGGGCCACAGGTGACCCCATGCCTGAGCAGCAGTGACAATCCGGTAGATTTTAAATAGAAAGGATGATCTGTCAAAACCTGGTATTGAACTGACCTCCTCAGGCCACGGGCCTGCTAGCCAATGTGTGCGGAAGATGGCCTTGTAACCCTTGGTGGCTGCTGCATCAGACACCACCCGGGGGGATGACTTGGATGCTGCTGCAATGAACATTGACACTCCATTCCAATGCTGCAGGAAATCATCCCACATGCTAAGATCTGCCAGAGCAGCGGCATCCAGCTTAACGCAAGAATGGGAATCCGCAGTCAAGGGTAGGAGCGCCAGCAGCCTGGACAGTTTAGCATGCCCAGCAGTGACTGAAGATCTAACCTGGAGCACACCTGCGAGACCGTGGACAAATTAATCCATTCCCTGATCCTCTCCGATTTGTCTAAAGGTAAGCTGGCCTGCATCAGCTGGGTGTCTAACTCGACACCCAGGAAAACTAACTCCTTGGTCGGCCCTTCAACTTTCCTCTCGGCTAAAGGAACATTGAGAGTCGAGAAAAGCGAGATCAACTTCTGCAAATCCACGGGGGTTTGCCTAGCACTTTCTATCAACAGAAAATCATCCAAGTAATGGATGACCTCCTGGCAACCCTCTTTGTAAGAATCCAGTTGAGTGCCTGGGCAAAAGTATCGAACAGCCAAAGGCTGCTTTTGGAACCAAACGTGAGCTTGGTTGGAAAGTAGTACAACCCTCCCCACTTGATTCCATGCCATTGCCATAGGGAAGGCTGGATAGGCAACAATTTGAAAGCATCAGATATGTCTGCTTTGGAAAGCCAAGCCCCCTCCCCCAACCTGAAGATGCATTGGACGGCCTGATCTACCGACGCATACTTGCGTGAAAATTCCTCAGATAAAATTAATGAATTGATGCTGGGCACCTTGGAGGAATGAGGCACAGACAAAATCATAAATTAACCTGAGTTTATTGGAAAATTTCCCCTCAATGCCAATGGGACTGACTCTTCAGTTATCAAAAGGTGGTACAGCAAAAGAACCAGTGACAAACCCCTTGTCCAGTTCTGATTGCAGTCCTGTCCACTGCTTCCATGTTGGTGGTTGCTGATAACAAGTTGTGGCACTTAAACGTGTTCTGGGGATGGGCAATGACACCTGTATGAAAACCTGACACGAAGCCCTCGATCAGGAAATCCCTGACCGCTGGAGATGGGTGAGCCACCAAACAGACCTGTAATGATGGCACATCCACCTGGCCTAGTCACGATCCTTTAGACTGCTTCAGGAAACAGGCCGTCTTGGGGTGAGCCCTGAAACATTCTGAGCAAATGTGCAACAGTCTGCATTGGTTATAATTGCAAGACCCTTGATTAAAGTTATTGCACACCTGAGATTTGCCCAAAAAACATATTGGGCGGCCCAACTTGTCACAGGGGGTGGGGCTACCTGCATCAGCGAAACCACTTGGTCCCACCTACTGACACCGGGTACTGCAGCTGGTTCCACATTGGGGCACCATTAAGTGGTGTGCGATGAGGACTGATAAGTTGCACAAACTGGAGCTCTTAACCCTGCGAAATGTCTGCAAAATAGCTCCGTGTCTACATTACCCCAATAAATGGTGACCTGATGTTGCGCGAAGATGGCAGCTGCTTTGGCGGAGAAAGACCGATGATAGTCATAAAATGCCGACCCGCCGTATTTGTGCCCTAGCTCGACTACTGCGTACATGTACAGATCCAACTCTTCCCTCCTTAGTGGTTGCACTGAACAAATTACATCTCTGTACATACGAAAAACCAGCACGAACTCAGGAATGGACAACTTGCGACTACGTCTGTGATCCCTGGCCTTCACCACCACAGAAACGTCCCTGCAGGCGTAGGAGCTGTTGTCAGCCACATCATGGGCCGCAATCAGAAAGGATGCTAAATTGATGTCTTTTCCCTCCAAGATGTCCCTCCTTAAATTAGCAGGAGCGAAATGCGCTGGCATGACTGCAGGTGCACAGGAGCTATTACTTGCAGCCGTTGGAACCGTGTTTGGTAGCATGGGGGTGACCTCACTGAGGGGAATGCCCGGCAGTACCGGCACCAGGGGAGCAAGATTTGACTGGTCTCCAAGGCCTACACCCTGGACATAAGCTCCTGCCCCGATGAAAGCAGCGTATCCAACATGGCATGGATCTGTGACAATGACGTGGCGACTGAACGCAGTGTCACTTGTTCCGCATCGGACCCAAAAGCAGAGGGAAATAGTAGTCTGAAAAGTTCTGCTTTGAGTGCAGATGCTGGATAAGAAATGCTTCTATACTGTAATTCTGCCATCAACTTCGGAATAGTCCAAGCTCTTAGTGAAGGTGAATGATCCCCCATGAACGGAGCTCCTAGCCGGAGAAGGGGGAACAGATGGGAAGTCTCCGATGTCTTCCGCCTGTGACATGATCTACGTGAGCAAACAAACAGAACATGATGAACATGGCTCCTATGGCAGAAAATGACAATCACCCGCTAGGTGACTGAGACCTTAACCCTGACACAAGCGTGACATGCATGAAATGATTAGGTCGAGTCACCTGGGCATCTGCAGGTACTATATAAATGCACACTCAGACCTCCGAACACCTGTATGATGTGACAGTCCCTGTAAGCGAGTAATGAGATGATGACATGTGAGCAATGGATGAGCAGACTTGCCACGGAACAAGCTGATTAAAAATTAACAACTTAATCCATTTACACCGGACGAGAAAGCTACAACCCGATACCTGCCCATGAATATGTCAAATGAAATGATATGCTGATGTCCTTCTCTGCGGGCGAAGGGACAGCCATGAAATGGAAAAAATAAAAAAACAGAAATGCCCCTTTCGCCACCTGACAGCTGTGACATGCCTCCCCCCCCTTCCTTGACAGACAACATAAAAACCTGAAAATATGTGAAATGTATTCCTTACATCCCGGCCATGCCCAACTTGAAGAAATGTGACCACTGAAATCCCATACTGTAACCCTCCTCTGTCATTGTTGCCAACCTCCCGCAGCGTTTTTTACTGGCAAAACATGGAAAATTTACTGGCGGAGCACATTTTTTACTGGCAACTTGAAAAATAATAGAACTCCTATTAAAAACTAAGACAATTGATATTTAAACACAACATGGAAACACTGACAATACCCATATCAAGTAATTTGCCTGGTTTACACTTATAAAGTCAGCATAGCATGACAAATTATCAGACCCTGATATTTATAGACAGTTGTAAAAATCACTGATTTTTATATACTGTCAGTAAATTTACTGGCGGTTGGCAACCCTGTCCTCCGTGGCCCCCATGTGGGCGGAGGGACAGTCATACAAATCACAGAAATGTCATCCCGATGATAGCAACATGCACCCCCCCCCCCATGAAATGTTCCCCTATACTTAACTTTTTTTTTCTTTTTAAATGACCCAAGACCCAGATAATGCTGGTGGGAGGACATGCACAGTAACTGCCGACAAGAAAAACAAGCCAAGCATACGCTAAAGGTGAGAACCTCTGCATGAGCCTACCCTGGGGTATACATAGCCCCTGGATGGTCCACCTGTCCCTGCATGGAGCTGCCCCCTCCCCCAGCCACTTAAGTCCTGTCTGTGGCAGCCATGGACCTGATGGACACCCTGGAAGGGGAGACCCACAGCCCCCCCAGTGACTGCGGTGGACCCTGCATGAGCTGCAAGGCATACAGCCTGCCTGACCTGCCTGCATGCCCGAGGAAGCCATGCCTACATATCCCACCCCTAGCCTGTGGCAGGTGCCAGCATAACAGGCCATGCCTGCAATCCCCCCACCCCACGCACACTATGCTGCCCAGTACCTCCACCCCTGGCTACTTACACTTGACGTGGAGAAAGTGCCCTGCCCCCATGACAGATGCCAACCCCCCTCCATGACTGGCTGCCCCTCCCTCCCCCGGCACATGACAGATGCTACCATGACGCAGACCCTCATGCTTCTGCCTGCCTGGATGGCTGCCTATGACCGACTGACCACTGAGTGGTATGAGGGAGGCTGCAGAGTGTGCAATGGATGGGGCGCTGTGCTATGCCGCTGAGCGCCGTACTGACCCTCCATGACGTGCCCTGACCAAGTGCTGTCTGGTGCACCCACTCCTACCTGCGGACCGCTCCACACCACCAAGATCCCCCGCCCACAGTATCGAGCAACGAGTTCCGACGTCACAAAGCCGGAACCGGAAATGACACGCTGTGACCAGAAACGCCCCTTTCAGGAAACACCGAGGTAACGCTGAGCATCCTGTAGGAGGAGGCTGGCTTATATGTGGCCAGACTCCTCCTACAAACTCAGGCTGACCTATGGTCAGCCTTCCTATGTGTAGCCAATGTCTCCCTCAGGAGTGGCTGGTAGTTGTGGTTCACCTGCCCGCTGCCCTCAATCACACGATTTCCTCACATCCGGAGTCACTGAACAGGACAGTACTTTGTTTTGTTGTTTTATTTAGGGGTTAAACTTGGATATGGGTGACTGTGGGATGCCCAGTATTGAACATGAGACCTTCTATATACACCTCCAGAATATACACTCCTCCTCCATCACACTACTTGCTGACCGCTACCTCTTCTCCTTTCCTCTCTTCAGCACACTACTTGCTGACCGTTACCTCTTCTCCTTTCCTCTCTTCTGCACTCTGCTTGCTGACCGTTACCCTGTTGTTTCCCTGGTCTGAAAGGAAATTTGTCAGACCTCCACAACACTTTCACTTCACCACAGCTAGCACATGGTGAGCCCTGCTATGGCTGCTAGAAGAGCCTCAGAACCACTCTTTGTGGGAAAGGGTAGCAGGCTCCCTTATGTGAAGCCATGGACCCTCTTTTGTGTAGCTAAGCAAGATGGTGCTAGCTGGGCACTGGATGAACTACAATTCCCAACCCATCCATCTTCCAGGCCCATCCGACCTGCTTTGCGGTCTAATGGCTATCCTTCCCTTAGATTGGCTCTTCGGACCTCTACAGACTCCACTATTCCTTCCCGGCCTTCTCATCCAATTCCCAGGGGCCGGCACTCACCGACTATTTGGTGGATCCGATCTTTTGGAAGAGTCTCTTTCTATGTAGAACTCAGCTGCTCTCCTGCTTCCTTGTGCTAACCCAGGAGCCGACTCCCGCTCCTAGCTGTGCCCAAGCCCCAGGCCCCAAGGTCACCCCCCCAGACAGGGGGCTCCCCTCCTGAGGGAGGCCTGATTCACAGCTCCAGCTACATTCTCATCTCTTCCACCCCAACTTTCCTGACACCTGCTGTATCTAACCACTTACCAACCGGGGCCCTTTTTTACATTTGTTGGTTACAAGTTAAAAACTGTTTTTTTTGCTAGAAAATTACTTAGAACCCCCAAACATTGTATATATATTTTTTCAAACATCCTAGAGAATGAAATGGCGATCGTTGCAATACTTTTTGTCACACGGTATTGGCGCAGCAGTCTTTCAAGCACGATTTTTTTTTTTGAGTTAAAAAATAAGACAACAGTAAAGTTAGGCTTTTTTTTGTATATTGTGAAAGAGGATGTTATGCCAAGTAAATAGATACCATACATGTTACGGTTGAAAATTCTGCGCACTCGCGGAATGGCGTCAAAGTAGGGTACTTACAAATCTACATAGGCGACGCTTTAAAAATGTTTAACGGAAACCAGGTTAGAGGTGCAGAGGAGGTCTTTTGCTAGAATTACTGCTCACATTCTGGTGATCGTGGCGATACCTCACATGTGAGGCTTGAACACCGTGTTCATATGCAGGCGTGACTTGTGCAGACGTATGCTTTTTCTTTGCTGTGCGAGCTCGCGGGGACGGTGGCGCTCTAAAATTTTATTTATTTATTTATTTTTAACACTGTTCCTTTAAAAAAAAAAGTTCTGATCACTTTTATTGTTATCACAAGGAATGTAAACATCCCTTGTGATAGTAATATATGGTGACAGGTACTCTTTATGGAGGGCTGGGGGGTCTAAAAGACCCCCATCCCTCCTTTGCACTTCACAGTATTCAGATCGCCAAAAATGGCGATTCTGAATACTGTCATTTTTTTAAAACTGGTGCCGTTAGCCGCCGAGTAAACCGGAAGTGACGTTATGATGTCGCTTTCCGGAATTTGCCGAAGGAGACCCGATCGGAGCCGATTCCGGCTTCTATCAGATCTCCTCTGAGCCGGCGGACGCGCCGGATCATAGCTCTGGTCTCCCAGTGGGACGGGAGGCCGGAGAAGAGCGGCGGAATGGGGGATGTCCCCTCCCGCCCCCGGGGATAATGATCGAGCAGCTCCCGAGCCAGATCGACCTCCATCCCCGGATAGCCGACCGTCCGCTCTAAAAAACGGTACTGGGATATAGCCTGCAACTGCAGGCTATATTCTGATACCATCCACTCAAAGTAGCTGCCGCCTATTTACGGCGCTTGGGGTGAAGTGGTTAAGGAGGCCTGCCCCCTGCCAATCCAAACCATGGATTGGTCAGAGCTCCTTGTCATACACCAGGAAGTGACACCTCCTCAATCCATCCCCCTTTCCAGAACCTTCCTAGTTCAAAGGGGGAGAAATCTCCAAGGGGTGTTCCTTCCTTCCATCTCCAGCCCCTCCCTGAGCCACTCCCCAGCCCAGATAAAAACATTCAGGCCTGCACTCACTGTCAGGCCTGACTAAATGTTACCTCTATCAAAAATCTACAAAATAAAGCATCTACACTATGGGGGCGCTACATATGTATTTATTATGTAAATATTGTTGTACATAATTACGGAGAGCACATGTACAAGGCCGCCCTTGTGCATGCTCTGATCAGATAGATCTCAGATCACCCTTTTTCATAGGGTTTATTATCACAGGCAACACACACATGACTGCTGAGAGCTAAGGCATGATTTAAACTTGTTACCGACCATCAGAAAAAACCTTGCCCCCCAAAAAAGACACACAAACTTATTTAAATTGGAATAAGGGCAAGGCCACAGCTTTATTGAACTACATTCAACTGTAACAACGTTCAAAATACCACATAATAATGCCAGTCACGGATATACCGTGAGCATACATAACTAAACCAGATTGTCTAAGAGGCCCGTCTCCACCATTAGTGCGAGACAGGCATTAAACAGATCACCGATCTTAAACTTGCGGGCATAGCCCATAAAGCTATATTCATCGCTGGCCAGGTAAAACCACCAACAAAGCTGTGACAACTTCCAAAGGGCGGGCGGGTGGGCAACTCTTGACGTCAGGATCTCCTCAGAGTGGTGGGACGTGCCCTTGTGCAGCCTTTTCTCTTGAGTCCCAGCTCCACCCCATCCCCTCTTACCTTAGTGGCCAATCACATCTGTGCCACTTCCCCAACTTGCTTTGCTCACGCCCCATCGCTGCCCCACTCCCATCAGTCATGGCTCCCTTTCCCCAATACAGGGGTGGGTCAAGATGCCTTCATGACTGCTGAGAGCTAAGGCACGATTTAAACTTGTTAACGACCGTCAGAAAAAACCTTGCCCCCCCAAAAAAGACACACAAACTTATTTAAATTGGAATAAGGGCAAGGCCACAGCTTTATGGAACTACATTCAACTGTAACAACGTTCAACATACCACATAATAATGCCAGTCACGCATATACCGTGAGCATACATAACTAAACCAGATTGTCTAAGAGGCCCGTCTCCACCATTAGTGCGAGACAGGCATTAAACAGATCACCGATCTTAAACTTGCGGGCATAGCCCATAAAGCAATATTCATCGCTGGCCAGGTAAAACCACCACACGCCGTCAGTGGTACACTGAGGAGCGGCCCACCGCAGCCAGCGCCTGTTCAATACCACTGATGAGGCCCAAGTTAAAAATATCGAGACCAATGTCATTTAAATGTACCCCATCGGACCTGAGCAGATCGCTGTTATCACCTTCGAGATCTTTGTGACGCACTACTATGCCACCAATCCTGCGGACAAATTTGGAGACCTGGGCATTCACTTTCCACCTGAACTGCTCCAGGCGGTTACCCGGGATATGATGAGCCCAAACCAACCGGGGAACTATTTCCGACCATATCACAGCCACATTGTTGAAAGTGGCACAGCATTGTGCAATATCGTGCTTCATGGAGAAATGAGGTCCACAGAACGAACCAAACCCACATCATTGCCCCCTGAATGAATGACCAGGACTATGGGGCCAGAGACAAACTTGCGGAGACGTAACAACTCAGGCAAAACTTGGGACCAACGCATCCCGCGAAGCCCACGCCAACGGATCCTGGCAACGTAAGGTGAGAATCCCAGTCCACTCCCGTAGCATCGGTTGAAGGCACGGCGAGCCGCCCAATAGACAAAAGAATCACAGATGATCCAAACCAAAGCCGGGGGGGGGGACCTGAAATCAAAACAAGAGATGAGGGCAAACATAAATAGAAAAACGAGTTGAGTCCCATCTACCCAGCCTCTGAAGCTCCTCATCAGAGAAAGCCATCCCATGTACGGCGGTAGCCGCACCAATGCGAAAGGAGTGTGTGGAAAATTCCATAGGACGTAGGCCCAACCGCGAAAGACAAAGCTGAAAAACCCGCAAGAACTGAAACCTGCTGAGGTTGGACGAATCCGCATGAACGAGGAAAACCCTCGCCGGGGGGCGACATAAGGAAAAGGACGATGCCAGAAAAACCGGGCAAAAGGGGCCACCGTAAGACTGCAAAACAACGTGCTTACCTTTCGATGACTTGTCCGTCTTAGATGATCGCAACAAAATAGAGACACAGGAATCGGAGATAAGGACATCCTCGTCTAAAATACCGCCAACCGAGCATTTATCCTTAGAAACAAGCTCGCTGATCCTAAAGGCCCCGAAGAAAGCCCAAGAAAAGGCAAGCTGGAATAAAAGAACCTCACATTCAGAGAAACAGATAGATGGCAAAGAGGAGAGAATGTTGGTCAAAAGGGAAATGGATACTGGGCGCCGTGAATCAGGGAAAGAGGTCAACCGCTTCCACCCTTTTAAGACCCGCCGGGTGATAAAGTCCTTGGTGATATCCTCCCAATCGAGGAGTTTGAACCAGAAGGAAAGGGCAGAGAGAGCTGTACTCACCGTAGAGCCGGAGACCTCCTTGTCCTGCAAGTAGATTAGATAGGAGAAAAGAGCCATCCGCCGGTCTCGCGGAGAGGAAAGGAGGAACTCACCATGCAGCATTGACACCCATTCATCCCAAACGCGCCGATAGGCAACCCAAGTGTTTCTGGACAGAGAGGCACGAACCGGGTCTAACAGGCATCGGAAATGAGGGTCCACAAGAACTTCGGGCAAGGGAGGCCCACCAGTGCAGCAGTCGGGACCAGGGATCGAAAGTGGTCGAACTGTGAACGAGAAAGCGAGTCGGCGATAGAGTTAGCTACACCAGGGACATGCTTAGCTCGAAACCACACATTTAACTGTAGACATTTCAGCACCAAAAAACGCAACAGTGACATCACAGGAGGCGAGCGAGCGGATAGGCGGTTAATGACCTGAACCACACTCATGTTGTCCGTCCAAAAAAACACTCGCCTATTCCTCAAGTCCTCCCCCCATAATTCCACCGCCACTACAATGGGAAAGAGTTCCAAGAGTGTCATGTTCCTTAACAAATCCAATTGGGCCCAGGAGGCCGGCCAAGCTTCAGCAGACCAAGCGCCCCGAAAGAAAGCGCCAAAACCCCAGGAGCCAGATGCATCTGTATATAACTCCAAGTGTGCATTAGGCACTTCCTCAATCTGCCAGCATGAATGGCCGTTGTACGTCTGCAGAAAGGACAACCACACCCCCAGATCATCACGCATAGGCCTGGTAATGCGTACGTAATGATGCGGAGCAGATATGCCCTTCATAGCCCATGACAACCGCCTGCAGAAAGCCCTGCCCATCGGGAGCACCCGGCATGCAAAAACCAGGTGCCCCAAAAGAGACTGAAGCTGATGCAGCTGGAGCTTCCTAGCATCCCTCGCGGATCTAACCAACGTCAGAAGTTTAGCCAATTTATCTGCGGGGGAGCCGGAAGACCATCTGCACAGTATCTATCTCTATGCCCAGGAAGGACAAAACATGGTCCGGGCCCTCAGTTTTGGCAGCTGACAGAGGGATGCCCAGCTGGCAGCAAACCTCCTGAAAAGAAGATAAAAGGCGTTGGCAATGATCACTATCATTTGGACCTATGAACAAGAAATCATCCAGGTAGTGCAATACTGTATGCGAACCCGACGATTGAATCAAAACCCATTCCAGAAAACTGCTAAACAATTCAAAATAGTAGCAGGAAATAGCGCAACCCATTGGGAGGCACATATCCACGAAATAACTGCCTTGGAAAAAACAGCCCAGGAGGTGAAAACAGTCCGGGTGTACCGGGAGAAGGCGAAAGGCCGCCTCGATGTCCGTTTTTGCCAACAGGGCAGAAGAACCCGCAGACCGCAGGAGGAAGAGAGCAGAATCAAAAGAGGCGTACTGCACCCGGGACTGCCCCCTGTCAATCCCATCATTGACTGACGAGCCAGAAGGAAAAGAGAGGTGGTGGATCAATCGAAACTTACCTGACTCCTTCTTGGGTACCACCCCGAGTGGGGAAACCCGCAAGTTATGGTAAGGAGGAAAGTCAAAGGCGCCGGCCATGCGGCCCGATCGGAGCTCCTGCTCGATTTTATCCGCCACCACCGATCCAAACTGGCGAGCCGATTTCAAATTGTCAGCCATGGTAGGCTCCTCAGATGGCACGAAGGGGATCCAGAACCCTTTGTCAAATCCGCCCCTCAAGATTGCCGCCTCCCTACTGAGGGGGTACCGCTCTAGCCAGGGAAGCATCCTTTGGACGCTAACTGGCGTCCTCCGACTTAGGAAGGTCAGCCCTGGAACCTGGTCTGGTGGGGGGGACCTTCCCTTTGCGGAAACATTGCACCGCTGGGTGAGCCCCACTGCAAATGGAGCACTCGTGTTTGAAACGGCACGCAGTGTACCACTTGCAGTGGCTTTCGTTAAACATCCAACAAATGCCTTTTTTGGACACTGCCGGCGCTCCGGCATCGGCAGGGGACTGAAAGGACGCCGGGCTGTGCGGGCTCATGAGGAGCAGCCACAGGCTGCCATCCTGACAGTCGAAACGCAACTCCCTCCGAGCGGCCATACGTTGGCGGAACTGAGTACCGTAATTGAACCAGCACTGTCCACCATACATTTTGTAAGCTCCCCAGATGAGATCAACATAACCGAAGAGGGAAGGGTCTAACTCCGGAAATTTTTCACAGAGCGCCCCAGCGTAGGCGCAGAAACCCTGCAGCCAGTTCCCGAAGGTGCAAGGAAGCTGCTTAGACTTTTCCCCGTGCGACATAACATCAATGCACCTAGCCTTATCAGCCATTTCCTTTTCAAAAGGCACTAAAGAAAGAACATCAATAAATTCCCGGTGCCAAATTTTGTCTTTAATCTCCTGAGTCAAGTGACAGCTAGCAGGAGAAACTGACCATAAGGGGCCACCCAGATGAGAACCAGACCCTGGGGGCATGTGAGGCCCCATGCCTGGCATGACGCCCAACCGCAGCAGCGCCGCTTTGACAGCAGCAAGGATGCGGTCATCAGCTAGACTTATTCCTGAGGTATCCTGCCCACTAGCCCTACCCCAAACCATGTTACAGTCATACCCACGTATCGTAGGCGGAGCCAGGGAGCTCATCTGCCGGCCGTCTGACATCGCTGGTTGTGGCTGAGCAGTGCTGCGATGGAGCCCGGGAACGGACTGGTGAGTCGCTGGAGGCACACCCGGGACCTGTGGAGACAGTGCATTGGAAAAAGAGCTCTGAGAAAAACTCAAATCCGAAGGATGAGGAGAGAGGGTGCCATATGCAGAGTCAGCAGCAGGTGGCAGTGCAAAGCAGGGAAACGATGCAGAACTGTATAGATCAGAGCCAGCAACAGATGGCAGTGCAGAGCAGGGAATCAATGCAGCACTGTACAGATCAGAGTCAACAGCAGATGGCAGTGCAGAGCAGTGAGATGACACCGTACTGGAGAAAGTTTCCTGCCTCACGTGACCTGGAGTCCCGGGAAGGAGACCTGCAGGCTGGTCACCTGTAGAGGCTTGTATCCGGGCAGCCATGTTGGAATGTGGGCAGAGGCGAGCATGGAAGCCAACCATGCGGTCAGCCTCCCGTTGTGCTGAAGCCGGATCGCTTCTCAGAGCGGGACCCGGAGCCAACGACCTCACTGAAGAAGAGGAGGAAAGACCTGCAGCAGCACCCGCCCGGCTTGGCGCCGGGAGCTGTGCCCTATGGACCGGACCAGGCACAGGCATGGAATGGGACAAGGCCGGCATCAGGGGATGGCCCGCAGTTGCAGGTGAGGCACGGGGGCTCCTGGAACGGGGGAGGTGTTGTCGGGTAGATGTGGTGCTGCCACTGCCGTGGCGGGGGACCCTGCGGGAGCCACGAGCAGTGCGGCGGGAAGGAGCAGGGGGGGACAAGCCAGCGCCATTAGCGCCTGTGGCCAGGGAAGAACCAGCGGAGTTGGTACCCCGAACTCTGGCCCTGGGAGGACTGGGACTTAGTCTGGAAGGAGGGCGGGTGGTCCTGACAGCTCTGGGAGCTGGAATGCTGTCCTCCGCTGAATGGACCAGGGGAGTGGGGGAGACAGTCTCACCGGAGAGCAGGGGGAGCAGCCAGTCCGCGTGTCCCTGTGAAAGAAGGTCCCTGACCCGGGCGACCACAGCGTCCTCGTCCATCTTGGGTCCACACGAGGCCTCAGGGGAAGGAACTTGCGGTGCGGTCTTGACAACTCTTGACGTCAGGATCTCCTCAGAGTGGTGGGACATGCCCTTGTGCAGCCTTTTCTCTTGAGTCCCAGCTCCACCCCATCCCCTCATACCTTAGTGGCCAATCCCATCTGTGCCACTTCCCCAACTTGCTTTGCTCATGCCCCATCGCTGCCCCACTCCCATCAGTCATGGCTCCCTTTCCCCAGTACAGGGGTGGGTCAAGGTGCCTTCATTATAACATTATTACACATCAATATGCCCCTTGATATGCCCTGGTATGGTACTTTTCTAGATAAGCACATTAGCCAAACAAGTCATGTTTATGATCAGGAGCGTGTTTCAAAACGCCATCTTAGCTGCTTAGGTGAAACGGAGGATACAACTATATTAATTATTATCATAACCAATATATGCCAACTTATAACTCTGTATGTGTATGGATATTAACCACATTAATAATTGTATACTGTAGTGTGAATCAGTAAGGATCATATATTGTCCTTACACATTAATAGACATCTTTTTCACAGCATATTTAGTCATATACAACTTTTTTTTGGACTTTATTTATTTAATTCTTCACTGTATTGGATGTATGTACACACACACACATATATATATACAAACTGTATATTCCTTTATTTTGTGGAATAATTCATTTTTGAGATTGACTTGCACTATGAGACACAAATTCAATTTGTTTTAGTGCTGTAAAGTTTGGGACTGGCCTGAATGCATTAACCACATCAATACCCACTTCCTGCCCAGGCAAATTTTCAGATTTCAGTACTGTCACACCTTGAATTACAATTACTCAGTCATAAAACACTTTACTCACATGACATTTTTATCATTGGATATAAAGTGATATTAATCCTGCAGTTCTGCATTATTGCCACTAGGTGGAGCTAATAATCACTGGAAATCACTGTATGAAATAAAAAGTCAATTGGTTCTAAAATGTTGGTTCTGTAAGTAATCATATACTGGTATACATTACTCCTACTGTTTACAAGCTAATTTTAATTGTTATATGTATAAGATCTATGGTATTTGCTTACCACCTCCCATCCCCCTAACTTTTCTTTTTCATTCTGTACCCCTCTACTGTTTTTTACATGAAAAAAATATTCATAAAAATATATTCAACCTAAAAAAGTCTAATGGTTCTAAACAAATGTTCTTATTTGCGGTTTGGACTTTTTTCTTTTGAATGGGCGCAACATGACCGACTGTTTTGTACCATAGTCTGTTATTCTATAAACTCTTGGAAAAAAAAAAAAGCACAAAAATACATCAAGGCTTTATGAGTCCTTGTCACATTCCTGTAACTTTTTTTTTTCAAAAATAGACCTTTAAATCTCCACACCACAAAATGTACTCAGCCAATGAAAGGTAATGACTCCATTTTTATTTTTCTCCTGCTATCAATGGCCAACACGGTGCAACACTTCATCCATGTCTTTGGTGATCTCTGATCTCCTTATGAACTGTTTCTTACATGATGAAGATCAGCCATGGAGTATATCTGAGGTGTATATCAGGGTGTGCTTCTTCCCCACAGGAGACCTGTGGTGTCCAGCAACATTCATATAGAAGACATTTCCCACACATAAGGCACTAATACACCTCAAAGTTTGTGTGGGATCCCTGATGTACAGGAAGACAGAACTTCAGTGAGGAACAATTCCCTCACTCAGGGCAGGAAATTGGCTTCCCCCTATGTGACATCTCTGATGTGTGTTAAGTTAGGACTTGTCAGAAAAAAACATTTCCCACACTCAGGACAGGGATATAACTTTTCTCCTGTGTGAGATCCTTGATGTGTGTAACAATTGGACTGGTCTGAAAAACATTTCCCACACTCAGAACAGGAATACGGCTTTTCCTCTTTGTGTAATTATGGAATATGGTTTTTCCCCTGTGTGGAATCTTTTATGATTATTAAGACTTGATTTTGCATTGAAACATTTCCCACATTCAAAACAGGAATACGGCTTCTCCCCTGTGTGAGATCTCAAATGTATTAAAAGATAGGACTTCTGTGAAAAACATTTCCCACACTCAGGACAGGAATATGGCTTCACCCCTGTGTGAGATCTCTGATGTTTGTAAAGGTCAGACTTCTGTGAAAAACATTTCCCACACTCAGGACAGGAGTACGGTTTTTCCCCCGTGTGAGATCTCTGATGTCTGTAAAGAGTGGATTTCTGTGAAAAACATTTCCTGCACTCAGGACAGGAATATGGCTTCTCCCCCGTGTGAGATCTCTGATATCTGTCAAGATGGCACTTCACTGGAAAACATTTCCCGCACTCAGTACAGGAATATGGCTTCTCTCCTGTGTGAGATCTTTTATGCACATTAAGATTGGATTCATAACGGAAACACTTCCCACACTTAGTACAGGAAAACCTCTTATCTGTTGGAAGGATGGCACCGTCCCTCACAGTCTGAGGTTCCTCAGGATAAGAGGAATACAATGGTCCATCTACAATGTGTGGTGCTAGATGGACATTTGAGGTAGCCGGGTTTTCTCCTGGACTATACTGTGTGATGTCCTCATCTACTTTACAGTCTGGAGACAAAGTGAGACAATCCTCTGAGGTTTTCCTCATCTCCCGTCCATCTACTAAAATAGAAATAAAAAGATTATTACTAGACATTAGCTGATTGGTTCCCCTAAACCAGGACTCCACCCACATCAGGCAGCTTTGTCTCTGAGGAACTTACAATCACACCCTCAAGGTAACGAGTATATGGCTTCTCTGATCTCCTACCAGTTCATTTCTTTATTCATGGACCTTAGTCAGAGAGTGAGGAAACAATGAGGACTGTCTTTTATAGGAGTGACAGTGATGAGGGGATTATAGGACAAGTGTCCCCACCCCCTCTATAACTCATTGCCATCTTCCCAACACAAGATGTCCTGCTCTTCCTTATTTACGCCATGATTTAGTCATGAATAACAGCGGGGCTGAGCCCCACCAGAGGTCAGAGAGTGAGGACGGGGAGAACAACCAAGATGAAGACTGGACTGATCCTGAAGACCACCATCACTGAGTTATTGACTCCTCCCTCATTATCACTTTATGTTTAAGGTTCCAAAGTTTGAGGATGTTATCACATTATTATCACCATGTAAAAGTCTGTGCTCCAATCAAATCCTCAGATATAAAAAGTCCAGATGGTAGGAAATAGATGAAAAAGAGAATACATATTATGTTTATATATAGCAGTGGGTAGAAGGGAGAGAGCAGAAGTCAGGACTGTGTATCCACTGTTATCAGCAGTCTCTGACACGGGAGATAAAAGCAGCTGAAAATTTGTGTCAGGGAGGGAACTTAGGGACAGATAAGCAGAGAGCTCATCTGTTCACAGCACAGCTCTGCAAGTTTCTTTCTTTCTCTGCCTATCTGGGGGGATGGGGTGCCTTTCCTTCAATCAGCTGTCAAACAGTGAATGCCAAGACTCCCCTCCCACTGCTGAAAAAGGAGGTAAAAGCTCTAACACAACGTTCCCTTTCTAAAGAATATAGAAAGCTGAAGACAGCAGATATACAAGTAAAACTTATGTAGGGAGATTTGTTTCATCTCTGTGTATCATCTGAGGCTGTTCACTTCACTGGGTATAGAAGAGGGTTTAAATCCACTTTAAATGTTTACATGAGACAAGTTGCAGAGGTCCCACACCGCTGCCTCCCATCTCCTGAGACTGCACTCAGTGACTTGGGTCTGAGACTATAAAGACAAATCCCTCCCCCCGGCACAACCAGCAAATAACAGAACAAGTAACCCTGGGAGAATTGTTCCATCAGATATCTTGCTAAACCTGGGCATGGAGCAGAAGACTCAAAACACATGTCCTATGAGCCTAGGTTTAGTAACGTCTATGGTGAAAATGAACATTTTGCTGCCAGCTGAACCCCAGAATCTCAATAAATCCAGTCTAGATACATAAATTGTGTCTGCAGCACAGAGAAGGAAGATTATCTGAGAGAAATACAGGAATACAGGATGGGGAACACAGCTCAGGAAAGTGACCAGGGTATTACAGGCTGATATCACCCAGTCCCCGCCCTGCTCTGGACCAATCAGTGAGCAGTATGGGTGGAGGAATGTATTTAGTGTTAATGACTCACCTGTGCTGATCTCTGTAGGAGTGTCCTCCTCTATAAATGTCCATGTTATTCCATCCTCCTCCATAGACTGCTGATCATCCCTCACATACGTCTCTTCTTCTTCTGCTTTAACCTCAAATTCTATATCGATTGGATCGCCACTCTAAATCATGAAAATGAAAAATAAATATCATCTGTAAACTATGAGCTCACATAAAGCATCCACATAGCATCTCCACAAGTCCATGTTCTAGATGCTCCATCTTACTAACCTTGTAACAGTGAGGGATGGTGTGATCTTCCTGTGTGGAATCCCGGGAATACAGAGGACGGGGACATCTCTCTGGTGGGTTCCTGGTATTAGGTGGCTCCATCATATCCTTGTGTCCTTCTGAAAACTCCTCCATCACTCCATACTCCTCATCCTCCTCTTTATACTCTTCTTTAACATCAATATTATCATCCCTGAGGTTTCCAATCTGAATATATAATAAAAACATTCACTGTAACAAATATGCTGTGTATAAATCAGAACTACCAATAATTGTCATCAGTCATCTACCTCAGGGATCAGAATTTCAAGTCCTGAGCTACTGGCCGGGCCCTAAGAGTTACTTGCCACCAGTTGCCCCATCCAACCACCTACCCTGCCTCCCCTCTACTTCTGCCCCTAAATACACCCACATAAATTATCTCATTAAATTACACTGTTAAAAGTTTTATGCATAATTAAGTTACAGAAATAAATATTAACAATAAACTTTATCAGTGCTGTCTCATCAGTGCTCATCAATGCAGCCTCATCAGTGCAGCTTATCAGTGCCATCTCATTAGTGCTGCCTCATCAGTGCCCATCAATGCAGCCTCACCAGTGCAACCTCATCAGTGCCCATCAATGCAGCCTCACCAGTGCAAACTCATCAGTGCCCATCAATGCAGCCTATCACTGCATGGGGATCACAAGGAGGAATCAGGAAGAGAGATGGATCACACAGTGAGAGGATCTCCCGCTGTGACGCAGCTTGCATCTGAAATGCTGGCTGCTGTCAAAGTCCTGACTCTTGGATCGGCTCTCCTTTCTCTTCCCCACAGTTTCCTAGCCAATTGCTGGGAGGAGCTCCACACTCACCAAATACGAGCAGGCGAGTGGAAATTTTGAGGTTTGATCTACTTGATGATGGCGAGGGATGGTGTGACCTGTTTGTGTGGAATATTGGGAATACAGAGGTAGTGTGTCCTGGTAAAGATTTTGGTGTTCTTTTGGAAACTCTGACTCCTCCATCACCCCATTCTCAACATCCTCCTCTTTTATCTCTTCTTTAGCCCTGGTTCACACTGACAGTGGGAATGAAATCGTAGGAGTTCAGCTAAACTCGCACCATTTCATCCCTGCATGTCAGTCCCGACTTCGGCGGCGATCTGTGCCGGTTGCTGCACAGATGCCTATGGAAATCGCACCTGAAATCACCAAAAGTAGTACAAAAACTACTTCAGGGAATCGGTGCGTTGCCACAGATGCGGCGTCGCACTGATTCAGACGGTGCAATTGCTGGCAATTTAGCATGCGATTTGACATGTCAGTCACATGCCAAATTGCACCAATGTGAACCTAGGCTTCCCCTCAACTTTAGAATCTGTTACTGGATAATGTCCCAGAATTCCCAGCACCGCTCACCTCTCCTGTCAGCAGCTCCATTATCTTCTTGGTGACTTCTAGAATCTTCTGCATGTTGTGTCTCTCAGGTTTTAGTGAGTCACATGGAGGCACTGTAATGGTCATATGATCACCTGACTTCACAAGAGGAAATCTCTGTATTGAGGAACCAATAGGAATATCGGAATTTATGAAGGGAATGTGGGATTGAAGGGAAGAGTGGGAAGGAAAGGGGAGGAGGAAGGGGAAGGGGAAAGAGGAAGGGAGAAAGGGAAATTGGGACTATTGCGGTGCAAAGATAATTTTAATTTAGAGACAATGAGGTTTGAGTAAAATATTTTTGCATTTATTTGTTCAAAAAATGATCTCAGAGAAAAAAGCCTCTGGGATTGTTACATTTATAAAATCCAGAAAACAGTTGATACAATGGATGCACATATACAGTTAGATAGTTGGCATTAACATATGAGCTTTTACAGTACTCAAAGGGTCCGTATAATGTCCAACATGTTTCGCCTGTATGGCTTCCTCAGGGACTAACGCGAACCAATACTTGTATATATGCTCTACTGAAAAGAGGGAAACAACAAAGTAGTTTGAGAACAACACAGTAAATATACCTTGGACAAAAAGCATAAAAAGTTGAAAATGTATCAACTGCCACCGTATAAAGAATATGCTCCAAATGTGTGCCTTGGGCACCCGGTACCGTCGTCACACCAGGGGAGAGAACAATGCACATCCACAGACTGCCCCTAGTTGCCTATGTGATCTTCAAAGTGCTATATAAAGGGAGAAAAATAATTCTCGTATCATATACAAGCCTTTCATGAATTTTTTAAAGTATAAAGTCCTAGGATTGAATGTAAAAGGATTTTTCGGGGGGAGCTATACCTTTTTGAGGGGGAAAGGCCCCTTTAAGATACCCTCTTCCACATGAAGGATAGCCTTGTAAGATTTCAGTAGGCAATGAAGGTAGCACTAAAAAAGCAAATATAGCAGTAGGTTTTAATACAGGGCTTATTTCAAAAACAAATAACAATGTCAGGCGCTAGTCACTGAGTGAGTGAATTCTATCACTTCTAAAGAGTAATAATTTATCACCAAATTCTAACAAGAATAATCTAAATGTATGCCCCACATATACAGCATATACTGGCGGCTTGGGTATGATATATCTGCTATAGTCCGCTTTGAAAATTCACTTAATGAGTCACTATATATTGGGGTGGTTAGTAGAAGCCCAGACTTGCGCCTACCTAATTCAATGGCGCTACAAAGGTGCTTCAAAAGAGATCTATCCTGTGTATAAGATGAACCCTATATGGGTGGTCTATCATAAGTTTGCAGTGCAGTAGAAGATTACCTTATGTATGAATGTGGATAACTTCACCGGGCGTCCACGAGGGACTAACCAGGAAGTACTGCTGGCTTATATAGGCAGTCAGTGCGCGCCGTGTGTGACGTCACAGGCGCGCACTCGGATGAGGTGGCGGACAGCGCATGCGCCCACCGCAGCCCGCACAAGCCCACAAACCCCATAAGGCCCAGCGCTGTTGTCATCACATGATCCCAAAGGGGAGGGACACATGGAGCGCTAGATCCTGGGGGAAGTGGACTATTAGCGCCAGCCGCCATGGAGACGCACAGTGCTGGCCGCCTGGTGGCGCCGCTGGAAAATGACGCTATCAATCCGTGCGGATGCACAATTGTCACTCAACCCCCGGAAGCCCGGACCGGATTAATTCAAGACACATGGAGTGTGTTCCTAGGACTAGAGGGTTGATAAACACAATAATATAAGGCAGGGGAAAGAAGCATCATACATACATGTGCATTTAAATGCACTGAATTAGAGTTTGTAAATCAAGCGATTTGTCCAAGGTAAAATTTGAATACAAGTACACATATAACGTTAGGTTGAGTAAACAATATATACGCTATGAGTCATCATAGGCAGATAAATTACCGCATAATAGAAATTTCTGGATGATACAAATATTTACTTAAAGATTCTGGATGATACAAGTATTTTCTTAGTATAATGTGACAGAACGATACATGTCTATAGGCTTATATATCACATAACATACTATGCTGTCATATACGACCACTCAACAATGTGTAATACTTGTTATAAATGTATCAATAATCAACAAATTCAAGAGTGCAATATACAACAAATCTTCAAAAGAAATTTATAAAGAAAAGTATATAAAAATCACATTAACAAAATTTTGGGGAGATAGGCAATGGATTATTGGGAAGACAAATGTCCAATGTCTCCATTAGACTACTGAAGGAAAAATATAGCAAAAGAACAAAAAAGGAGAGAGAGGGACACAATAAGCATAAATTATGTTGTTATAAGGCACAGGATGAGAGGGTTCAAAGGATCCGAGCCACAGCAAGTGTAGGCATGCGTAAAAAGGGCATGGTGTTCAAAGAATAAATTAAATAGGTGTCAGGCCCTGCAGGGCCTAACTGATAATATATCTTCAAACTTCAAAGTAATAACTATATGAAGGATACATAACTGGTATTTACAAATGGGCTTTGACTTATAGGAAGGATGCATAACTGATGCTTTCATTTAAGCCAGGACTAACTGTCTCTTTAAGTACATATATCCACCGTGCCTCGGTCTGGAGGAGGGCTTTATCTACACTGCCTCCTCGGAGGCCCAAGGGTATGTGGCTCAAAGTTGCAAATTTGACTACTGTTGGATCAAAGTTGTGTATTTTGGCAACATGCAAATTTAAAGCCGTGGTGATTTTTTTTTGTATATAGGAGCCATGTGATCCTTTATACGTTTGAAAAAGGGGCGTTTGGTTTTGCCTACATAAAAAGCTCTGCATTTGCAGAATGCCAAATAAACAATGCCAGACGTTTGGCATGTAACATGATGACTGATCTTATGTGTTCGACCATTAGGCAAGAGAACTTGTTGGGAATTCACAATGAATCGACAGTACTGGCACCTACCACAAGGGAATGTGCCAAGAGCTGCCGTCCCACTGGTATTTCTGGATTCATAGTGACTTCTGACAAGACAGTCTCGTAGTGAGCGGGCATGTTTGTATGTGACCTGCGGATAAGCTTGGATAAATGAAGCTATTTCAGAATCAGCAAGTAATAGGGGCCAAAACTTTTCAAGTATGGTTCTAAATTGCCTGTGCTGGTTGGAATACTAGGTTATCACTCTCACTGGTTGTGCGGAAGTTTGAGTTTTTTTAGAGAGAATTAGGGATTCTCTATTTTGTGAATTGGCTTTTTGATAAGCTCTTTTAAGACATGAGCGGGTATAACCACGGGTGCGTAGTCTTGTGAAAAGTGCTTTTGCTTCCCTATGATAATCATCACTGGAAGAACAGTTACGTCTAAGCCTTAGATACTGACTGTATGGTATGCTTCGGATTAGTGACCCATCAACTATAGACTTAGAAACTACACGCAATACATCCAGAGATGTAAAAATGGCACACATTTTTTTAGGAAAGCAGTTGGATGTGACACCACATCCCGCTGCTCCAAAAGCTCTCATGTTAAGCCCAACACCAAGTCAACCTTAGTCAGTCCTCCTGAAGCAAGTAACTTAGAAGTTATAAATCTATCTTCCCACCGTCTAACCCCAGTGGAGATTGATGTTCTCAAGATGGGGCTATCATTTTGCCCCAATCAAGATGCAGATAAATTTTCTTTAATCAAAGATATACACCCTTTTGCTCGAAGATTGACTTATAAAGTTATCTTCAAGGACAATAATAGGGAGCCTAAACCTGATGATGATTCTCTTGGGACGGGTCTGGATCTGCCCCAGGGTGCCCTCGAGTCGCAAGCCTTATGTGACCTGATGGACCTCTGGGAGGATCCAGATGTGTCCCAATCTTCAGAAAGCTTGAACGCTAATGATGTTGTGGATATACATATACAGGGGGTCTCCTTCCCTGCTCCAAGCTCATTTAAACCTAAATCTCGAGCCTTCCCTTATCTGAACTCCAATCCAAACATATGGGCCTTTGTCCAACAATCCAGTAATGAAATTGAAAAATTTACCTATGGAGACACTGGTCGATCCAATATCTCCCAGGCTCAAAAAGACGCTATTCAAAGTCTCAAAAGCAATTCAAATATTATTATAAAGCCAGCTGACAAGGGTGGTAACCTTGTAGTCATGGACATAGGTCAATACACCTCTATGTGTATTGACCTATTGTCCAATAAAGAATAGTACAGACCCATCACTAAGACGGTTGCTGAGAACTTTATTTCAGCATACCGTAATATAATCTTTAAAGCATATCACAATGGCATTATCGACAAAAGCACTTGGCAATTTCTGAATATAAAAGACCCTATAATCCCTACATTCTATGCCTTACCAAAGGTACACAAATCTTTAAAAACCCCTCCGGGTAGACCCATCATTTCAGGCTGTGGAAGCATATCGGAAAATGTTAAGGATATGATGCATCTTTTGCGTATAATTGAAGGCCTACAGGTTCCTAAAAATACATGGTTAGTAGCTTTAGACATAGAAAGTCTATACAACTCCATCCCCCACTCCAAGGGGATAGAAGTAGTCAACAAGTTTCTAATGGAGAGAGGTCCTTCCTCAATTCCATACAACAATTTTGTTATTAACTTACTTACCTATATTCTTACCTCCAATTGCTTCATGTTTGACTCCAACCACTACCTCCAGGTGCAGGGCGTAGCAATGGGCACACGTTGTGCCCCTGCCTACGCGAACCTGTACCTGGGGGGGTGGGAGAAGGATTTATTTCTAAATGAACATATGTCACACACGGACCATATTCTATCCTGGCATAGATACATTGACGATGTGCTGATCCTGTGGATGGGCACACGTGATGAACTAACACAATTCATGGATACCATCTCTATTAATGCATACAACCTTAAATTTACCATGAGTTGCAGTCAACAAATGTATACCCTTTCTAGACATTCAGATATATATTGACACGCAGAATATACTAGGATCCACTCTATACCGCAAATCCACTGTGGGGAATACCATCCTTAGTGCCAATAGCTCCCATCCATGGTCACTAATCCGAAGCATACCATACAGTCAGTATCTAAGGCTTAGACGTAACTGTTCTTCCAGTGATGATTATCATAGGGAAGCAAAAGCACTTTTCACAAGACTACGCACCCGTGGTTATACCCGCTCATGTCTTAAAAGAGCTTATCAAAAAGCCAATTCACAAAATAGAGAATCCCTAATTTTCTCTAAAAAAACTCAAACTTCCGCACAACCAGTGAGAGTGATAACCCAGTATTCCAACCAGCACAGGCAATTTAGAACCATCCTTAAAAAGTTTTGGCCCCTATTACTTGCTGATTCTGAAATAGCTCCATTTATCCAAGCTTATCCGCAGGTCACATACAAACGTGCCCACTCACTACGAGACTGTCTTGTCAGAAGTCACTATGAGTCCGGAAATACCAGTGGGCCGGCAGCTCTTGGCACATTCCCTTGTGGTAGGTGCCAGTACTGTCGATTCATTGTGAATTTCCAACAAGTTCTCTTGCCTAATGGTCGAACACATAAGATCAGTCATCATGTTACATGCCAAACGTCTGGCATTGTTTATTTGGCATTCTGCAAATGCAGAGCTTTTTATGTAGGCAAAACCAAACGCCCCTTTTTCAAACGTATAAAGGATCACATAGCTCCTATATACAAAAAACAAATCACCACAGCTTTAAATTTGCATGTTGCCAAAAGACACAACTTTGATCCAACAGTAGTCAAATTTGCAACTTTGAGCCACATACCCTTGGGCCTCCGAGGAGGCAGTGTAGATAAAGCCCTCCTCCAGACTGAGGCACGGTGGATATATGTACTTAAAGCGACAGTTAGTCCTGGCTTAAATGAAAGCATCAGTTATGCATCCTTCCTATAAGTCAAAGCCCATTTGTAAATACCAGTTATGTATCCTTCATATAGTTAGTACTTTGAAGTTTGAAGATATATTATTAGTTAGGCCCTGCAGGGCCTGACACCTATTTAATTTATTCTTTGAACACCATGCCCTTTTTACGCATGCCTACACTTGCTGTGGCTCGGATCCTTTGAACCCTCTCATCCTTATTCCGTGTCCTACTCTCCCAAGTTTCCTAGGCTCGGTGTCGTTCACATCCGTACGCATTTTTCCCGTACCACAAGTTTCTTATTTAATTTATCCACAGTCCGGGACGTCCCGGATTGATTATTATATAGAAGTTTGAAGTTTCATGATTGATATACTTCCTATGTATTGACCATAAATGTTTACCCGAAACTGAATATCCTTCCTACGTATTGACTACGAAAGTAAATTCGGTCCTGATTGACAGCGAAATTCATGTATATAGGTGGCACGGAGTCAGACCTCCTCCCGAAATAGATGTGACGGAGGAGCCTCCGGGTTCCCATACACCGAGTTTCAACGTTTAAACTGATGACAACCTAGTTTCAACACAGAAAACCGTTGTACGTTTAAATTTCGACACCACTAAACAAAAAACATATATCCTCGATACACTAGGAAATATGCAAACTTTTTCCCCGCAAACCAAAACGGATGTATTTTTCGAGA
>BLSH010130906.1:191886-204186 GCA_018402905.1 Glandirana rugosa | reverse complement strand
TGGGATCATGTGATGCCAACAGCGCTGGGCCTTATGGGGTTTGTGGGCTTGTGCGGGCTGCGGTGGGTGCATGCGCTGCCCGCTACCTCATCCGAGTGCGCGCCTGTGACGTCACATACGGCGCGCACTGACTGCCTATATAAGCCAGCAGTACTTCCTGGTTAGTCCCTCGTGGACGCCCGGTGAAGTTATCCACATTCATACATAAGGTAATCTTCTACTGCACTGCAAACTTATGATAGACCACCCATATAGGGTTCATCTTATACACAGGATAGATCTCTTTTGAAGCACCTTTGTAGCGCCATTGAATAAGGTAGGCGCAAGTCTGGGCTTCTACTAACCACCCCAATATATAGTGACTCATTAAGTGAATCTTCAAAGCGGACTATAGCAGATATATCATACCCAAGCCGCCAGTATATGCTGTATATGTGGGGCATAAATTTAGATTATTCTTGTTAGAATTTGGTGATAAATTATTACTCTTTAGAAGTGATATAATTCACTCACTCAGTGCCTAGCGCCTGACATTGTTATTTGTTTTTGAAATAAGCCCTGTATTAATACCTACTGCTATATTTGCTTTTTTAGTGCTACCTTCATTGCCTACTGAAATCTTACAAGGCTATCCTTCATGTGGAAGAGGGTACCTTAAAGGGGCCTTTCCCCCTCAAAAAGGTATAGTTCCCCCCCTCCCCCCGAAAAATCCTTTTACATTCAACCCTAGGACTTTATACTTTATAAATTCATGAAAGGCTTGTATATGATACAAGAATTATTTTTCTCGCTTTATGTAGCACTATGAAGATCACATAGGCAACTAGGGGCAGTCTGTGGATGTGCATTGTTCTTTCCCCTGGTGTGACGACGGTACCGGGCGCCCAAGACACATATTTGGAGCATATTCTTTATACGGTGGCAGGTGATACATTTTCAACTTTTTATGCTTTTTGTCCAAGGTATATTTACTGTGTTGTTCTCAAACTACTTTGTTGTTTCCCTCTTCTCAGTAGAGCATATATACAAGTATTGGTTCGCGTTAGTCCCTGAGGAAGCCATACAGGCGAAACATGTTGGACATTATATGGACCCTTCGAGTACTGTAAAAGCTCATATGTTAATGCCAACTATCTAACTGTATATGTGCATCCATTGTATCAACTGTTTTCTGGATTTTATAAATGTAACAAGCCCAGAGGATTTTTTCTCTGAGATCATTTTTTGAACAAATAAATGCAAAAAAATTTTACTCAAACCTCATTGTCTCTAAATTTAAATTATCTTTGCACCGCAATAGTCCCAATTTCCCTTTCCCCCTTCCTCTCTCCCCTTCCCCTTCCTCCTCCCCTTTCCTTCCCACTCTTCCCTTCAATCCCACATTCCCTTCATAAATTCCATTGCAACCTGGGATGAGGTGCTAATTTTAATGGTGCCACCATACCTATGCTTACTTGCCCAATAGGAATATCATGTTAGACTCCCAGAATCCTCCTCACCTCTCCAGTCAGGTTTGTGTTTTATTTATAGAGATAAGAGTGATGTCATGTGACCTCCCCGAATCCTCCTCACCTCTCCGGTCATTTCTGTGTTTTATTAATAGAGATAAGAGTGATGTCATGTGACCTCCCAGAATCCTCCTCACCTCTCCAGTCAGGCCTGTGTTTTATTAATAGAGATAAGAGTGATGTCATGTGACCTCCCAGAATCCTCCTCACCTCTCCAGTCAGGTCTGTGTATTATTAATAGAGATAAGAGTGATGTCATGTGACCTCCCCGAATCCTCCTCACCTCTCCGGTCATTTCTGTGTTTTATTAATAGAGATAAGTGATGTCATGTGACCTCCCAGAATCCTCCTCACCTCTCCAGTCAGGCCTGTGTTTTATTAATAGAGATAAGAGTGATGTCATGTGTCCTCCCAGAATCCCCTCACCTCTCCGGTCAGGTCTGTGTTTTATTAATAGAGATAAGAGTGATGTCATGTGTCCTCCCAGAATCTTCCTCACCTCTCCGGTCAGGTCTGTGTTTTATTAATAGAAATAAGAGTGATGTCATGTGACCTCCCAGAATCCTCCTCACCTCTCCGGTCAGGTCTGTGTTTTATTAATAGAGATAAGAGTGATGTCATGTGACCTCCCAGAATCCTCCTCACCTCTCCTGTCAGGTCTGTGTGTCATGTGACCTCCCAGAAACCTCCCCACCTCTCCGGTCAGGTCTGTGTATTATTAATAGAGATAAGAGCGATGTCATGTGACCTCCCAGAATCCTCCTCACCTTTCCGGTCAGGTCTGTGTTTTATTAATAGAGATAAGAGTGATGTCATGTGACCTCCCAGAATCCCCCTCACCTCTCCGGTCAGCAGGTAGATGATCTCTAGGGTGAGGTTTAGTATCCTCTTAGTCATGCGACTCCGGTCCTCTTCCATCCTCATTGGTTCCCTCATTTGATCTATACAGGTCTCCTTGTAGACGGATAACTTTGGGAAATAAAAGTAAGAATTATTTGGATGGTATTGGTCACACAATAACAGGATGTGGATGTGAGTTTAGCAACCTCGTCAATGGTAGCAGGATTGAATGATGGAAGTAATGATTGTAATGGTGGACGTGGGGTATTTAGCGGGGGAGGTATCTGAGCATTGGAGATCTCATGAATTTAATCAATCTTATTTTTCAGTTGATTGGCGATCTCCTGGGCAGTAAGTTGGTGGGCGGAGGTAGTGGAGGACGAAGAAGAGAGTTGAAGGTAGAGAAGATTTTACGGGGACTGTATGAAAAGATGTTAATGAGAGCAATAAAATAGGTCTGCTTGGCAGTGTGGAGGCAAGAATTGTATTTTTGGAGGGCAGATTTATATTGGTTGAAGTGTTTGTGAGATTTAGTCTTACGCCACAGATGCTCAAGAGCACTGCTATGTGTTTTGAGATGTCTGGTGTCATCTTTTTACCATTGTTGTAGGGGCTGGGGCCTGATTCTGTGTGTAATGAGGGGGGTGACGACAGTGAGCTGTTGTAGATAAAAGTGGCTAGGTTTTGGCAGGACAGGGCTGAGATTTTGTCATAGAGGTGGTCAGTAGTAGAGAAGAGAAGGTTTGAGGTGGCAAACGTTTCTATAGGTAACTGTTATGTTGTTGGAGGGAGAGGAGATGGAAGACAGGGAGAGAGCCAAACTAATAAGGTGGTGATCAGAGAGTGGGAGAGGATTGTTGGAGAGGTTGCACGGGGTGCATAGATAGGAGAATACGAGGTCAAGGGTGTTGCCTTCAGAGTGAGTAGGAGCCTTTATCCTTTGCTTCAGGTCAGGAGAGGAGGTTAGATTGAGAAGTTTAGAAGTAGCTGTAGTATTTGCATTAACAGGGATGTTGACGTCACCGAGATTGTTGGGATTTCAGAGAAAAAGTAGGGTAGCCAGGCAGAGAAGTCAAGGAAGGTTCCAGGGGGCTAGTAGATGGCAGCGATTCTTAGACCCCTTTCACACCAGGGCCGCCCGAGTGTAAGCGGTAAAACACCGCTAATTTGCAGCACTCTACAGCTGTTATAACGGCGCTTTGGCGCCCCTATTTGGGTGGCAGCGGTGTGCTTTTAAGCCCACACAAGGGGTTAAAAGTGCCGGCTAGTGGCGCTCCCGAATCGGTTTTCAGCCGCTTCTGAAGCGCTGCCCATTCATTTCAATGGGCAGGGGCGGAGGAGGAGCGGTGAATACATCGCTCCCACACCGCTCCAAAGATGCAACTTGCAGGACTTTTTTCCCATCCCACAAGCACACTGTCCCAGTGTGAAGGCACTCGTGCTTTCATACTGGGGTGGTTGGGTGGATAGTTTTTCAGGTGCTATTTTTAGCACAAAAGTGCCTGAACAAGGCTCTGGTGCGAAAGGGGTCTTAGAGAAACAGCATAAAACAGATGAATACAATGTGCCTCAAAAGAGGAGAGTGTCAGAAGGGGAGGTGGGTGAAGTCCCTGATAGATGCGGTGTGGGGCTAGAAGGAATCCCACTCTACCTCCTTTCCATCCACTGGGTCTGTGGTCCTCTTTTCATTCACTGGGTCCAGAGAAGGCCACCACGGAAGAGGGAAGAGGGAGAAGCAGTGTTGGATTCATAAAGTCAGGTTTCGGTAATGGCAAGTAGGTTAAAGGAATTTGTGATAAAGAGGTCATGGAGGGAGGTGTGCTTGTTACAGACAGAGCGGGCAGTCTAGAGAGCGCAGGAGAAGGGGAGGGTGGTTTTGGAAAGAAGAGGAATGGAAACCAAGTTCTTTGGATTGCAGCTGCGGCCAGAGCGTGTAGGGTGGTCACAGTCAAAGTGAATGTAAAGGTTCCATTTTTTTTTAGACAAAAATAACAAGTATGCCTATAGTTACCCGCGCTGAGTAAGGGTTTTGCACAGAGCAGCCTGGATCCTCCTCTTCTGGGGTGCCCCCACGGCGCTTCTGACTCCTCCCCTCCATCGGGTGCCCCTTTGGAAAGCCGCTCTCCCAGTGCTGAGAGACAGCAGCTGAAGATGCTGGGCTCATGATTGGCACTGGAACAGATTGGGCACAGGTAAGTAAAAGGGGGGCTCTGGGGGGGTCGCTGTAGCAAAAAACGTTTTTCAACTTCATGCATAGAATGCATTAAGGTGAAAATCAGTGAGACTTTGCAACCCCTTTAAATGACAGAGGCCCAGGGTCTGGGGATATTTCACCAGAAGTTAGGAGAAGCAGAAGGGTGAGGGAGGCATTGTGGCAGAGTGTGATTTATCTCAAGGGACACGCCCCAGCATCCTGGAGGTTTTATTAGCACGTGGGTGTAGAATTATCAGGAGATAGTAAGTGCAGTAATAGGGAGAGGACAGAAAGGAGGGTGAAGGAAAGAGGACACAACTGTGAGGAGTAATGGTAGAGAGCGCATCTTACAGAGGAGAAGGAAAGCTGAATAGGGAGATGGGGCCACCTGCAGCCTGATTGGTGCTTTTCAGTGCAGTGGAAATTCAGATGGTTCAGCAGGGATCGGTCACATTTCCATCCATGTGTGCTCACTGCCGGATAAAAGTCACTTGATCCATCATTTGTTCTCGTGGTCTCGTTTCCCTCCCACTGCTGTCAATCACAGACTGTGGGCCAATGAAGATGGGGGGCTGGGGCTGAGCTGCAGCTTTGTGTCAGGGAAGAATTAGAAGAACTGGCAGATTTGCCAATATCCAATATGGCCACGATGATTTGCATAGCAAATGGCATTCAGTGACGAACGTTCGTTCATGACGGTGAACGTGCCTTCGCATAGCGTGGCGAACGTACGAACGTTCCTTCGCAAAACCTGCTAATTACCATTGGATACTGGCCTATATAAGGATACCAGTGACTTTCATAAATTGCTGCATTATCGTCAACCTTGTTTCCTGTGCCTTGTGCTTCCGTGTGATTACCCATTACCGACCCGGCTTTCCCTGACCTGCTCTGGCTTCTCTCCTGGCTCTGAACCCGGCTTGCTCCACAGATCTTCTCCTGCCTACTTCTGATTTCCACTGTGTGTTTGACCCTCGGCCTGGCCCCTGACGTTGCACCCTGCTCTACCCTTCTGCCAAGATCCTCCTGCACTCTCTGAATATCACTCATCGTGACTGCCTTCTCTGATCCTGGGTGTCTCTGCATCTGGAACCTTGAGACAGCTTCATCTGCAGGCAACCCATGCACCTCTGGGCATAGTACCCTCTGTCACCAACCTCAGGGTGCACTCAACCGCAAGGGAAGCCCTCTCATCACCTCAGCCTCCAGCTTGGTACGTAACACTTTGTGTGTAAATGGCAGCAGCTTGGTATTGAGCACTGCTTGCTCTAGGGGCACGAGGGAGGAGGGAGGGGTCAGGAGTTTCGGCAGAGGACCCCAGAATAGGAGGATCGAGATCTCTCTGTGCAAAACCAACCATGCATGGAAATTCAGCAGGGATCGGTCACATTTCCATCCATGTGTGGTCACTGCCGGATAAAAGTCACTCCATCAGCGGCTACAGCCAAAAGCTTCATCACTGATCTGTGTATTCTGAGAGCGGAGGAGCGCCCCCCATTGTCAGACTACAATAGTGCAACCAGAAGGATTCCCCCATCCCCCTCCAATGTGTTCACTTTTTTTGCTCAGCATGTTGGCTGAATTAAATAACTGAAACATTTAAAATAGCAAAATATATTAATCATCAACTGATCCCCCTGAAGGGGTTAATCTAGGTTCCCACACTATATGTGTGTATCATCATCTGCTGGAGATAAAAGACCTCACAGTTACTATGGAGGAAGAGGACGGACACGACGGGGGAGTTACTGGGTGTAAATAGAAAATAAGATCTTATTACCTCCTCTGCTGCCACTTCCAACAATGTCTGCTCTCTACTTCCTATGGGACGTCCTTGGTGTAGCTGACATCACTTCCTGTCTTCCATAGAGTTTTCCTGTGTGGGTAGAAGTGAGATCACCACCTTGTGGAGCTCAGAGGAACTGCAGCCCTGAGAAAGGTCTGGTAGTGTGAACACGGCCTTGTGCTGTGTGTGGATGTCCTGTATATCCTTATAGATGGGGTCATCTCCACTCCCACCAAGGGGGGCAGATACTGTATATCCTTATCCACTTCAATACCATGCACTTAGTACACTTCCCTACCAGACCAATTTTCAGCTTTCAGTGCTATTGCGATTTGAATGAGAAATGCGCGGTCGTGCGACGCTGCACCCAAACAACGTTTTTATCATTTTGTTCCCACAAATAGAGCTTTCTTTTGGTGGTATTTGATCACCCCTGCGGTTTTTATTTTTTGCGCTGTAGAAAAAAAAAAAGACCGAAAATTTTGAAAAAAAAAAACATTTTCTTTGTTTCTGTCACAAAAATTTGTATAAAGTACATTTTCTCCTTCACTGACGGGCACTGATGTGGCTACACTGATGGGCACTGATGAGGCTACACTGACGGGCACTGATGAGGCAGTACAGATTGGCACTGATGAGGTGGCACTGATAAGGTTGCACTGATGATGGGGCACATATACAGCACTGATGGGCGGCACTGACAAGCAACACTGACGGGCATTGATACGTGGCACTGATATGTGGCACTGATGGACACTCCTAGGCGGCACTGATAAGTGGCACTGGGCACTGATGGGCACTGATAGGTGGCACTTTTAGGTGGCACAGGTGGGCACTTTTAGGTGGCACAGGTGGGCACTTTTAGATGGCACAGGTGGGCACTGATAGGTGTCACAGGTGGGTACAGGTGGGCACTTATAGGTGGCAGTGGTGGGCACAGGTGCAACAAGCACTGTTAGGGATGGCACTGGCAGGCATCATACATGGGCACAGTGCCATCCCTACAGTGCACAATAATGCCCTTACCTGGTGGTCTAGTGGGGGCTCCCTGGTGGTCCTGGGCGGCCTCTGATTTCCTTCCCTGGTGGTCCTGGGCGGCCTGTGTGTGATGTCCGGGGGAGGGCTCCCAGATGGTCCTGATCCGGCTCCCTGGTGGTCCAGTGGGGTGATCCTGAGGGTGGCTGCGCTGATAAATGTTCAGCGCAGCCCCCCCCCCCTGTCAGGAGAGCAGCCGATCGGCTCTCCGCTGCTCAGGTCTGCAGACCTGAGCAGAGGAAAAGCCGATCAACGGCTCTTCCTATTTACACTGTGATACGCCGTGATGCGCGCTCCCCAGGGGCGCGCGATCGTGGATTATCCTGAGGATGTCAATAGACGTCCAGTCAGGATAATGAACCCCCCACCCGGACGTCATTTGTCTATACGCTGGGCAGGAAGTGGTTATAGATGGGGTCATCTCCACTCCCACCAAGGGGGGCAGATACTGTATATCCTTATAGATGGGGTCATCTCCACTCCCACCAAGGGGGATAGAAATATATTACTGCTCGGGGGAAGACATTTTGGCCCCTTTGATTTTGCAGTAAAATTGATTGGAGATTTAGTCATGTAGAACATCTGTTATATGGATACAAAGAACCCCAGCCGAGAGTAAAGGGTGGAAATGGCTCCTGATCCCTAGATTTGGGCAATTATGTCACCAATAGAAATTGAATAAAACCCGCGCTATGTGTAACAACTCAAATACCTACAAATATAACTTATACCGGACTGCTGCTGTAACAAAGGTAAGTATTCCCCTCCCACGCATCGGCATCATGCTGCCACTCCCCATTCGCACCGCCTCTGTCAATGCGGTGTGGAGCGAGTTCGTCATTCGTGACGCCGACGGGCGGGCGGTGTGTGCGTGTATCCGGCTTTGTCTGGATATAGGGCGTACTCCCACTGCCCACGTGGTTGTGGCGTCTTGCATGATGCTGGCGGGCTTTCATCTCCATCCCGGGTGCGGCTGTTTGGCCCTAACACCATGACCTATGACTTCCCATGCTGATACACGGTAACCATCTAGTTGTATCTCACTTAATAATTTTCCCAGCACACCATTTTAGTTTGCAATATCCCTCTCACCATACACTTCCTATTTTTACACCTCTACCTTGGATGGATATTTTTACCCATGTCCCACGCTAATTGCCTTTCCTTTATCCTGGTGCACCTTTCTCCTTCCTCTTTATCTTGGATCCCGAAACCTTGGGGGGTACTTCACTATTTCAGTCCCTCACACTATCCTCTTTATTCACTCCAGATCCCGCTTCATCACAACACACCCCACATACTTTGGATGGGTATGGCAAAGTCGCATAGCTCTGCACCCCAGGGATGGGGGGGTTTTCCTGCCTCAGCCCCGGGACAGACACTGGGTGTCCGCCTCTCCCGCCTCGGACATGGGGTCTGACCCACCCTGGCAGGTTGGTGAGTACTGGGACCATGTGGTTGTTACAGATATTACAATTCTCAGTTCTGGGCAATATTGAACATGATATATATATATATATTTTTTATTTTATTTTATTTATAGCTACCTCTTGACGTTGCTCCTGATGAGTGGACAAGCTTCATGAAACGCGTCGAGCTTCATTTGATGTCAAGAGTATTTGGTCTATATAATATTTTATTTTATATGTATAATGCAATTGTGATTTTTGATTCATCTTTTTGTGTGTGGTCTTATACTATAGGCTCGTTATGAAATGTACTGTACATCTACCCTTCAATTGGGTGATGAATTCCATGATCATGTTCAAACAAGCATTTTTTATTCAATCAATAAATAATTTGTTGGAAAATTGATGACTATATTTTTGTTTGTGACAAGCATCATTCAAAGTCCCATGACCGCTACAATTCTTCTGGTTGAGTATTCCCTTTATCAACTAGAAGAGCATTATGTGTCACAGCGCTGTACAATTGTGTGTGCACATAAATTATCAAAAATACACTAAAATATGTGGATACATTCATATATAAAGTGCTAGGGGCTCAAATCATATTCTCTGCAGATCTACTGCTTCTACTTTACACCTACTTCATTGATCTTATGGTGTTTCTTAATAAATTAAGTAAACTGATCCATGTGCAAATTCTTATACAATATAAAGTGCTTTGTGCTCAAGATGCTGTTCCCTGCAGATCCACTGCTTCCACTTTGCTCCTACTTCTTTAATCTTATAATATTTGCTGCTATAATAAATAAAGTAATAATCTGAGCAAATGCATGTAATCATACAATATTTTGTGCTCAATATAGTGTTCTCTGCAAGACAACTGCTTCCACTTTGCATCTACTTCAATTAACTTATGTTGCTAAAAAAAAAAACCACAAATAAAAAGTTGATAAGGTGTAAAGTGCTCCGTGCTCCAAACTGTGCCAGCTGTAGTGTAGACACGGCCATCTTCCACCTCTTACACACGTGATGGTGAGGGCGCCCCCTTAGTAGTGCTTCCCCACTCACCAGAGCAATATGACTCCCAGCTTTTCAGCTACCAGAGTCACAAACATCCTTCACACTCTCCTCGCCTCCGATGGCAAAGGAACTGCATCTTCCTCGCTCAATCACTGCTGCAATGACATTCTCATTGATTTGTGGACTTTTTAAAGCAAAATATTTACGTTAAAGTAGGTGCAAAGTGGAAGCAGTGGACTTGCAGAGAACACTATATTGAGTAAAAAATATTTTATGATTACATGAATTTGGACAGATTTTAGTTCATTTAATATAGCAGAAAATATTACAAGGTGAATGAAGTAGGTGCAAAGTGAGAGCAGTGGATCTGCTGTGAGGGACAGATTATTGTTCTAAAATCATCACATACTGCTATAGGGAGAGGTTCCTACTGCTGCTGTGAGGGACAGAATATTGTTCTAAAATCATCTCCTACTGCTATAGGGAGAGGTTCCTGCTGGTGCTGTGAGGGACAGATTATTGTTCTAAAATCATATCCTACTGCTATAGGGAGAGGTTCCTGCTGGTGCTGTTAGGGACAAATTATTGTTCTAAAATCATCTCCTAGTGCTATAGGGAGAGGTTCCTGGTGGTGCTGTGAGGGACAGATTATTGTTCTAAAATCATCTCATCATATTGCTACAGGGAGAAGTTCCTGCTGGTGCTGTGAGGGACAGATTATTGATCTAAAATCATCACATACTGCTATAAGGAGAGGTTCCTGCTGGTGCTGTGAGAGACAGATTATAGTTCTAAAATGATATCCTACTACTATAGGGAGAGGTTCCTGGTGGTGCTGTGAGGGACAGATTATTGTTCTAAAATCATCTCATCATATTGCTACAGGGAGAAGTTCCTGCTGGTGCTGTGAGGGACAGATTATTGATCTAAAATCATCACATACTGCTATAAGGAGAGGTTCCTGCTGGTGCTGTGAGAGACAGATTATAGTTCTAAAATGATATCCTACTACTATAGGGAGAGGTTCCTGGTGGTGCTGTGAGGGACAGATTATTGTTCTAAAATCATCTCATCATATTGCTACAGGGAGAAGTTCCTGCTGGTGCTGTGAGGGACAGATTATTGTTCTAAAATCATCACATACTGCTATAAGGAGAGGTTCCTGCTGGTGCTGTGAGAGACAGATTATTGTTCTAAAATGATATCCTACTACTATAGGGAGAGGTTCCTGGTGGTGCTGTGAGGGACAGATTATTGTTCTAAAATCATCTCATCATATTGCTACAGGAAGAGGTTCCTGCTGGTGCTGTGTGGGACAGATTATTGTTCTAAAATCATCACATACTGCTATAGGGAGAGGTTCCTGCTGGTGCTGTGAGAGACAGATTATTGTTCTAAAATGATATCCTACTACTATAGGGAGAGGTTCCTGGTGGTGCTGTGAGGGACAGATTATTGTTCTAAAATCATCTCATCATATTGCTACAGGGAGAGGCTCCTGCTGGTGCTGTGAGGGACAGATTATTGTTCTAAAATCATCACATACTGCTATAGGGAGAGGTTCCTGCTGGTGCTTTGAGGGACAGATTATTGTTCTAAAATCATCTCCTACTGCTATAGGCAGAGGTTCCTGCTGGAGCTGTGAGGGACAGATTATTGTTCTAAAGTTATCACATACTGCTATAGGGAGAGGTTCCTGCTGGTGCTGTGAGGGACAGATTATTGTTCTAAAATCATCTCCTACTGCTATAGTGAGAAGTTCCTGCTGGTGCTGTTAGGGACAGAATATTGTTCTAAAATCATCTCCTATTGCTACAGGGAGAGGTTCCTGCTGGTGCTGTGAGGGACAGAATATTGTTCTAAAATCATCTCCTAGAGCTATAGGGAGAGGTTCCTGCTGATGCTGTGAGAGACAGATTATTGTTCTAAAATCATCTCCTACTGCTACAGGAAGAAGTTCCTGCTGGTGCTGTGAGGAACAGATTATTGTTCTAAAATCATCACAAACTGCTGGAGGGAGAGGTTCCTGCTGCTCCTGTGAGGGACAGATTATTGTTCTAAAATCATCTCCTACTGCTATAGGGAGAGGTTCCTGCTGGTGCTGTTAGGGACAAATTATTGTTCTAAAATCATCACATACTGCTATAGGGAGAGGTTCCTGCTGGTGCTGTGAGGGACAGATTATTGTTCTAAAATCATCTCATCATAGTGCTACAGGGAGAGGTTCCTGCTGCCTCTGTGAGGGACAGATTATTGTTCTAAAATCATCACATACTGCCTGAGGGAGAGGTTCCTGCTGCTCCTGTGAGGGACAGATTATTGTTCTAAAATCATCTCCTACTGCTATAGGGAGAGATTCCTGCTTGTGCTGTGAGGGAGAGATTATTGTTCAAAAATCATCACATACTGCTATAGGGAGAGGTTCCTGCTGGTGCTGTAAGGGACAGATTATTGTTCTAAAATCATCTCCTAGTGCTATAGGGAGATGTCCTCGTCGTCCTTGGAGAG
>BLSH010130906.1:154183-184323 GCA_018402905.1 Glandirana rugosa | reverse complement strand
TTGCTGGAAGTGGCAGCAGAGGAGGTAATAAGATCTTATTTTCTATTTACACCCAGTAACCCCCCCCCCCCCGTCATGTCCGTCCTCTTCCTCCATAGTCACTGTGACGTCTTTTATCTCCAGCAGATGATGATACACACATATATAGTGTGGACACCTAGATTAACCTCTTCAGGGGCAGAATATACCCCCACTTATGGGGCCGGCACATTCTCTTCATTTTGGAGATAAATTCTAGTAATTTGTTCCTCTAAACAAACATCACTGACAATAAATAGACAAGGCAATGACGATCCTGACCATACATGGCCTACAAAGGGCAATTGTTACACTACACAGGCAGCCAATGGGCAATCATTACACTATGCAGCCAACACAATGATGGAGTGCAGGGGTCAGGAGTATGGAGCATAGAGCCACTTACATTCAGGAGGAAGAAAACATTCCCCAGCCTGCCATGAAGAATATCTTCCATCATTGGTGTCAGAGGGAGGAAAATTCTGAGGGCTCTAAGGAAAGCAGAGGAGCTGAGAGGCTGAGTGTTATGAATGTCTTTAAGGGCTTCTGAAAGGGTAATGTAGCTGAAGGACTCTGGGGTCCTTGAGGGGGAAGTCAGGCTGCAGGGTTCTGAGGGAATAGGGAGCCGGAGGCTTCAGGGGACTCTGAGGGACAGAGGGGGGTCTCTGGGTCTGTGATGGTCCTCCCATCCCACCCATACTTATTTTTTCAGACCTTACAGAACTGGCAACTTTAACCATCTTATGGTCTAAGTGGTCACCTGATTTGTTCTGGAATATCAAATAAGATGAAGAAGTGAATTCCTTCACTCGATGGTGAGCACTTGTTCTTAGAGGAGTTCTGTTTCAGCTGCAAACCAGTTCAGAAAGGAAACAAACCCAACAGAGAAAAGGGAATCTCTGATCCTGCAGGCCAAGAGTGTCCCAGGACCTCCAAGATGTAACAAACCCTAAACAGTCCAGGTTAAATATGTTCCCATGGGGGCAGACATTCTTAAATGTACAGCAACCCTCCTATTACCCCCTCACATCCTATTATTGTGTGACTAATACCATCCGAATAGGGTTGCCACATCACCCCTTTAATCCAGAACGCATATGAATTACACAGGTTGTTCTGAGGCCAATTTAATGCAGATGAGGCACCAAGTGAATTTAATTACCACCTTAATCAGCCTCAAAACAGCCTGTGTAATTAATGTGTGTCCTGGATTAAAGGGATGAGGTGGCAACTCTATAACCAAATAATTCTTACTTTCATCTACCAAAGTTATCCATCTGCAAGGAGACCTGTATAGATTAAATGATGTCACCAATGTGGATGGAGGAGGACCAGAATCACATAACTGAGAAGATACTAAACCTCACCCTGGAGATCATCTACCTGCTGACCGGAGAGGTGAGGAGGATTCTGGGAGGTCACATGACATCACTCTTATCTCTATTAATAAAACACAGACCTGACCGGAGAGGTGAGGAGGATTCTGGGATTCTAACATGATATTCCTATTGGTTCCTCAATACAGAGATTTCCTCTTGTGATGTCAGGTGATCATATGACCATCACAGTGCCTCCATGTGACTTCCTAAAACCTGAGAGACACAACATGCAGAAGATTCTAGAAGTCACCAAGAAGATGACGGAGCTGCTGACAGGAGAGGTGAGCGGTGCTGGGAATTCTGGGACATTATCCAGTAACAGACAAGGGATGTGTCTGGATGGTGACTGTATCATTGTGTGTGTCAGGTTTCTATAAGGTGTCAGGATGTCACTGTCTATTTCTCCATGGAGGAGTGGGAGTATTTAGAAGGACACAAGGATCTCTACAAGGACGTCATGATGGACAATCAGCCGCCCCTCAAATCACCGGGTAAGAGACTTTATTGTAAAGGAGAGAGCAGTACGGAGGCTCCACCTAGACCCCCCATCATCTGATAAACACATAGAAACAATGTATTCAGTCAGTGTGTGTGTTTCCTACAGATGGATCCAGTATTGAGAACCCACCAGAGAGATGTCCCCGTCCTCTGTATTCCCAGGATTCCACACAGGAAGGTCACACCATCCCTCGCCATCATCAGGTAGATGAGGAACAATCACTGATAGTATCATTAGGATCTGTACATTATCTGCAATGATACATTTGATGTCATTTTTATTCTATATTGAGAGTGGAAGCCTGAGGGATTCTAAAGTTGAGGTTAAAGAAGAGATAAAAGAGGAGGATGATGAGGATGGGGTGATGGAGGAATCACAGTCTCTAAAAGAACACAAAGATCTGTACCAGGACACCATGGTGGAGTCCTCCAGCTACAGAAACCCACCAGAGAGATGTCCCCGTCCTCTGTATTCCCGGGATTCCACACAGGAAGGTCACACCATCCCTCACCATCATCAGGTAGATGATTGACCATTATTGGTAGTTCTGATTTATACACAGCATGTTTGTTACAATGAATGTTTTATTATATATTCAGAGTGGAAACCTCGGGGGTGATAATATTGATGTGAAAGAAGAGTGTAAAGAGGAGGATGAGGAGTATGGAGTGATGGAGGAGTTATCAGAAGGACACAAAGATATGATGGAGCCACCTAATACCAGGAACCCATTAGAGAGATGTCCCCATCCTCTGTATTCCCTAGATTCCACACAGGAAGATCACACCATCCCTCACTGTTACAAGGTTGGTGGGATGGAGTAAATAAAACACAATGTGTGGATTTTTTTATCTGATGTCACAATAATAAAGCTTAAATTTTAAAGATGAAGTTCTCTTTCATTTTCTTGATTTAGAGTGGAGATCCAATCGATAGAGAATTTGAGGTTAAAGCAGAAGAAGAAGAGGGGTATGTGAGGGATGATCAGCAGTCTATGGAGGAGAATGGAATAACGGGGACATTTATAGAGGAGGACATTCCTACAGAGATCAGCACAGGTGGGGCATTAACACTAAATACATTCCTCTTCCCATACTGCTTACTGATTGGTCCAGAGTAGGGTGGGGACTGGAAGATTTCAGCCTGTTGCCATTGGTCACCGAATACCAATATTATGAGTCCTCACCCTTACACTGTATCATTTATATTGTATATTACATACTCCTGACCCCTACAATATATATTCTATGTTGTACATTACATCATTATGATACTCTATAGTCCTAACTTTTGGATCCCATATAATAAGTTGTACATTACATGGACCTGGTTTCTTTTGCACCCATTTTCTACCAGCTGGTCACTTTATATCTGATGATTTGATTGGAGCACAGACTTTTACATGTTGATAATTATGTGATAACATCCTCAAACTTTGGAACCTTAAACAGAAAGTGATAACGAGGGAGGAGTCAATAACCCAATGATGGTGGTCTTCAGGATCAGCCCAGTCTTCATCTTGGTTGTACTCTCCCCATCCTCACTCTCTGACCTCTGGTGGGGCTCAGCCTTGCTGTTATTCATGAATAAATCCTGGACTAAATAAGGAAGTGCAGGACTTCTTGTGTTGGGAAGATGGCAATGAGTGATAGAGGGGGTGGGGACACTCATCCTATAATCCCCTCATCACTGTCACTCCTATAAAAGACAGTTCTCGTTGTTTCCTCACTCTCTGACTAAGGTCCATGAATAAAGAAATTAACTGGTAGGATAGCAGAGGAGCCATTTACTCGTTACCTTGAAGGGGGAATTGTAAGATCCTCAGAGACAAAGCTGCCTGATATGGGCGGAGTTCTGGTTTAGGGGAACCAATCAGCTCATGTCTAGTAATAATCTTTGTATTTCTATTTTAGTAGATGGACGGGAGATGAGGAAACCCTCAGAGGATTGTCTCACTTTGTCTCCAGACTGTAAAGTAGAAGATGAGGACATCACACAGTATAGTCCAGGAGAAAACCCGGCTACTTCAAATGTCCATCCGGCACCACACAGTGTAGATGGACCATCGTATTCCTCTTATCCTGAGGAACCTCAGACTGTGAGTGACAGTGCCGTCCTTCCAACAGATAAGAGGTTTTCCTGTACTGAGTGCGGGCAGTGTTTCCATTTTAAATCCAAGCTGAAAAGGCATAAAAGATCTCACACAGGTGAGAAGCCATATTCCTGTACTGAGTGTGGGAAGTGTTTCCATTCTAAATTCCATGTTAATAGGCATAAAAGATCTCACACAGGGGAGAAGCCGTATTCCTGTCCTGAGTGCGGTAAATGTTTTTCATTGAAGTCCAATCTTTACAGACATCAGAGATCTCACACAGGTGAGAAGCCGTATTCCTGTAGTGAGTGCGGAAAATGTTTTCCATCGAAGTCCAATCTTTACGGACATCAGAGATCTCACACAGGTGAGAGGCCATATTTCTGTCCTGAGTGCGGAAAATGCTTTCCAGCAAAGTCCCATCTTTATGGACATCAGAGATCTCACACAGGTGAGAAGCCGTATTTCTGTCCTGAGTGCGGAAAATGTTTTCTATCGAAGTCCCATCTTTACAGACATCAGAGATCTCACACGGGGGAGAAGCCGTATTCCTGTCCTGAGTGTGGGAAGTGTTTTCCAGTGAAGTCCCATCTTGACAAACATCAGAGATCTCACACGGGGGAGAAGCCGTATTCCTGTCTTGAGTGTGGGAAGTGTTTTTCAAACAAGTCCAATCTTTATGTACATCAGAGATCTCACACAGGGGAGAAGCCGTATTCCTGTCCTGAATGCGGGAAATGTTTTTCAGTGAAGTACAATCTTGACAAACATCAGAGATCTCACACGGGGGAGAAGCCATATTCCTGTCCTGAGTGCAGGAAATGTTTTTCGCAGAAGTGCAAACGTGACAGACATCAGAGATCTCACACGGGGGGAGAAGCCATATTCCTGTCCTGAGTGAGGGAAATGTTCCTCACTGAAGTCATGTCTTCCTGTACATCAGGGATCCCACACCCATCTTTCTCCATCTATGGGGCCAATGTCACTTTCCCATTTCTCCCTACATGGTAGCAGGTCCGGGGCTCTTTATACATGTTAATAGGTGTATGTAAGTGCTATAAATAATGCCCCTTTTTCTCAGTCACTTTATATATGGATTCTAGGAAAGGTAGATTTCATTAGTTGTAATAACGAGTGTTGCCGTTGGCAACCGATAGCATGACGTAGCCTCATATATTGATCGGGAGAGTTTCGTAACAGTGGGAACTCCACTATCAATTGGGAGGCTTAAATACGGTGTTATCAAAAAGTTGGTGTATATATTTAATACCTGTCCTTTCCCACCACATCTAGATTTCTCCTACGTTCACTGACAGACGCAGCCCTCTTTGACATGTGGGGGTTATATGCACATCCTACTAGGAGTTAACTAGGCAAAAGAAAGAAAGCAAGCTGGCCCCTCCCAGGAGGCCGCCCTCTCTCTCCCATATAACCCCCTTGCTCTGCTTAGCATATCAGTTTTAATATGCCTAGTGCAAGGAGTTGACCTGGCTCCCTTATGGGACCTGCGGTTCAGATTTTTTGCTACCGCTTTTTTATTTTTTTCAAGCTTTCTGATGAAGACTGCTATCAAGAAGCCGGCTGGGGCATAGAGGATATCAAAAATCCTGCACTTTCCACAGCACAGCCGACCGATGCGAGCTAGCCCTATGCTGTGGCAGGGCCCGCCGCATCGTTCCCATTCCGTGCGGGCGACCAGTGGGTGACCCCCACTTGCGCCCAGTGACCGGACTTGGTTCCTGTCCAGGGGCTTTGGCCTGCAGCATCCCTTTCCAGTTGGGGAGGAAGGTCTGCGACCAGGCGGTGACCAGCTACACCCGTCTGAGTGGTGAGTGACCCCCTCTCTCCCCCCCTAAGGGCACAGAGGGGGGGGCTGCTGGGCGTACTTAGCATTTTCTGGCCAGACCGGTGGAGGGTGGTCGCTGGGCTACTGCCATCCTGGGTGTCCTCGCCCCCTCCCTCTCCCCCCACACTGCACCGTTTTAAAAACCGCATCTGTGTGCTTTTTTACCGCCATGTGGCGATCTGCTGCCGTTTTGCGGCAGATCGCCGCCATTTTGCCGTAGGTTTTGCTGAGGGTTTCCCTCTAGTGCCAGCGGTGGCCATTTTGCTGTTGTTGTGGCCTGTATACAGGCTTTAGCCACTTGTGGATGATCTCAGCGGCCATATTGGATGTCCCCGGAGCAGTGTAAAACGTGCTGCTGCCTTTTTTACTTTCCTTTTCACTTGGGACAGCGTGGCTGACACAGATGGCGCAAGCTTCTTCCTGGCGGTCCTTTGGCACTCCTGCTGGGAGCAGCGATTGTGGGCACAAAACAGCAAGTATAGCTGGGCTCTCCCTGGGGTGTCGGTAGTGGTGGGTGCAGTCCTCCTGGGGTCTCCCTGGCATTCTGTGGGGCGGTGGTGGGGCTGCATTGTGGGGGTGTCAGATCTTTTTTTCTAATTTTGACTGTCAGTTTCAGTGGTGCAATGGCAGATGACCCTGCAGGTCCTTCTGGGGAGGAGTCGGCGGCAGCGCAACCTGCGCTGGGGACCCTGCTGTCCCTGGACCAGCTAAGAGCAGTGTTTGGGGAATTTCTTCCCCGGGTGGGGCCGAGCAACACTCTGGGACCCCTAAAAAACACCTGCCTCCCCCTTGTTCCTAAGGGGAAGAATCCATACCGGAAATGGCTTTGGGGGCCACGGGGACCCCGTGGAACTCTCAGAGGGTGAACTAGTCCCCTCAGACGGCGAAGAGGACCAGGGGGCCTCGGTTGCGTGCGAAAAAAGCGCTGGTGACTGCATTGATTTCAGGTATCCGTGCGTCCTTGCGACTGGACCAAGCAGGGGAGTCGCAAGCGTCCGCATATGTTTGCGAGTCTGCTAGGCCACCTAGGTCACCATAAGCTTATCCTTATGATCAATTCTTTGACCATTTGGTCTATTAGGAATGGCAGCGTCCGCAAAATTCCTTCGCCCTACCTAAACGCTTCGCGGTACGCTATCTCTTTGAGGATAGTTTTGTGAAGAAGTGGGCGTCCCCCACAGTGGACCCTCCGGTGGCTCGCCTGAACAACGCTACATTCCTTTGGAAGGGTCACCTTCGTTTAAGGACCCAGCCGATAGGCGGACGGAGACAGTGTCAAAGGCACTTTTCCTGTTGGCAGGATCAGCCACACGGCCGGCCCTGGCATCTGCCATGGCGGCGCAATATCTATCTGAATGTATGGCAGAGCTGCAGAATAATTAGGACTGTGGCAGGACACTTGAGGCGTCGCAGAAGGCAGAACATTTGTTTCAGGGTATTTGGTACCTGTGTGATCCAGCTCTGGACCTGCTTCCCATGCTGTCAAAAATGTCTGTTTTTGCAGTCATTATCAGAAGAGTTCTCTGGTTACGTTCGTGGTTGGGTGACCACGCGTCCAAAAAAGGTCTTACGGATCTTCCCTTTCAGGGTGGCCGTCTCTTTGGGCCGCAGTTGGATGAAATCATCAAGGATTTCACTGGGGGGAAGAGTACTTTCCTCCCGGAGCCCAGGCGGCGGGAGTTCCGCCGCATGCAAGGACCTGTTTCTTCGGGTCAGAAGAGGTTTTTTCGTGCCCTGGGCGCAGCGGGCAAGGGCTCGAGGGCCGGCAAGCGACCCTGGCAGCGCAAGAATCAAAAGACAGAGGACAAGCCCTCCTCTGCATGATGGGTTGCCCCCACCCGAACTTTGGGTGGGGGGACGTCTTCTGGGGTTCGCAGACAGGTGGACTGCTCGCATTTACGACCGCTGGGTGCAGGAAGTGGTGTCCTCCGGGTACAGGATAGAGTTCAGCACTCTACCCCAGACAGGTTCTTCCCATCGAACTTGGGACTCCCTCAGGGGCATCGGGAGGCCCTCTTAAGGGCTGTTCAGGCACTCTCTGACCAGGGGGCGATCGTGCCAGTACTTCAGTTGGAGAGGTTTCACGGTTTCTACTCGAACCTATTCGTGGTCCCCAAAAAAAGGGGGGGTCAGGCCAGTTCTGGACCTAAAGGCACTAAACCAGTTTGTGAGAGCACAAAAATTTCGGATGGAATCTGTCCGTTCGGTCGTGGCCGCCCTGCACCAAGGGGACTTCATGGCATCCCTGGATATCAGGGATATGTACCTCCACGTCCCCATTTGTCTCCGGCACCAGCGCTTCCTGCGCTTTGCGGTGGGAGACCTTCACTACCAATTCGTGGCACTTCCCTTCGGTCTGGCCTCGGCTCCTCGGGTGTTCACCAAGTTGGTGGCCCCGGTGCTAGCGCTACTGAGGCAGAGAGGCATTGCGGTGGTACCATACCTCGACGACCTGCTCCTGAGAGCGGAGTCTGCTTTGGCTCTGGAGGAGAATGGGGCTATCACCATAACCTCGTTACAGGACTTCGGCTGGCTGATCAATCTGCAGAAGTCGACGGTGACGCCATCTTGTCACCTGGAATATCTGGGTCTGATTCTGGACACGGAGCAGGCGAAGGTGTTCTTTCCTCAGGCCAAGTTACTGACACTACAAGCAGCAGTGCGAACCCTGCTGTCACGCCGGTGGTCCTCCGTACGGTTTTGTATGCGGGTGTTGGGGCTCATGGTTTCAGCCTTTGAGGTGGTACCCTATGCCCAGAGTCACACTCGGCTCCTTCAACGAGCGATTCTATCTCGATGGGACAAGTCCCCACTGTCCCTAGACCAGTTGATCAGATTGGATTCTCAGACCAGAGGGTCGTTGACACGGTGGCTTCGGGCCCCGGCTCTAACGTTGGGGAAGTCATTTCTTCCCCTGAATTGGTCGATAGTCACGACGGACGCCAGGGGGGGTCCTGGTGCAGTTGTCTGCTCAGGGCCGCTGGTCGGCGCAGGAATCCCACCTTCCGATCAATGTGCAGGAACTAAGGGCGATTAGGCTCTGCCTCTCCCACTGGACGGTAAGGTTGCGCGGCCTCCCGATTCGGGTTCAGTCGGACAATGCCACAGCAGTGGCGTATGTGAACCATCAGGGCGGAACGAGGAGCTCGGCAGCGGCTGCAGAAGCGGCTCTCATTCTGCAATGGGCAGAACTTCACGTGCCGGTGATCTCCGCCATCTACATTCCGGACGTAGAAAATTGGCAGGCGGACTTCCTCAGTCGCCAGACGCTGGATCGGGGGAATGGTCCCTCCATCCAGAAGTGTTCAGCCAGATTTGCCACAAGTGGGGCCTCATGGCATCTCGGTTCAACCCCAAAGTGAAAACTTTTCTGTGCAGGATGAGAGACCCGTTGGCGGTCGCCACGGACGTGCTGGTAGCACCTTGGGGTCGGAATCGTCTGCTGTATGCCTATCCTCCCATTACTGCGCAGGGTGGAAGCGGAGGGGATTCCGATGTTCCTGGTGGCTCCGGATTGGCCTTGGCGTCCTTGGTACACTGACGTGGTGCGAATGGTGGCAGACGTTCCCTGGCGTCTTCCGCTGCGCGAAGATCTGTTGTCTAGGGGACCCATCTTGCACCCTGCTTTACCTTCGCTGGCTTTGACGGCTTGGCTATTGAGTCCCAGGTGCTGAGGGATAGGGGTGTCGCTGACTCCCTGATCCCTACTATGCTGGAAGCGCGCAAGTGTACTTCGTGCAAGATTTATCATCGCACCTGGAAGGCTTATAGTGCCTGGTGTGAGGCGGGGGGTTGGAACCCCCGCCCTTATGTTGTGTCCAGGGTCCTGACTTTTTTGCAGCAGGGCCTGGATAAAAAATTGGCTTTGAGTACTCTCAAGGGTCAGATTTCGGCTCTGGCGATTCTCTTTCAGTGGCCTTTGGCGTCACATTCATTGATTCGTACACAAGGTGTGCACCATGTGGCTCCTCAGGTACGGTCGCCTATGGCACCGTGGGATTTGAATTCGGTGCTTTCTGTGCTGCAGAAGCCACCATATGAGAAGATCAGGGATATTCCCTTGCAATTGCTGTCACAGAAAGTGGCTTTCTTGGTGGCCATTACATCCGCTAGGCGGGTGTCTGAGTTGGCAGTGTTGTCCTGCAAGTCTCCTTACTTGGTCATTTACAAGGACAAGGCGGTCTTGCGTCCGTCACCTTCATTTTTACCGAAGGTGGTTTCTTCTTTTCACATTAATGAAGATATTGTTCTTCCTTCGTTGTGTCCGCATGCTTCACATTCTAAGGAATTTGAGTTACATTCATTGGATGTCGTGAGGGCTTTGCGGGTGTATTTGACGGCTACAGACTCTTTTCGGAAGTCTGACGCGTTGTTTGTGTTGACGGACGGTCCGCGCAAAGGAATGGCGGCCTCGTCGGCTACTGTTTCCCGTTGGATCAGACAGACCGTGACTCATGCGTATTCTGTTCGGGGCAAGGTCCCCCCTTTTACAGTCACGGTGCATTCCACCAGGGCTGTTAGCACTTCCTGGGCTTTCAGACACCAGGCCTCGGTGTCACAAGTGTGCAAGGCGGCTACTTGGTCCTCGGTGCACTCGTTTACTAACTTTTATAAAGTTGATGTGTCAGCATCTTCGGATGCTACTTTTGGCCATAAAGTTTTACAGGCGGCAGTGTAGGCGCGACTGGCACCTCCTGAGAGGTTTCTGTTGGGTACAGTTGTTGTCGTTTGACACCCCTCTTTTATGACACAGCTTTGGGACATCCCCATATGTCAAGGAAGGCTGTGTCTGTCAGTGAACGTAAGAGAAAAAGGGATTTTATTAAAACTTACCGTAAAATCCTTTTCTCTGAGTTCACTGACAGACGCAGCACCCGCCCCGCTGCGTTGTGTTTGTATGGCTTGTTACGAACTGATATGCTGAGCAGAGCAGGGGGGTTATATGGGAGAGAGAGAGGACAGCCCCCTGGGAGGGGCCAGCTTGCTTTCTTTCTTTTGCCTAGTTAACTTTTAGTAGGATCTGCATATAACCCACATGTCAAGGAAGGCTGCGTCTGTCAGTGAACTCAGAGAAAAGGATTTTACCGTAGGTTTTAATAAAATCCCTTTTTCTTCATCAATTTTGGCCAAAATGTATTCTGCTACATTTCTTATGTAAAAATAAACCTGATAAGTATATAATGATTGGTTTGTGTGAAAGTTATTGCGTCTACAAACTATGGGATATATACTGGATTTTTTTTTTTTTAATGCTAATGTCGGTGATCAGAGACTTATAATGGGATTGTGATAGTGTGGCAGACAATCTGACACTAACTGACGCTGGGGGTACACTAACTGACACTACCAGTGACACTAATACAGTGATCAGTTAGGGATGCACTGATACTGATACCGGTATCGCCGCCAATACCAAACATTTGTGCAAGTATCAGTACTTGCATAAATGCTCTTGATACGGAAACTGATACTTTGCAGTGTGATTTGTGTTAATACAAAAGGAATGAGCGCAAATCACACTGCAAAAAATCGCATGCGATTTTAACAGGAATGCAGGGCAATTCTTGTCTGAATTGCATGTGATTTCCCCCACCGCTCCTGTGTGTTTGTGTGTTTTGTAGAAAAGGAAAAGCAACATTTAATGGGCAGTTTATAAAATATTAGAACTCACGGTATATACAGTATCTGGCCACATGCAAAATAATCTACATAGGTGTCCCGGTCTGCTGATGATAGCAAATCAGGGCCACTGGAGGTGCTCACAAGGCTGGAGGAGATGTAGAGATGGTCCGACCCCAAGCTGACATCACTTCCACCCTATATCCACGGGGTCCCATAACTTCCCCTCCAGTCCTATGAGCACCTCCAGAAGCCCTGATTTGCTATCATCGGTGGATCAGGACACCTATGTAGATTATTTTGTATGTGGTCAGATATGTTCTGTGAGTTCTAACATTTTTTAAGTTGCCCACTAGATGGTGCTTTTCCCTTTCTGTACACCTCACACAGAGAAGTGGAGAAAATTGCATGCGATTCACGCCAATTTTTCTTGTATTAAAGCAAAGTATCGATACTCAGTATGGGCAAGTATTTGACCAAAAGTATCGGCACTCGTACTCACCGATAAAAAAACGGTGTCTGTGCAACCCTATGATCAGTGATCATACTATACACTGTCACTGTTCTAATGACACTGACTGGGAAGAGGTTACAATCTAGGGGCAATGAAAGTGTTAACTGTGTACCTAACAATGTGTTAAAATACAGGGTGGGCCATTTATATGGATACACCTTAATAAAATGTGAATGGTTGGTGATATTAACTTCCTGTTTGTGGCACATTAGTATATGTGAGGGGGGAACCTTTTCAAGATGGGTGGTAACCATGGCGGCCATTTTGAAGTCGGCCATTTTGAATCCAACTTTTGTTTTTTCAATAGGAAGAGGGTCATGTGACACATCAAACTTATTGGGAATTTCACAAGAAAAACAATGGTGTGCTTGGTTTTAACGTAACTTTATTCTTTCGTGAGTTATTTACAAGTTTCTGACCACTTATAAATTGTGTTCATTGTGCTGCCCATTGTGTTGGATTGTCAATTCAACCCTCTTCTCCCACTCTTCACACACTGATAGCAACACCACAGGAGATAAGATACTTGTAAGAACCATGCCTGATGAAGTAATTGTATGAGTACAATCTCTGTTATTTGTAAGAACCGTGCCTGATGAAGTAATTGTATGAGTATGATCTGTCATATATTTGTAGGAACCATGTTGATGAAGTCATTGTATGAGTATGATCTCTCAGTTGTTTGTAAGAAACATGCCTGATGAAGTCATTGTATGAGTACAATCTCTGTTATTTGTAGGAACCCTGCCTGATGAAGTAATTGTATTAGTAAGATATCAGTTATTTTAGGAACCATGCACAATTAAGTAATTGTATGAGTATGATCTCTCAGTTATTTGTGGGAACCATGCCTGATGAAGTAATTGTATGAGTATGATCTCTCAGTTATTTGTAGGAATCATGCCCGATGAAGTAATTGTATTAGTATGATCTCTGTTATTTGTAGGTACCATGCCTGATGAAAGAATTGTAGGATTACGATCTCTCATATATTTGTAGGAACCATGTTGATAAAGTGATTGTATGAGTATGATCTCTCAGTTATTTGTGGGAATCATGCCTGATGAAGTCAATGTACGAGTACGATCTCTCCGGTATTTGTAGGAACCATGCCTGATGAAGTCATTGTATGAGTACGATCCCTCAGGTATTTGTAGGAACCATGCCTGATGAAGTCATTGTATGAGTACAATCTCTCAGTTATTTGTAAGAACCGTGCCTGATGAAGTCATTGTATGAGTACGATCTCTCATATATTTGTAGGAACCATGCCTGATGTCATTGTATGATGTCTCAGTTAGTTGTGGTAATCATGCCTGATGAAGTCATTGCACAAGTACTATCTCTCAGGTATTTGTAGGAACCATGCCTGATGAAGTCATTGTATGAGTACAATCTCTCAGTTATTTGTAGGAACCATGCCTGATGAAGTAATTGTATGAGAACGATCTCTCAGTTATTTGTAGGAACCATGCCTGATGAAGTAATTGTATGAATACAATCTCAGCTATTTGTTGGAACCATGCCTGATGAAGTAATTGTATGAGTAGGATATCTCAGTTATTTTTAGGAACCATGCCCGATTAAGTAATTGTATGAATATGATCTCTTAGTTATTTGTGGGAACCATGCCTGATGAAGTAATTGTATGCGTATGATCTCTCAGTTATTTGTAGGAATCATGCCCGATGAAGTAATTGTATTAGTACGATCTCTGTTATTTGGAGGTACCATGCCTGATGAAAGAATTGTAGGATTACGATCTCTCATATATTTGTAGGAACCATGTTGATGAAGTGATTGTATGAGTATGATCTCTCAGTTATTTGTGGGAATCATGCCTGATGAAGTCATTGTACGAGTACGATCTCTCCGGTATTTGTAGGAACCATGCCTGATGAAGTCATTGTATGAGTACGATCCCTCAGGTATTTGTGGGAACCATGCCTGATGAAGTCATTGTATGAGTACAATCTCTCAGTTATTTGTAAGAACCGTGCGGTTTGAACAGTTTGTTCTTGTCTGATTCTTTTCGCTTGGGTAGTTTGATAGTTTAGTTTGTGGAACTATAAAGTGAACACATATAAAACTAGTTCAGTATACAGTTCTATCACATTAACAATAGGAACACATATAACTGTATTAAATATCTGTTTTGGCCTCTTGCTTCCATAAACTGGATACTGTGTTCCTCTCCTCTTATCTCTGGTGCAATGAACTCTAAACAACTCTGCTAGAGAATTTTCCAGAGAAAATGGGTGTAAAGCTAGCTGTAATTGGTCAAGACTCCTGCTCAATGTGAGATTGGCTGTAATTGGCCAAGACTCCTTGTGGGTAACAAAGCCTTAACTGTTTGCTTCTTGGTTTCAATACTGCTGTGTCTTAAGCTTACCTTTTACAGTCACACAACAAAATCTTAAAAGGCATATTCTCTCTTTTGCTTCTGTGAACACAATATACAACTGTTACATGACATTCAAAACATAAATCACAGTAAATAGCTCTGCTTTGTCTCTTACATATGAGCATATGAAATTGCATTAAGGTTATTAGCAGGTCTTGCTGTATATACATGTAAGTCATATTGACAACCTAGGACAGGTCTTAGCTGGCCAGCTACACTGACTCCATAATCCCTGAATTTGTCTCTGTACAGAATTCCCACATTATCACACCCAGCTTTGTGAGAAAGAAATTGCCCAACGTTGTCTGCACAGGATCCTGACTGTTTACACACAGTCTCTTAGTACCTCTCTCAGTTAATGACCTGCTCAGATCAGATCTTCTCTCCTTTAGGTAAGGGTGGAACTCTTCCAGTGTTTTTTCACACACACTGCTCCTGCAGCATCTTAATTCCAGGGGAAGGAGGCCTGTACCATAGGCATCCCCTTATCTCCAGGGGAAGGTGCCCTGAACCATAGATGTCCCTTGTCTCCAGAGAGGGGAGCCCTGAACCATAGATGGCCTTTTGTCTCTAGTGGAAGAAGCCCTGAACCATAGTTGGCTCCTTGTCTCCAGGGGAAGAAGCCCTGAACCATACTGTAGACAGCCCTTTCTCTTACGTTCACTGACAGATGCAGCCCTCTTTGACATGTGAGGTTATATGCACATCCTACTAGGAGTTAACTAGGCAAAAAGAAAGAAAGCAAGCTGGCCCCTCCCAGGGGGCCGTCCTCTCTCTCCCTTATAACCCCCCTGCTCTGCTTAGCATATCAGTTTTAATATGCCTAGTGCAAGGAGTTGACCTGGCTCCCTTATGGGACCTGCGGTTTATATTTTTTGCTACCGCTTTTTTATTTTTTCAAGCTATCTGATGAAGACTGCTATCAAGAAGCCGGCTGCAGCATAGAGGATAACTAGAATCTTGCACTTTCCCCAGCACGGTCAACCGATGCGAGCTAGTCCTATGCTGTGGCGGGACCAGCCGCATCGTGCCTGTTCCGTGCGGCGGGCCAGTGGGTGACCCCCCACTTACGCTCGGTGACCGGACTCGGTTCCTGTTCAGGGGCTTTGGCCTGCAGCATCCCTTTCTGGCTGGGGAGGAATGTCTGCGACTGGGTGGCTATCTGCTACGCCCGTCGGAGTGGTGAGTGACCCCCTCTCCCCCCCTAGGGGTGCGGAGGGGGGGTGCTGGGCATACTTTAGCGTTTTTCCTGGCTGACCGGTGGAGGGTGGTCGCTGGGCTAGTGTCCTCCTGGGTGTCCTCGCCCACCTCCTCCCCCCCTCCCCCCGCTCCTCACCCCATTTAAAACCGCATCTGTGCGTTTTTATACCGCCATGTGGCGATCAGCCCCCATTTTGCAGCGGATCGCCGCCATCTTGCCGTAGCCTTGGCCATTTTACTGAGGGTTTCCCTCTAGTGCCAGCGGCGGCCATTTTGCTGTAGTCGCGGCCTGCACACAGGCTTTGGCCTCTTGTGGATGATCTCGGTGGCCATATTGGATGTCCTTGGAGCAGTGTAAAATGTGCTGCTGCCGTTTTACTTTCTTTTTCGCTTGTCACCGCGTGGCTGACTACTGACGGTGCTTCTTCCTGGCGGTCCTTTAAGCACTCCTGCTGGGAGCAGCACTGTAGGCACAAAACAAGAAGTATAGCTGGGCTTTCCCTGGGGTGTGGTAGCGGTGTGTGCAGTCCTCCTGGGGTCTCCCTGGCGTTCTGTGGGGCGGCGGTGGGGCTGCATTGTGGGGGTGTCAGATAATTTTTCTAATTTTGACTGTCAGTTTCGGTGGTGCGATGGCAGATGATCCTGCAGGCCCTTCTGGGGAGGCGTCAGTGGCAGCACAGCCTGCGCTGAGGGCCCTGGACCACCTGAGGGCAGTGTTTGGAGAATTTCTTCCCCGGGTGGGGCCGAGCAACGCTCTGGGGGCCCCTAAAAAATGTCCGCCTCCCCCTTGTTCTTCAGGGGACGAATCCGAACCAGAAATGGCTTCGAGGGTCACGGGGACCCCCGTGGAACTCTCGGAGGGTGAACTGGTACCCTCGGACGGCGAAGAGGACAAGGGGGCCTCAGTTGCATGCGAAAAAGTGCTGGTGACCGCTAATATCCGTGCGTCCTTGCGACTGGACCAAGCAGGGGAGTCGCAAGTGTCCGCATATGTTTGCGGGTCTGCTAGGCCACCTAGGTCGCCAAAAGCTTATCCTTATGATCAGTTTTTTGACCATTTGGTCTATCAGGAATGGCAGCTTCCGCAAAATTCCTTTGCTCTACCAAAACGCTTCGCTATACGCTATCCCTTTGAGGATAGTTTCGTGAAGAAGTGGGCGTCCCCCACAGTGGACCCTCCAGTGGCTTGCCTGAACAAGGCAACGACCATTCCATTGGAAGGGTCCCCCTCGTTTAAGGACCCAGCCGATAGGCGGACGGAGGCAGTGTCCAAGGCACTTTTCCTGTTGGCAGGATCAGCCATGCGGCCGGCCCTGGCATCTGCCATGGCGGCGCAATATCTGTCTGAATGTATGGCAGAGCTGCAGAATGATTTGGACTGCGGCAGGACGCTGGAAGTGTCGCAGAAGGCAGACCATTTGTTTCAGGGTATTAGGTACCTGTGTGATGCAGCTCTGGACCTGCTTCCCATGTTGTCAAAGATGTCTGTTTTTGCAGTCATTATCAGACGACTTCTCTGGTTACGTTCGTGGTCGGGTGACCACGCGTCAAAAAAGGTCTTGCGGATCTTCTGTTTCAGGGTGGCCGTCTCTTTGGGCCACAGTTGGATGAAATCATCAAAGATTTCACTGGGGGGAAGAGTACTTTCCTTCCGGAGCCCAGGCGGCGGAAGTTCCGCCGCGAGCAGGGACCTATCTCTTTGGGTCAGAAGAGGTTTTTTCATGCCCCTGGCGCAGCGGGCAAGGGGGTGAGGCCCGGCAAGCCTGCCGCAGGGGCCAGTAAGCGACCCTGGCAGCGCAAGAACGAAAAGACAGAGGACAAGCCCTCCTCTGCATGATGGGTTGCCCCCACCCGACCTTCAGGTGGGGGGACGTCTTCTGGGTTCGCAGACAGGTGGACTGCCTGCATTTCCGACCATTGGGTGCAGGAAGTGGTGTCCTCTGGGTACAGGATAGAGTTCAGCACTCTACCCCCAGACAGGTTCTTCCCATCGAACTTGAGAGTCCCTCAGGGGCATCGGGAGGCCCTCTTAAGGGCTGTTCAGGCACTCTCCAACCAGGGGGTGATCGTACCAGTACCTCAGTTGGAGAGGTTTCACGGTTTCTACTCGAACCTATTTGTGGTCCCCAATAAAGGGGGGGTCAGGCCAGTTCTGGACCTAAAGGCGCTAAACCACTTTGTGAGAGCGTGAAAATTTCAGATGGAATCCGTCCGTTTGGTCGTGGGGGCCCTGCACCAAGGAGACTTCATAGCGTCCCTGGATATCAGGAACGCGTATCTCCACGTCCCCATTTGTCTCCGGCACCAGAGCTTTCTGCGCTTTGCGGTGGGAGACCTTCACTACCAATTTGTGGCACTTCCCTTTGGTCTGGCCTCGGCTCCTCGTGTGTTCACCAAGCTGGTGGCCCCGGTGCTGGCGCTACTGAGGCAGAGGGGCATTGCGGTGGTAGCATACCTCGATGACCTGCTCCTGAGAGTGGAGTCTGCTTTGGCTCTGGAGGAGAATGTAGCTATCACCATGACCTCGTTAAAGGACTTCGGCTGGCTGATCAATCTGCAGAAGTCGTCGGTGACGCTGTCTTGTCGCCTGAAATATCTGGGTCTGATTGTGGGCACGGAGCAGATGAAGGTGTTCCTACCTCCGGACAAGTTACTGACACTGCAAGCAGTGGTGTGAACCCTGCTGTCACGCCGGTGGTTCTCCTTACGGTTATGTATGCAGGTGTTGGGGCTCATGGTTTCAGCCTTCGAGGCGGTACCCTACGCCCAGAGTCACACTCGGCTCCTTCAGCGAGCGATTCTGTCTCGGTGGGACAAGTCCCCACTGTCCCTAGACCAGTTGATCAGATTGGATTCTCAGACCAGAGGGTCGTTGAAATGGTGGCTTCGGGCCCCGACCTTAACGTTGGGGAAGTCTTTTCTTCCCCTGAATTGGTCGATAGTCACGACGGACGCCAGTGATCCCTACCATGCTGAAAGCACGCAAGTGTACTTTGTGCAAGATTTATCATCGCACCTGGAAGGCCTATATTGCTTGGTGTGAGGCGGGGGGTTGGAACCCTCGCTCTTACGTTGTGTCCAGGGTCCTGGCTTTTTTGCAGCAGGGCCTGGATAAAAAATTGGCCTTGAGTACTCTCAAGGGTCAGATTTCGGCTCTGGCGATTCTCTTTCAGGGACCTCTGGCGTCACATTCGTTGATTCGTACATTTGTACAAGGTGTGCGCCATATGGCTCCTCAGGTACAGTTGCCTATGGCACCATGGGATTTGAATTTGGTGCTTTCTGTGCTACAGAAGCCACCATATGAGAAGATCAGGGATATTCCATTACAATTGCTGTCGCAGAAAGTGGCTTTCTGGTGGCCATTAAATCCGCTAGGCGGGTGTCTGAGTTGGCAGCATTGTCCTGCAAGTCTCCTTACTTGGTCCTTGCGCCCGTCTCCTTCGTTTTAACCGAAGGTGGTTTCTTCTTTTCACATTAATGAAGTGTCCGCATCCTTCACATCCTAAGGAATTTGAGTTACATTCATTGGATGTCGTGAGGGCTTTGAGGGTATATTTGGCGGCTACAGACTCTTTTCAGAAGTCTGACGCTTTTTTTGTACTGACGGACGGTCCGCGCAAAGGATTGGAGGCCTCATCGGCTACTGTTTCCCGTTGGATCAGACAGACCGTGACTCATGCGTATTCTCTTCGGGGCAAGGTACCCCCGTTTCCAGTCACGGCTCATTCCACCAGAGCTGTTCCTGGGCTTTCAGATACCAGGCCTCGGTGTCACAGGTGTGCAAGGCGGCTACTTGGGCCTCGGTGCACACATTTACTAAGTTTTATAAAGTTGATGTTTCAACATCTTCGGATGCTGCTTTTGGCTGTAAAGTTTTAGGCGGCAGTGTAGGCGCGGCTGGCGCCTCCTGAAAGATTTCTGTTGGGTACAGTTGTTGTCGTTTACCCACCCCTCTTTTCTGAAACAGCTTTGGGACATCCCCACATGTCATAGAGGGCTGCGTCTGTCAGTGAACGTAAGAGAAAAAGGGATTTTATTAAAACTTACCGTAAAATCCTTTTCTCTGAGTTCACTGACAGACGCAGCACCCGCCCCTCTGCGTTGTGTTTGTACGGCTTGTTACAAACTGATATGCTAAGCAGAGCATGGGGGTTATATGGGAGAGAGAGAGAGGATGGCCCCTTGGGAGGGGCCAGCTTGCTTGCTTTCTTTCTTTTTGCCTAGTTAACTCCTAGTAGGATGTGCATATAACCCACATGTCAAAGAGGGCTGCGTCTGTCAGTGAACTCAGAAAAAGGATTTTACGGTAAGTTTTAATAAAATTCCTTTTTTTCTCCAGTGAAAGGAACCCTGAACCATAGATGGTCCCTTGTCTCAAGGGGAAGGAGCCCTGAGCCATGGACAGCCCCTTGTCTCCAGGGGAAGGAGCCCTGAGCAATAGACAGCCCCTTGTCTCCAGGGAAGGAGCCCTGAGCCATAGACAGCACCTTTTCTACAGGGGAAGGAGCCCTGCTCCATAGACAGCCTCTTGTCTCCAGGGAAGGAGCCCTGAACAATAGACAGCTCCTTGTCTACAGGGAAGTAGCCCTGCACCATAGACAGCCTCTTGTCTCCAGGGAAGGATCCCTGAGCCATAGACAGCCTCTTGTCTCCAGGGAAGGAGCCCTGAACCATAGACAGCCTCTTGTCTCCTGGGGAAGGAGCCCTGAGCCATAGACAGCCTCTTGTCTCCAGGGAAGCAGCCCTAAGCCATAAACAGTCACTATACTATAAGGGCTGTGCACACTTGTACAATCAGGATGCTGGTTTCCTTTAAAATGTGGATACAGGCTAAGAGGCTTCATCCCTCACAAGTCTCTACAAAGCTTGTGGACTACATAACCCAATCCAGGAGTTACCAATCCTAGAAAAAAGGGCAAAATCAGAACAGCTCAACCTGCATAAGTGAGAACCGTGTGACTTCTACCCCTTCTGACAAAAGACACAACACTGTCATATACCCCCCCCCCCCTCTTGTTTAATTCCAAGAGAAGGAGGGGGGACACAGAAGCCTGTATCCCCAGCCTTGGCACCTCTGTGCCAGTGAACACATACCTTGGCACATTATTTTTATAGTACAGTATTTATATAGTGCCAACAGTTTTCACAGCACTTTACAAAATTAAGACAGACATTACAGTTACAATACAATTCAATACAGGAGGAATCAGAGGGCCCTGCTCCTTAAAGCTTACAATCTAAGAGGGAGGGTCAAGTGATACAAAAGGTAAGAACTGTGGGGGATGGGCTGATGGAGAAAATAAAAACACAATGGGGTTGATTTACTAAAACTGGATAGTGCAGAATCTGGTACAGTTCTGCATAGAAACCAATCAGCTTCCCTCAGATGAAATGGCTGTGGTAATTACTAAGACAGTGAAACTGATCAAATCACCTGTGCAAAATAATGGAGATCCTAAAAACTCGCTCATCCATGTCTTTATGGACCTTGCTTTGTGCCCTGGTCCAAACCATTTGGTGGAGGGCGGATTATGGTGTGGGGTTGTTTTTCAGGAGTTAGGCTTGGCTCCTTAGGTCCAGTGAAGGGAACTTAAGGCATCAGCAAGACATTTTGGGCAATTTCATGCTCCCAACTTTGTGGGAAGAGTTTGGGGATGGCCCCTTCCTGTTCCAACATGACTGCACGCCAGTGCACAAAGCAAGGTCCATAAAGACATGGATGAGTGAGTTTGGGGTGGAGAAACTTGACTGTCCTGCAGAGTCCTGACCTCAACCCGATAGAACACCTTTGGGATGAATTAGAGTGGAGACTGCGAGCCAGGCCTTCTTGTCCAACATCACTGCCTGACCTCACAAATGTGCTTCTGGAAGAATGGCCAAACATTCCCATAGACACTCCTAAACCTTGTGGACAGCCTTCCCAGAAGAGTTGAAACTGTTACAGCTGCAAAGGGTGGGCCAACTCAATATTGAACCCTACGGAGTAGAACTGGGATTCCATTAAAGTTTGTGTGCGTGTAAAGGCAAGTGTCCCAATACTTTTGGTAATATATTGAATCTCAGCATAACATGGGTCATAGTGATTAATGGAGCCAGTGGTCTCATATCTACAGAGCAGCTCCAAATTCTGTGCGTGTTACCCTCCTATACCAGAGCTTCCTCAGGAGGCCTCAGGTAGGTTATGGCCTTGATCTGTATTGAGGTCCATGCACTAGGTGATCACATATTATCACTGGGTGTGTGCATGTGTCACCGAGTCTGATAGAGGAAGGAACAGATAAATCACATCAACGTGGTGGAGGAAAGAGATTTGTTGAACTTTATTGTTTTGAATTAAGGACTGTTGCTTTATTTAATGGGATTGCTCTGCATCGTGGAGAATGTTATATATTATTTATCTCACTGACACCAACAATGGGACTCATTTTATCTCACTGACACCAACAATGGGACTCATTTTATCTCACTGACACCAACAATGGGACTTATTTTGTCTCACTGACCAACAATATCACTTATGTTATCACAGGGACATCAATAATGGGACTTATTTTATTCCACTGATGCCAACAATGAGGCTTATTTTATTTCACTGACACCAATGTTGGATGTCAAGGAAATCATGTTCACAGTGACTTGCTAACTGGAGTGAGAGACTTGATTGGTGGAGGAGGAATGAGGGGAGAGCTTTCTCTGGGAGGATAAAACCAGCTATGATACAGTTCTCACAGCCTGTAATACTGCTGACCACCACTGGAGGGAGACTCTCCCACATTAACTGGCTGGACACACACAGGCAGATACAAATCTTTCATACAATCTAAGGAGTGTGGAGCAGACAAGTGATCCCCACACTTCAGAGGATCCCCCAAGTGCTCCTTCAATCTAGAATCCTGGTGTGATGACTTCTCCCCCCACCCCCGCACACATGATTTAGGGCAGATTGGCTGTGTGATGTGAGTGGTGTGTCGGGCAGTGATACACACACACATACAGATCCCTGTCTGCCAGATACAATCACTTCCACACACTGACAATAATCTGCATTAGGGAGGAGCTCCGTGTCTGAACAGAAGATTGGATAAACACTGGCTCCTCCCACATTCTTCTGAACATCCAACGTTTACAGCATTTGGTGCAGACGAATGTGACGGCTTCTGGCTGTCACTGGTTTCTAGGGAAGCTACGGCTGCCTGCAACAGCTGCATCTTTAGCAACCACTGACGTCACCCTTCCCATTCCCTTACATGGCCACGTAGGCAAATGGGTGGGGCATAGATCATGACATCATAGTCTGAATATGACCATATCTGGGCAATGATGTCACCGCTATCCCCGCCCCTTCCTTTATATAGCTGATGACAGCTCAGGATGCTATCAGTCAGCGAGTGTTACCATCAGAGATCGCTCCTGTGTGGGGGGTCATTGGGGAGGCAGTGGGGGTTGGCATTGGGATTGATGATGGATTTACAGAGAAAATTTTTGGGGGATTTTATTTTAATAAAATACATTGAGGGTCTTTATGGTTTTATCTCTTTTTATGGTGAGTGAGTAGGGGTGCCATGTACTATGTACCCCAAACTCATTCATCTAGGAGGCACTATATGTGGGACCCCTAATATTATAGAGGGGGTTCCAAATTCTGATAAGCCCCCTGCCCACAGCCCCCCACAATTACCAGGCCAGGGTTGTGGGGATGAGGCCCTTGTCCTTATTAACATGGGGACAAGGTGCTTTACCATGGGAGGAGTCCCTCCTGACAAGCACCCCCATGCTAAGGGCACATAGCCTGGTGTGGTTCTGGAGATGGGGTGGAGCCACACACTCACTACTCCCCCTTTCCTAGTCAGCCAGGCTGCATGCTTGGATGAAGGGTCTGGTATGGATTTTCTGGGGGGCACACACTTTGTTTTGTGTGAGCCCCCCCCCCCCCTTAATATCCATCTTACACTCAGAGGGTCTGGTCTGTATTTGGGGGGCTCTATACATTTTCCCATTCTTGCTGTAGGAGGGGCTACAGAAAAAGTGCCATTAACAAAATAAAAAATGAATCCGATTAAATAGCCAGAAAATTACATTTCATTGCCGGCTCTTTTTTTATGCAGCACACAGACCCTCCAAAGGTCCCCCAAATAGATAGAAGAACCTCGTGGGGTCTGTGTGCTGTTTTGGCAATTATAAGTGTATGAGTAATGATCTCAGGTATTAGTATGAAGCCATGTCTCATGAAGGAAACTAAGGGGTCTACTTATAGAAAATTCATGGGATGAATGTGACAATCACTCATCCAGCCGTTACATATTCTGCCCAAAATGTAACACAGTGATTTCCTATGATTGCCAGCTCCATCTAGTGACCATGATGGGGTATTTTTCCTGACAAACCTCCATAAGTAAAAATATCACAGTATCGCATTATGGCCACTAGATGGAGCCAAATAAATCAGTGAAATAAAATACATCCAATATTCATCACAGCTGGGTGAATGTCGGTCACATTCGTTCAACTGTTTTTTTTTTTTTTAATAGACCTCTACGTGTTTGTGAAATCTTACACCACAAAATGTACTCAGCCAATGAAAGGTAATGACTCCATTTTTATTTTTCTCCTGCTATCAATGGCCAACACGGTACAACACTTCATCCATGTCTTTGGTGAACTCTGATCTCCTTATGAACTCAGGGATGAACAATTCCTATCTCCTGACACCCGGGACATGCAGTTCTGTGGGCTGGACAGCGAGGTTTTATAACATTTAGCCCTGCTGTGGGCAAGCAAGGAGCAGGTTTACTTGTCAGATGGAAGCATTCGGGTGGCTGAGCGAATGTTTCCACCTCCTGGTAAAGTGCCCCCACCCAGACACACACCCGCTATGTATCCCGGGCTCCTCTGCCCATCTGCAGACCCGGGACCAGCATAGCGGGTGATGATGGGTAGAGGGGAGGGAGGACACACATCCGCTCTCCTCCCCTTCTTGTTCCTGACCCAGAAGTGACATGTATGACATCACTTCCGGGTCCCCGGGGACAGTTTCCCCACTAGCAAGGCCTCTGTCAGTGTTTCCCAACCTTTTTTCAGTCAAGGCACCCTCCAAAATGAAGGACAGTCTTGGGACACCCTCCAAAATTATGGGCAATCTTGAGGCTCCCCAATCAAAAATGTAAAAACTATGCTAATAGTTCTACATAATGCAACAACATCCACACATGTAGGACACCCAACGTTATAAGTGATTTATTCTTCCAAAGCAAATAGACTTTTGCACACTGGTACTGACTAGTATTCCAATGTTTCTCTTCTCCCTCAGTTTTTCTCCATAACTCAGCTAATGAGACCCCAAAGCTGATGGAGAGGAGCGGGGGAGGGTCACACAAGGATGATATTCAGGCAACTGACATCCTCTTTATCAGCTCATGATGTCATTAGTCGTTAGGAGGTTGGCAGCTAGAAGGGTGTAATGGTGTACAATGAAAACCTGAGGCTTTGTGTAACTAAAAGGCTTTGTTCACCCTCCGGCTTGTATACAATTTTGGGGCAATTGTTGGGCATTTTGCCAAGGCACCCCTGAAGAAACCTCTAGGCACCCTGGTTGAAAAAGGCTGCTCTGTGTGATGAAAAAAAAAGAACATTCTTTAATTGTACAAAATTAAATTTAATCCTAGGTACATAATCCCTCCCTCCTAAAAAAAAATCAGAGGCCCCGCCCCCACACATACGCATGTACAAACATAAACTCACACATTGGGGCGCCTACGCCAGAAAACGCTGATTGCGATACACATGTTACATATCGCCGCGCAAGCCAGAATAAGAGCAATAATTCTATCACCAGACCTCCACTGTAACACTAAACTGATGACCTATAGGGGGCTTTTAATGCATCGCCTATAGAAAATATGGGGTGCTTAAGTTTGTCACTATTTCACAGGCGCACACAAATTTAAGGTGTGACATGTTGGGTATTTATTTACTCGGTGCTACCTCTGCTTTTATATTTTACCAAACTATTTGGGAAGACTTTTGCGGTAATATCGTGCGACATAAAAAATTGGAACTACCACTATTTTATTCTCTAGGGTGTCTGCTTTCAGAAAATATATCATGTTTTGTGGGTTTTATATAATCTTCAGGCCTAATGATTTAACTCCTTCCAACCCGGCCTATAGCAGAATGACGGCCAGGCAGGGGTTCCATTATCCTGACTGGATGTCATATGACGTTCCAGAATAAGCCGCTCAGGCGCACGGCGATCGGTGGTGCAGAGTGTCGCTCTTACACACCACTTCTCTAATCTCAGTAAAGAGCCTATGACGTAGGCTCTTTACCATGTGATCAGCTGTGTCCAATCAAAGCTAATCCCATCGTAACCAGGAAGTGCCAGTTATCGGCTTTCCTTTATTCATGCTGACAAGGTGCAAGGAGAGGAGAGCCGATCAGTGGATCTCCTGACGGGGGGGATCTGCACTGATATTCAGTGCATTGATTATCAGTATAGACCCATCAGCGAAGATCGCCAATGATGTCCAGCAGTACCCATCTGTGATGCCAATCAGTGCCCATCAGTGCTGCCTATCAGTGCCTCCTCATTGGTGCCCATCAGCGAAGGAGAAAACTTGCTTATTTACTACGTTTTATAAGAGAAACAAAGAAAAATGTATTCATTTCAAAATTATCTGTCTTTTTTTTATTTGTTGCACAAACAATAAAACCCCCAGAGGTGATCACATGCCACCAAAAGAAATCTCTATTTGTGGGGAAATAAAGATAAAACTGCCATATGGGTACAGTGTTACATGACCGCACAATTGTCATTCAAAGTGTGACAGCAGTGTGGGGAGAGGTTCCCGTACCAGCTGTCACTTTATGAAGAGAGCGTGGCCATGCCATTCATTCACAGAGTTCTGTCCTTTGCCGATGTCGGCTTGTAGTTTTCAATGAACTCCCACACCGCTGCTGAACTCTCTGGTAGATGAAGAACGAGGAGATTGGGACCCTGATTTAGCCCCTCGGACAAGTTGTTTTTTTAAAAAAAATGTCCACACCCCTGGAACTGTTTCTTACATGATGATCAGCCATGGAGAATATCTGAGGTGTATATCAGGGTGTGCTTCTTCCCCATATGAGAGTTGTGATGTCCAGCAACATTTATATAGACATTTCCCGCACTCAAGGCACTAATACACCTCAAGGGTTGTGTGGGATCCCTGATGTACAGGAAGACCTAACTTCAGTGAGGAAAAATTCCCTCACTCAGGACAGGAATATGGCTTCTCCCCGTGTGAGATCTCTGATGTCTGTAAAGACTGGACTTCCTTGAAAAACATTTCCCGCACTCAGGACAAGAATATGGCTTCTCCCCCGTGTGAGACCTCTGATGTGTGTAAAGACTGGATATCTGTGAAAAACATTTTCCACACTCAGGACAGGAATATGGCTTCTCCCCCGTGTGAGATCTCTGATGTGTGTAAAGACTGGCCTTTACTGAAAAACTTTTCCCGCACTCAGGACAGGAATATGGCTTTTCCCCCCTGTGAGATCTCTGATGTATGTCAAAATGGGACTTTCGTGAAAAACATTTCCCGCAATCTGGGCAGGAATGTGGCTTCTCCCCTGTGTGAGTTCTCTGATGTTTGTAAAGATCAGACTTCTGTGAAAAACATTTCCCACACTCAGGACAGGAATGCGGCTTCTCCCCCATGTGCAATCTTTGATGTCTGTAAAGATCAGACGTCTGTGAAAAAAATTTTCCGCACTCGGGACAGGAAAGTGGCTTCTCCCCCGTATGAGATCTTTGATGTCTGTCAAGATGGGACTTCACTGAAAAACGTTTCCCGCACTCAGGACAGGAAAATGGCTTCTCTCCCGTGTGAGTTCTCTGATGTGTGAAAAGATTGGACTTCTGTGAAAAACATTTACTACAGTCGAGACAGGAAAATGGCTTCTCTCTCGTGTGAGCTCTCTGATGTGTGGTAAGACTGGACTTCTGTGAAAAACATTTCCCACACTCAGGACAGGTATATGGCTTCTGTCCCGTGTGAGACCTCTGATGCGTGTAAAGACTGGACTTTACTGAAAAACATTTCCCACACTCAGGACAGGAATATGGCTTCTCCCCTGTGTGAGATCGCTGATGTATGACAAGGTCTGATTTTTGTATAAAACATTTCCTGCACTCAGGACAGGAATATGGCTTCTCCCCCGTGTGAGATCTTTTATGCACATTAAGATGGTATTTAGAACTGAAACATTTCACGCACTCAGGACAGGAAAACCTCTTATCTGTTTGAAAGACGGCACCGTCCCTCACAGTCTGAGGTTCCTCAGGATAAGAAGAATACGATGGTCCATCTACACTGTGTGGTGCCGGATGGACATTTGAGGTAACCAGGTTTTCTCCTGGGCTATACTGTGTGATGTCCTCATCTTCTACTTTACAGTCTGGAGACAAAGTGAGACAATCCTCTGAGGTTTTCCTCATCTCCCGTCCATCTACTAAAATAGAAATAAAAAGATAATTACTAGACATGAGCTGATTGGTTCCCCCAAACCAGGACTCTGCCCACATCAGGCAGCTTTGTCTCTGAGGATCTTACAATTCCCCCCTCAAGGTAATGAGTAAATGGCTCCTCTGTAGGGCTGCAACTAATGATTATTTGACCTTCCCTCTTGGATTGTAAGCTCTAAGGTGCAGAGCCCTCTGATTCCTACTGTATTAAAGTGTATTGTATTTTTACGGTCTGCCCTCAAGTTGTAAAGTGCTGTGTAAACTGTTGGCACTATATAAATCCTGTATAATAATAATTTTCATCATTTATTAGTTGGCCGATTATTTTAATTAATCGACTAATTAGATAAAAACCTCAAAAAAGGTTGGTTTATAATTGAGTTAATATTCTTGAATCTCTATATGCAGCGGTAAATATAAATATCCAGCTATATAGTTGGATATTTCATCCACTCTGAGAATAACAGACAGATAGATGGATTATTAGAGGGTGAATCTGCTACATATCACAATCACACATCAACATTATTAAAATGTAAAAAAGACCTAAAACGCAGTTTTGCAGATTCTCAGACAGGAGAGTAATATAATATGATGGATGACAGACTCCCTTGTCATAGGCAGGTAGGTGGGTACAAGCTCCCTGCCCCCGCTCTCACTTATGCTGGCCGTACACAAACTCATTTTTCTTACAAAAAATGTTATTTTAATAATATTCATCCAATTTTCTAACCATTAGTGGGGTCAAATCAGTGCTGGCTTTCGACCACAGTGACGGGAAAATTCAACGGGAGAACAGAAAACTTTTCTCGATCAAACAAATTTTCAAATTGTGTATGTGATTTTTGCTCAGAAGCTACATTCATTTTAAAATTGAATGTTAAATGCAAATGGAATTTTCACTTTCACTTCTGGTTCCTCCTGCCTTTACAGTTCACCTATAGGAAGCTGTAAAGTATAGTATAGAGTTCCCCTATAGCAGGGGTAGGCAACCTTCGAGAGATGAAGATCTACTTGAACGACAATGATGAAGTCAAAGATCACCGGGCACAGTGTCTCCCCCCCAAAAAAAATATTTTTAGTCAGAACAAAACTAGGTATTACAAGAAAGTGCATTGTTTAGGAGGGCATTATGCAAAGAATGCAGGGTTCACCAGTGCATTACATTCAGGATGCAGAGATCAGGAGTGCATTACGCTAAGAATGCAGGGCTCAGGAGTGGGTTGTGGTCACAATGCAGGGTTCAGGGGTGCATGGTAGCCAGAATGCAAGGTTCAGAAGTGCGTGGCGGTCAGAATGCAGGGTTCAGGAGTGTGTGGCGGTCAGAATGCAGGGTTCAGGAGTGCATGTCGGTCAGAATGCAGGGTGCATTGCGGTCAGAATGCAGGGTTCAGGGGTGTGTTGCGGTCAGAATGCAGGGTTCAGGGGTGCGTTGTGGTCAGAATGCCGGGTTCAGGGGTGCATTGCGGTCAGAATGCAGGGTTCAGGGGTGCATTGCGGTCAGAATGCAGGGTTCAGGGGTGAATTTCGGTCAGAATGCAGGGTTCAGAGGTGCGTTGCGGTCAGAATGCAGGGTTCATGAGTGGGTTGCGGTCAGAATGCAGGGTTCAGGGGTGCGTTGCAGTCAGAAAGCAGGGTTCAGGGGTGAATTTCGGTCAGAATGCAGGGTTCAGAGGTGCGTTGTGGTCAGAAGACTGGCTTTAAGTGGGGACTTGGGACGTAAGACTGGCGTTACGTGGGGACTTGGGACGTAAGACTGGCGTTACGTGGGGACTTGGGCCGTAAGACTGGTGTTGCGTGGGGACTTGGGACGTAAGACTGGCGTTGTGTGGGGACTTGGGACGTAAGACTGGCGTTACGTGGGACGTAAGACTGGCTGTACGTGAGGACTTGGGACGTAAGACTGGCGGTGTGTGAGGACTTGGGACGTAAGACTGGCGGTGCGTGAAGACTTGGAACGTAAGACCGATGGTACGTGGGGACTTGGGACGTAACACTGGTGTTGGGTGAGGACTCGGGACGTAAGAATCGCATTACGTGAGGACTAGAGACGTAGGACTT
>BLSH010130906.1:136171-148192 GCA_018402905.1 Glandirana rugosa | reverse complement strand
TTCACAAAGACCAAATAATATACATTAATTTGGGTTATTTTTTTACCAAAGATATATAGCAGTATAAATTTTGGCCAAAATTCATGAAAAAAAATTACTAATTTGCAAAATGTTATAACAGAAATAAAGAAAAATGCATTTTTTTACAAAATTTTCGGTATTTTCCCATTTATTGCTCAAAAAATAAACACCCCAATGGTGATTATATACCAGCAAAAGAAAGTTCTATTTGTGTGAAAAAAAAGACGAAAATTTCATATGGGTACAGTGTAGTATGACTGACTAATTGTCATTCAAAATGTGAGAGCACTGAAAGATGAAAATTGGTCTGGTTAGAAAGGGGGTTTAAGTGTCCAGTGGTCAAGTGGTTAATGTTGATAAATGTAAAGTTATGCATTTGGGGGCTAAGAATATCCATGCATCGTACATACTAGGGGGAGTACAACTGGGGGAATCCATAGTGGAGAAAGATCTGGGGGAATCCATAGTGGAGAAGCTGCAGTTTCCAAAGCAAGCAAAATCCTTCCTTGTATTAAGAGAGGAATGGACTCCAGAGATAGAGACATTATATTGCCCCCCTGTACAAATCATTAGTAAGACCTCATCTGGTATATGCAGTTCAGTTTTGGGCACCAGTTCTCAAAAAGGATATCGGGGAACTGGAGAAAGTGCAGAGAAGGGCAACAAAACCAATAAGAGGCATGGAGGAGCTCAGCTATGAGGAAATATTAGATGACCTGAATTTATTCTCTCCTGAGAAGAAGAGATTAAGAGGGGATATGGTCAACATGTACAAATATATAAGTGGTCCATATAGTGAACTTGGTGTTGAGTTATTTACTTTAAGGTCATCACAGTGGACAAGGGGGCACTCTTTACGTCTAGAGGAAAAAAGATTTCATCTCCAAATACGGAAAGGTTTCTTCACAGTTAGAGCTGTGAAAATGTGGAATAGACTCCCCCCAGAGGTGGTTTTGGCCAGCACGGTTGATTGCTTTACAAAAAAAAGCCTGGATTCTTTCCTTAATGTAAATATTATAACTGGGTACTAATATTTATAGGTAAAGTTGATCCAGGGAAAATCCGATTGCCTCTCGGGGGGATCAGGAACGATTTTTTTCCCCCCGTTAGAGCAAATTGGATCATGGCTTTGCTGGAGTTTGCCTTCCTCTGGATCAACTATGGGTGAAGGATTGTGTATATGGGATTTTATGGTTATATATAATTTTTCGTTTTTTTTTATTGGTTGAACTGGATGGACTTGTGTCTTTTTTCAACCTAACTATGTAACATGTAAAACTGTGCATCAAAAAAACATGTTCCTCTGCAATCTGTGTGTTTCTTCTTGATTGAAACGAACAATAGTCCAAAAAAATATATAATATATGAAAAATAAAAATGCAAACATAAAAGTCCAAAAAAATATATGGTGGTTTTGCAACCCATTTTTTATGTATGAATAAGCGCACTATTGCTTTTGCACTTTAATAGGGTCTTTCTTGAGATAACTGTCTCTCTAGAAAAACTGATAACGCATCTACTTGAACTTTTAAGGTACTGGCTGCCAGACCCTTCTCCATTCCATCGTGGAGGAACTCAAGGACAGAAATGTCCTCCTGTGGAGAACAATCTCTTGAAGTGCACCAGGAGTTAAAACATTTCCATGTTTTAAAATAAATGGCCCTTGTGACCTTCTTCCTGCTATCTAGCAGGGTACAAATTAATCTATTGGACAAACCCTTTCTCTTCAGGATTTGCTCCTCAGTATCCAGGCTGCCAGTCTGAGATGCCCTACATCGGGATTAAAAAGGGCCCCCTGACTCAGCAGGTCCCCTCGAACAGGTTGCAACCAATGGGGCTCTACTGCTAACTTCAGTAGAATCGAAAACCAAGCCCTCTTGGGCCAATACGAGGCTACTAGAATTAGGCTTGTATTTTTGCCCTGTAGCTTCTTGAGTACTAAAGGAATCATCTGCATAGGGGAAAGGCGCAACACAAGCGGAAGGTCCAGCACTGGGCCAGTGCATCCAGACCAGCCGCTTAGTCCTGCCTGTTCAGTGAAAAGTAGACTTGTACTTTTGTATTCGCTTGTGATGCAAAAAGGTCGACCTGGGGAACCCCCCATCTGCTTACTATCATCTGAAAGATCTCTGTACTTAGGCTCCATTCTGACTCTGGCACCCTTCTTCTGCTTAAGAAGCCTGCTACTTGATTTAGGCTGCCTTTTATACTGCTACTAGGGACACTAAGTTGTCTTCCACCCAAGTCAGAATCAGGAGGGCCAAGGTTAGAAGAATCTTGCTTCTTGTGCCCCCCTGCTTTGAGATGTAGGCCACCGCTGTGGAATTGTCTGATAATACCTGGATGTGTTGGTCCCTGATTATCTCTTTGAAGGTCCACAGCCTCCGGAGAATGGCCCTTAGTTCCCTCCAGTTGGAAGACCTCTTGGATTCCTCTACTGTCCAGGACCCTTGGGACATATGGCCTTTGAGATGTGCACCCCACCCCCAGGAGCTTGCATCCATTATCAAAGTTTTCGCTGCAGGAAAATTCCAGAACAAACCCTTGTTCAAATTTGTTTGCCTCCTCCACCACTTTAATTTCCTCTTGACTGGAAAGGGAATTCTGATCGGTTTCTCCAATGACCCTCCATAGGACCAAGTCTGGAGAATCGCCTGCTGGAGGTCCCTTGAATGGAGGCGGGCCCACTGAACAACTGGGATTGAGGCTGTGAGAAGCCCCAGCGTGGACATGGCTGCTGGAACTGTAACATAAATTTGTCTGTGCTTTCTTCACTGCGTCCCACACCTTTATTATCTTTTCCTCTGGGAGAAAAATCTTTTCCTGTACAGAGTTGATGGTATAACCCAGGAAAATCATTACCTGAGAAGGAATTAGGTTTGACTTTTCTTTGTTCAGAAGCCACCCCAAATTTTTTAAGTGGCTCTGCATCTTTATCAAGTCCCTGCACAACAGGTCTCTTGAGTTGGAACTGTTAAAGATCTATAAATTCAGGATTAATCAGAATTTCCCAGATGGCTTTTTGACTAGGAACACGTATGAATAACACACTAGTCCTTCCTCTTCCCAGGAAACTGCGATGATTATCTTCTGTTGAAGAAATTCCTGCAAAAGTGACGTCATTACTAAAGATTTCTCTTGATCCTTGGGAACCTGCGTCACCTGTTAAGACTGGCAGAGTATCCAGCAAATCTTTGCGATAGGTCCCTGCTTCAATATGGCCTTTTAACTGTTCTAACCAGAGCTCTAAATTCCTGGCTACTACAGTTGATGCCATTGCAGGTTTGAGATTGGCTAGCGTAGAGTACCCGGCTTTTATAACAGGTTAAGTCAGTATTTCGTGATACTTGTGAGAAGGCTGCGTCAAGATTAGGTCTTTTTTCCAAACCTGTGCACTATTCTCATTGAAAAGGAATCTCCTCTTAAGTGACCTGGAAAAAAAAGGGGTCCCTTTCTGGGTCTTTCCATTCCCTCTTTATAGCCTCTGACAACGGGTTGTGCACCGGGAACACCCGATGCTTGACCTCATCCATACCCTGAGAGCCCTTTCACACCGGGGCGGTAGCAGTAATGCGCCGCTAGTTTTTGTATAAAATTTACTATAAAATATAAGCTCACATAAAAAAATCCACACATCTCTACAAGTCCATGTTCTAGATGCTCCATCCCACTAACCTTGTAACAGTGAGGGATGGTGCGATCTTCCTGTGTGGAATCCCGGGAATGCAGAGGATGGGGACATCTCTCTGGTGGGTTCCTGGTATTAGGTGGATCCATCATATCCTTGTGTCCTTCTGAAAACTCCTCCATTAACCCATATTCCTCATCCTCCTCTTTATACTCTTCTTTAACAACAATATCATAATCCCTGAGATTTCCACTCTGAAATATATCATAAAATAACCATTGTAACAAACATGATGTCTATGATTCATAACTACCAATAATTGTTCCTCATCTACCTGATGATGGTGAGGGATGGTGTGACCTTCCTGTGTGGAATCCCAGGAATACTGAGGACGGGGACATCTCTCTGGTGGGTTCCTGGTATTAGGTGACTCCATCATATCCTTGTGTCCTTCTGAAAACACCTCCATCACTCCATACTCCTCATTCTCCTCTTTATACTCTTTTTTAACATTAATATTATCATCCCTGATGTTTCCACTCTGAATATATAATAAAACATTTATTGTATCAAACATGCTGTGTATAAATCACATCTACCAATAATTGTCAGTCATCTACCTGATGATGGTGAGGGATGGGGTGACCTTCCTGTGTGGAATCCCGGGAATACAGAGGACAGGGACATCTCTCTGGTGGGTTCCCATTGCTGGATCCATCTGTAGGAAACACACACACTGACTGAATACATTGTTTCTATGTGTTTATCAGATGATGGGGGGGGGGGGGGATCTAGGTGAACCCTCAGTACTGCTCTCTCCTTTAAAATAAAGTCTCCTCTTACCCGGTGATGTGAGGGGCGGCTGATTGTCCATCATGACGTCCTTGTAGAGATCCTTGTGTCCTTCTAAATACTCCCACTCCTCCATGGAGAAATAGACAGTGACATCCTGACACCTTATAGGAACCTGACACACACAATGATACAGTCACCATCCAGACACATCCCTTGTCTGTTACTGGATAATGTCCCAGAATTCCCAGCACCACTCACCTCTCCTGTTGGCAGATGCCACAAATAACATATATAGTATAATTAAATGACGTTTCCAGAATCCTCCTCACCTCACCGGTCAGAACTGTGTTTTATTAAATCCCCCACACTCTGTAGGTTAAAGGTTTAGCATGAGGAATTCTGACATCATTGCATAAAATACCGGATCAACAGTTCAGCTTTGGTTGTGAGGATGTAAAGGGTCCACCCACATCCTAAGAGTATCAGAAAAAAGAGCTGGATGAAAGGACATTGGAAGGAGGAGCTGTGAGGTCAGTGTTATATGATAGGATTTTCTGACTCTAGATGGAGAGCCATTGCAATGACGAGCTGCGAGGTCAGTGTGATGTCATAGGATTCTCTGACTCTGGATTGTGGGCCATTGGGATGACGAGCTGTGAGGTCAGTGTGATGTCGTAGGATTCTCTGACTCTGGATTGTGGGCCATTGGGATGACGAGCTGTGAGGTCAGTGTGATGTCGTAGGATTCTCTGACTCTGGATGGAGGGCCATTGGGATGACAAGCTGTGAGGTCAGTGTGATGTCATAGGATTCTCTGACTCTGGATGGAGGGCCATTGGGATAACGAGCTGTGAGGTCAGTGTGATGTCATAGGATTCTCTGACTCTGGATTGAGGGCCATTGGGATAACGAGCTGTGAGGTCAGTGTGATGTCATAGGATTCTCTGACTCTGGATGGATTGAGGGCCATTGGGATGACGAGCTGTGAGGTCAGTGTGCTGTCATAGGATTCTCTGACTCTGGATTGAGGGCCATTGGGATGACGAGCTGTGAGGTCAGTGTGATATCATAGGATTCTCTGCCTCTGGATTGAGGGCCATTGGGATGACGAACTGTGAGGTCAGTGTGATGTCATAGGATTCTCTGCCTCTGGATTGAGGGCCATTGGGATGACGAGCTGTGAGGTCAGTGTGATGTCATAGGATTCTCTGACTCTGGATGGAGGGAGATTGGGGGGGGAGGAGGAGCTGTGAGGTCAGTGTGATGTCATAGGATTCTCTGACGCTGAATGGAGAGCAATTGGGAATAGAAACTGTGAGATCAATGTGATGTCATAGCACTCTCTGATTCTGGATGGAGGGAGATTGTGAGGAGGAGCTGTGGGTGGTGCACTGTGAGGTTTCTGTACACAGAATCATTTTTCCCGTTTGTGCCCCACCTCTCCTAAACTGAAAGGTGAACGTTGTGCTTGGCTTTGCCAGGAAACATCATATTCCTGTTATCTTTGTGTACTCTGGAGATGTTTTCCTTCTTTCTTCCTATTTGAATCTTGTAAAAATAAAGGTATACAAATTCCAAACCCCTTAAATCGCCCCCCCAGCCCCGGAACTAATAAAAGTGGTATAATCCATTAGTATAGACTGATGAGATGAGAGGGTGATTGGTGGGAAAGGGGACAACTCAAAAATGAATGTTCCATAAGTGGGGGAATGTTCTGCCCTTGAAGGGGTTAATCTAGGTTCCCACACTATATATGTGTGTATCATCATCTGCTGGAGATAAAAGACGTCACAGTGACTATGGAGGAAGAGGACGGACATGATGGGGGGGGGGGGGTTACTGGGTGTAAATAGAAAATAAAATCTTATTACCTCCTCTGCTGCCACTTCCAGCAACGTCTTCTCTCTACTTCCTCCCCACTCACCTCTCACCCGGAACTTCCTGTTTGTAACGGACGTCACTTCCTGTATTCCATAGAGACTTCCTGCCTGGGTAGAAGTGAGATCACCACCTTGTGGAGCTCAGAGGAACTGCAGCCCTGAGAAAGGTCTGGTAGTGTGAACACGGCCTTGTGCTGTGTGTGGATGTACTGTATATCCTTATAGATGGGGTCATCTCCACTCCCACCAAGGGGGATAGAAATATATAGGGTTGCCACCTTTTCTTCAAGCCAAACCCGAACACTTTAGCAGTGCATGGCATGGCACTCCAACCGCGGCATGATTTTGCCGTCCGACAAATCGCGGCATAATCGCGCAAACAGAAACGTGGGGCATCTGTCACCCAAAATAAGTTTCACTTCGCGATTGGGGTGCCATTGAAGGTAAAAAAAAATTCAGCACTAATTTTTATTCTCACCCTCCACCAGAAAAAAATCAGTTCTCCCCCTCCCAGAACAATCCCCGCAAAACAAATCTTCTTCCCCCTTTCACAGCACAAGTACCCCTCCACCATCCCCAAAATCCCCAGTCTTAGTACAATCCTCCCTTCTCCCTCATTCCAGCACTTATCCCCACACCCGCCTATTACAAATCATCTTCCCCTATCAGCACATGGGTACCACGAGACCTCCTGTAGGGGCCCTAGTACACAGGGGGACCCGGCAGCAGGGGGATCGGAGCTGCGGGGCAGGGGGCAATTACAGAGGAGACAAAAGAGAAGGGAGAGAGAGGCGCCAGGTAGCTGCTGGTGCGGTAGTTTTCCTTAAATTAAATGTTTAAAAACAATCTGTATTGCACTCACACATGTGTCAGAGGGGTAGGTGTGTCACAGTCTGAAGTCCGCTGCCAGCATTCTCCCAATCCACGCTGCTATCACTGAATCACTGAAGGAAGCCGATACAAGGATACAGAGCCGCAGGGAAACTCCAGTGAATGGTCAGATAGCTTGAGACGCTGTGACCAAGCAGAGCGTTTCGGAGGCTTAACCACGCCTTCATCATCAGAGGCTGACTGTTCATATGAGTTTCCCGACCGCCCTGCAATGATCAGAGGACTACACCAATGAACGACCGTACACAGACCACCATGTAGTGATCCACCAATAATTGAATGTTCAGAGACCGTCATGCAATGACCGCTGTGAGCCCCACTATGGAATGGTCACGCAGAGACCACTGTGCATGTGCAATGATTGGAGGGCTCTACAGTTCAATGATTAATGGACTCCAGCATTCATTGATCACAGACCTCCAGGTTTCAGTGACAGCAGAGAACTCCACCATTCACTGACAGCCTTCATCCGACATCACTGTGCAGGGAGCCATCATCATGAGGTTTCACCATTTACTGGCAGCCTCCAGCAGATATATGCAGTGACAACCATGGTCAATTACCACTGTGTGCCACCATTTCAGCAGATCTCCCTGTCTCAGTGGATCCCAGTGTGGTTATCTGTTGTACACCCCACAAGGAATCCCAGTGCAGCTGCAGCATATGAGCTCTGCTGTGATGTGACAACTGCACCAGAAGAGCCCCCCATTACCTGCAATCCTGTGCAGTTGCCAGCATTCTCCCGATCCACGCTGCTGCTATCACTGAATTTCTGGAGGAAGCCAGTATAGGGATACAGAGCGGCACAGGAAACTCATGTGAATGGCAGCTTCTGATGATGGAGGCGTGGTTAAGCCTCCAAAACACTCTGATTGGTCACAGCGCCCCAGGCTATCTGACAAATGACTGGAGTTTCCCCACGGCTCTGTATCCTTGTATTGGCTTCCTCCAGTGATAGCAGCTTGGATCAGGATATTGCTTGCAACTGCACAGACTTTGACATGCCTTGATGCCTACCGCTCTGACACACGTGAGAGGATTGTTTTAAAACAGTTAATTTATTAAAATCTACCATCGGCTACCTGACACCTCTCCCTCTCTTCCCTTTTGTCTCCTTAGTAATTGTCCCCAACCCTGCTGCTTCGATCCCCCAGCTGTCTGGATTCCCCTTGTCAGTGGCACTGGTGTCCGGGTCTCAGGCAGAGTTAACCCCGGGCACAGCATTCTAAACCCGTACTGTCCGGGTCAAAACCGGACAGGTGGCAACCCTACTGTACACACACAATAGGACAGCGCTGTGACACATAATGCTCTTCTAGTTGATAAGAAATACTTACCTTTGTTACAGCAGCAGTCCGGTATAAGTTATATTTGTAGGTATTTGAGTTGTTACACATAGCGCGGGTTTTATTCAATTTCTATTGGTGACATAATTGCCCAAATCTGGGGATCAGGAGCCATTTCCACCCTTTACTCTCGGCTGGGGTTCTTTGTATCCATATAACAGATGTTCTACATGACTAAATCTGCAATCAATTTTACTGCAAAATCAAAGGAGCCAAAATGTCTCCCCCCGAGCAGTAATATATTTCTATCCCCCTTGGTGGGAGTGGAGATGACCCCATCTATAAGGATATACAGTACATCCACACACAGCACAAGGCCGTGTTCACACTACCAGACCTTTCTCAGGGCTGCAGTTCCTCTGAGCTCCACAAGGTGGTGATCTCACTTCTACCCAGACAGGAAGACTCTATGGAAGACAGGAAGTGATGTCAAATGCAGACAGGAAGTGATGTCAGATACTGGCAGACATTCCATTTGAAAGGACGTAGAGAGAAGACGCTGCAGGATCTGGCGGCAGAGGAGGTAATACGTAGATTAACCCCTTCAGGGGGAGCAGTTGATGATTACTATATCTTGCTTCCAAAGCTGGCCATACATGGTTCAGTTAGCGGGATGAGTGGAAAAAAACTGAACCGATTCCCCCATCCACACATTGGAGGGGGATGGGGGAATCCTCCCCGCTGCACTATTGTATTCTGACATTGGGGGGCGCTCCTCCGCTCTCAGAATACACAGATCAGTGATGAAGCTATTGGCTGCAGCCGCTGATCGAGTGACTTTTATCCGGCAGTGACCACACATGGATGGAAATCTGACCGATCCCTGCTGAACCAGCTGAATTTCCATGTATCTATGGTCAAATCCGAGGTCACCATGGTGAGTAGAAATGGTATCCTTTCTCCTGGGCTCTTATCAGCCCATTCTCACTGTTGGCCTGAAACCGGGATACATTATTCAGACAAGAATGTGGCTCGGAGTGGGGCCAGGCGGGAGGGTGAGGGGGGTGGAGGAGGTGGTGGCACCCAACCTGTGAAGTCAGGGGAGGACTGGGCAGGACAGCAGCATGAGAGGACTCATCTCACTGACCTCCCGCTGTTGACATTTCTCCTTTCTACCCTTGCCTTACTGTCACCATCAGCTCCGGCTTCCACCCACAGCACAATTAAAATCACTGCTCCTGAAAAAATTATTGTTTTTTTAAAAAAAAAAAAATTTGCATTGGTATGTCACCCCAGGAAGTACCCAGACCCCCATACCAAATTACTTGCATATAAGCCTTCAAAATGGAAACTTTTGATTTTTCCTGTTCAGCTCCCATAGACTTTAATGGGGTTCACCGTTTGGGTTAGAATATTTCCCCTGATCGAGAGTTCAGCTTCAAACCAAATAGGGGTGTCCGGCCCATGTCTACTGCAGAGCCCTCCGGCAGAACAGGGAGGAGGGAGCGGGACCGAATCTCCAACATGGTGCCGCCTCAGCACTGCCACAAAGATCCCCACAAGGTGCTGAGAAACAGGACTACAGGGTCCTTACAGTAGTAACCAGGAGAAGCCTGCAAAGCAGCCGGCTAAGAAAGCAGGCAGGGAGGGCCATGCTGCTTTATGTACACAAGATGTCCTCTGCATCCACTCTGCTCTCACACACTGCTGGGGGAGATGTACAGGACATGCAGGGGGAGGGGGGATTGTATTACTGTCCTTCATTCTCCACCCTGCACCCATGTCCTGTGTTGTGCACCCTGCACCACATGTCCTGCATCCCATGTCCTGCACCCTTCACCCCATGTTCTGCACCCCGTACCCCATATTACATTCTTCACTCAATGTCTTGCACCCTTTTCCTGCACCCCATGCCCTGCCATGACCTGCACTCTGCACTCCGTGACCTGCACTCTGCACCCCATGACCTGCACTCTGCACCCCAAGTCCTGCACCCTATGTCCTGTGTTCTTCACCCCATGTCCTGCACCCTATGTCCTGTGTTCTTCACCCCATGTCCTGCACCCTATGTCCTGTGTTCTTCACCCCATGTCCTGCACCATATGTCCTGTGTTCTTCACCCCATGTCCTGCACCCTATGTCCTGTGTTCTTCACCCTATGTCCTGTGTTCTGCACCCTGCTCCTCATGTCCTACACCTTTCTCCTGCACCCCATATCCTGCATTCTGCACCCTGTACCTTACAACCTACTTGCCTTGCCCCAGGTGCTGAAAACTCACGCTATGCTAATAAAATACTGTCTTCCAACTTTTTTTTTAGCTTTTTTAAGCCCTGCCTTACACAACTTCCTCCCCAGCCCCTCATCTCTTTCATTATGTAAGTCATGCTGAGATAATCTCCCATTGCCTGAGCATTATGCTCATTTTTCTCTGAGCTTGCATCAAATCCATCCCCACCATTAGCTCTGGAAAAATTTGTCTGGTATTTACACTCCGTTCCTCCGCACGTCACCTGATCACATGATAGATTACTTTCACAGATTCCTGACAGATTTCTGTATGGTAAAGGTCAAAGTTCACTCTTCAGTTTAGGAGAGGACGCACCCAGGAACAATGATTTGGTTTGCATGGGAGCCTCATATAGAGGACCCCTCAAATCTCCCCATCCAAATGCCCCTCCATCCAGAGTCTATATGTCCTATGACATCACACTAACCTCACACCTCCTCCTTCCAATGTTCCTCCATCTGTTTTTGTTTTCTGATGCTAGGATGTGGGCATCGTCACTAGCAAAGTGGATCTGTTGGTTCTGTGTTGTATGTAATGATGTCAGAATGACTGCAACAAGCTTTTAACCTGTGGAGTGTGGGGGTAAATTATACCTCAATCTGAAGTGGGGCTTTAATAAAAATGGAGACCTGAATGGTGAGGTGAGGAGGATTCTGGGAATGTCATTTAAATTTTACTATTTGTGTTCAGATCTAGAGTTTTCCTACTGTGAAGTCTGGAGATCATATGACCATCACATTGCCTCCACCTCTCTCCCTGATAGAAGAGAGAAATGCAAAGAAGATTCTAGAAGTCACCAGAGAGATCATTGAGGAGAGGTGAGCGGTGTTGGGAATTCTGGGACATTATCCAGTAACAGACAAGGGATGTGTCTGGATGGTGACTGTATCATTGTGTGTGTCAGGTTCCTATAAGGTGTCAGGGTCTTAAGGGTTGTGGCGAGTGGAGAGGAGTTACTAGAGAGACCACTGAAGATCTTAGAAGAAACGTAAAGAGAGAAGATAGTCCCTCTCTCCACCTCCGTTACACTACCAGTATACTAGAGGTCTGAAGTGTCATCCTTTTGAGATCTAGACTTGTGTTTATCATTTTAAATTTACTGTAAGGGTCTTAGGAGGAGTGGAGTGGTAAGTCCAGAGGTAAAAATAATTTCGGGGTGAAGTCTAACTCCATATTAAATGGGGGTGTGAGGTGTCCAATTTTCGAACAACGTCAGTAAGACTGTAGTAATG
>BLSH010130906.1:118627-129361 GCA_018402905.1 Glandirana rugosa | reverse complement strand
GAGATGGAAATAAAGAGAGATACAGAAAGAGAGATATGGAAATAAAGAGAGATACAGAAAGAGAAAGAGATCTGGAAATAAAGAGAGAGAGCTATGGAGATAAAGAGAGATACATAAAGAGAGAGAGATATGGAGATAAAGAGAGATACAGAAAGAGAGAGATATGGAGATAAAAAGAGATACAGAAAGAGAGAGAGATATGGAAATAAAGAAAGATACAGAAAGAGAGAGATATGGAGATAAAGAGAGATACAGAAAGAGAAAGGGATATAGAAATAAAGAGAGATACAGAAAGAGAGAGATATATGGAGATAAAGAGAGATACAGAAAGAGAGAGAGCTATGGCGATAAAGAGAGATACAGAAAGAGAGAGAGATATGGAAATAAAGAGAGATACAGAAAGAGAGAGAGATATGGAGATAAAGAGAGATACAGAAAGAGAGAGCGATATGGAAATAAAGAGAGATACAGAAAGAGAGAGATATGGAAATAAAGAGAGAGAGATATGGAGATAAAGAGAGACACAGAAAGAGAGAGAGATGGAAATAAAGAAGAGATACAGAAAGAGAGAGAGATATGGAGATAAAGAGAGATACAGAAAGAGAGAGAGATGGAAATAAAGAGAGACACAGAAAGAGAGAGATATGGAAATAAAGAGAGATACAGAAAGAGAGCGATATATGGAGATAAAGATAGATACAGAAAGAGAGAGAGATATGGAGATAAAGAGAGATACAGAAAGAGAGAGAGAGAGAGAGAGATGGAAATAAAGAGAGATACAGCAAGAGAGAGATATGGAAATAAAGAGAGATACAGAGAGAGAGATTGAGATAAAGAGAGATCCAGAAAGAGAGAGAGATATGGAGATAAAGAGAGATACAGAAAGAGAGAGATATGGAGATAAAGAGAGATACAGAAAGAGAAAGGGATATAGAAATAAAGAGAGATACAGAAAGAGAGAGATATATGGAGATAAAGAGAGATACAGAAAGAGAGAGAGCTATGGAGTTAAAGAGAGATACAGAAAGAGAGAGAGATATGGAGATAAAGAGAGATACAGAAAGAGAGAGCGATATGGAAATAAAGAGAGATACAGAAAGAGAGAGAGATATGGAAATAAAGAGAGATACAGAAAGAGAGAGATATGGAAATAAAGAGAGATACAGAAAGAGAGAGAGATATGGAAATAAAGAGAGAGAGATATGGAGATAAAGAGAGACACAGAAAGAGAGAGAGAGATGGAAATAAAGAAGAGATACAGAAAGAGAGAGAGATATGAAGATAAAGAGAGATACAGAAAGAGAGAGAGATGGAAATAAAGAGAGACACAGAAAGAGAGAGATATGGAAATAAAGAGAGATACAGAAAGAGAGCGATATATGGAGATAAAGATAGATACAGAAAGAGAGAGCTATGGAGATAAAGAGAGATACAGAAAGAGAGAGAGAGATGGAAATAAAGAGATACAGAAAGAGAGAGAGAGAGAGAGATGGAAATAAAGAGAGATACAGCAAGAGAGAGATATGGAAATAAAGAGAGATACAGAGAGAGAGATTGAGATAAAGAGAGATCCAGAAAGAGAGAGAGATATGGAGATAAAGAGAGATACAGAAAGAGAGAGAGAGATGGAAATAAAGAAGAGATACAGAAAGAGAGAGATATGGAGATAAAGAGAGATACAGAAAGAGAGAGAGAGAGATGGAAATAAAGAAGAGATACAGAAAGAGAGAGATATGGAGATAAAAAGAGAGACAGAAAGAGAGAGAGATATGGAGATAAAGAAAGATACAGAAAGAGAGAGATATATGGAGATAAAGAGAGATACAGAAAGAGAGAGAGCTATGGAGATAAAGAGAGATACAGAAAGAGAGAAAGAGATGGAGATAAAGAGAGATACAGAAAGAGAGAAAGAGATGGAGATAAAGAGAGATGCAGAAAGAGAGAAAGATGGAAATAAAGAGAGATACAGAAAGAGAGAAAGAGATGGAGATAAAGAGAGATGCAGAAAGAGAGAAAGATGGAAATAAAGAAGAGATACAGAAAGAGAGAGATATGGAGATAAAGAGAGATACAGAAAGACAGAGAGATATGGAGATAAAGAGAGATAGAGAAAGAGAGAGAGAGATGGAAATAAAGAAGAGATACAGAAAGAGAGAGATATGGAGATAAAGAGGGATACAGAAAGAGAGAGAGAGATGGAAATAAAGAAGAGATACAGAAAGAGAGAGATATGGAGATAAAAAGAGATACAGAAAGAGAGAGAGATATGGAGATAAAGAGAGATACAGAGAGAGAGAGATATGGAGATAAAGAGAGATACAGAAAGAGAGAGAGATGTGGAAATAAAGAGATACAGAAAGAGAGAGAGAGAGAGATATGGAGATAAAGAGAGATACAGAAAGAGAGAGAGAGAGATGGAAATAAAGAGAGACACAGAAAGAGAGAGATATGGAAATAAAGAGAGATACAGAAAAAGAGCGATATATGGAGATAAAGATAGATACAGAAAGAGAGAGAGATATGGAGATAAAGAGAGATACAGAAAGAGAGAGAGAGATGGAAATAAAGAAGAGATACAGAAAGAGAGAGATATGGAGATAAAAAGAGATACAGAAAGAGAGAGAGATATGGAGATAAAGAAAGATACAGAAAGAGAGAGATATGGAGATAAAGAGAGATACAGAAAGAGAAAGACATATGGAAATAAAGAGAGATACAGAAAGAGAGAGATATATGGAGATAAAGAGAGATACAGAAAGAGAAAGACATATGGAGATAAAGAGAGATACAGAAAGAGAAAGACATATGGAAATAAAGAAGAGATACAGAAAGAGAGAGATATGGAGATAAAGAGAGATACAGAAAGAGAGAGAGAGAGAGATATGGAAATAAAGAGAGATACAGAAAGACAGAGAGATATGGAGATAAAGAGAGATAGAGAAAGAGAGAGAGAGGTGGAAATAAAGAAGAGATACAGAAAGAGAGAGATATGGAGATAAAGAGGGATACAGAAAGAGAGAGAGAGAGAGATATGGAAATAAAGAGAGATACAGAAAGAGAGAGAGAGAGAGATGGAAATAAAGAAGAGATACAGAAAGAGAGAGATGGAGATAAAGAGAGATACAGAAAGAGAGAGAGCTATGGAAATAAAGAGATACAGAAAGAGAGAGCGAGAGATATGGAGATAAAGAGAGATACAGAAAGAGAGAGAGATACGGAAATAAAGAGAGATACAGAAAGAGAGCGATATATGGAGATAGAGAGAGAGCTATGGAGATAAAGAGAGATACAGAAAGAGAGAGAGATTGAGATAAAGAGAGATCCAGAAAGAGAGAGCGATATGGAGATAAAGAGAGATACAGAAAGAGAGAGAGAGATGGAAATAAAGAAGAGATACAGAAAGAGAGATATGGAGATAAAGAGAGATACAGAAAGAGAGAGAGAGAGATGGAAATAAAGAAGAGATACAGAAAGAGAGAGAGATGGAGATAAAAAGAGATACAGAAAGAGAGAGAGATATGGAGATAAAGAGAGATACAGAAAGAGAGAGAGATATGGAAATAAAGAAAGATACAGAAAGAGAGAGATGTGGAGATAAAGAGAGATACAGAAAGAGAAAGACATATGGAAATAAAGAGAGATACAGAAAGAGAGAGAGCTATGGAGATAAGGAGAGATACAGAAAGAGAGAAAGAGATGGAGATAAAGAGAGATGCAGAAAGAGAGAGAGAGATGGAAATAAAGAAGAGATACAGAAAGAGAGAGATATGGAGATAAAGAGAGATACAGAAAGACAGAGAGATATGGAGATAAAGAGAGATAGAGAAAGAGAGAGAGATGGAAATAAAGAAGAGATACAGAAAGAGAGAGATATGGAGATAAAGAGGGATACAGAAAGAGAGAGAGAGAGAGATATGGAAATAAAGAGAGATACAGAAAGAGAGAGAGAGAGAGATGGAAATAAAGAAGAGATACAGAAAGAGAGAGATATGGAGATAAAGAGAGATACAGAAAGAGAGAGAGATATGGAAATAAAGAGAGATACAGAAAGAGAGAGAGATATGGAGATAAAGAGAGATACAGAAAGAGAGAGAGAGATGGAAATAAAGAGAGATACAGAAAGAGAGAGATATGGAGATAAAGAGAGATACAGAAAGAGAGAGAGATGGAAATAAAGAGAGATACAGAAAGAGAGGCATATATGGAAATAAAGAGAGATACAGAAAGAGAGAGAGATATGGAGATAAAGAGAGATACAGAAAGAGAGAGAGAGATGGAAATAAAGAGAGATACAGAAAGAGAGAGATATATGGAGATAAAGAGATGGACTGCAGGACTTCGGCTGGTTGCTCAACCTGCAGAAGTCGACGGTGTCTCCATCCCATCGCCTGGAGTATCTGGGTCTGATTCTGGACACAGAGCAGGCAAAGGTTTTCCTTCCTCCAGCCAAGTTGCTGGCACTGCAGTCGGCAGTGTGAACCCTCCTGTCGCACAGACGATCTTCATTACGCTTCTTTATGCCTTTGCTGGGACTCATGGTCTCGACTCTCGAGGCAATACCTTACGCCCATAGTCACACTCGTCTCCTTCAGCGAGCAATCCTGGCTCAGTGGGACAGGTCCCCTTGGTCTCTGGACCTTCTGATCCGTCTGAGCTCCCAGACCAGGGCGTCTCTGACCTGGTGGCTTCGGGACTCGGCGTTGATTCAGGGGAAGTCGTTCCTGCCCCTTCAGTGGGTGATTCTCACCACGGATGCCAGTCTTTCGGGCTGGGGCGGGATCCTGGGGCAGCTGTCTGCCCAGGGCCGTTGGTCGGCACAGGAGGCTTGGCTTCCCATCAATGTGCTGGAACTGAGAGCAATCAGATTGTGCCTATCTCACCGGACAGTGAGGTTGCAGGGTCGTCCAATTCGGATTCAATCGGACAATGCCACGGCTGTGGCATATGTGAACCATCAGGCAGGCACAAGGAGTCCAGCAGCTTCAGCGGAGGCAGCTCTGATACTGCGCTGGGTGGAACGTCATGTTCCGGCTATCTCCGCCATTTACATTCCAGGTGTAGAAAACTGGCAGGCGGATTTTCTGAGTCGCCAGACGCTGGACCAGGGAGAGTGGTCTCTCCACCCGGAGGTGTTCAACCAGATTTGCCCCAGATGGGGGACTCCAGACGTAGATCTCATGGCATCTCGGTTCAATCACAAGGTGAAGTCCTTTGTGTCCAGAACAAGGGATCCGTTGACTGTGGCCACGGACACTCTGGTGGCCCCCTGGGGCCACTACCGACTTCTGTACGCCTTCCCTCCGATAAAACTGATACGCAGGATAGTGGCGGAGGGAATACCAATAATCCTGGTGGCTCCAGATTGGCCTCGGCGCACTTGGTACGCCGACGTGGTGCAAATGGTGGCAGACGCCCCTTGGCGGCTCCCGGATGCGAGGAGATCTTCTGTCTCAGGGGCAAATCTTGCACCCTGCTTTACCCTCGCTGGCTTTGACGGCGTGGCTATTGAATCCCAACTGCTAAGAGACAGGGGAGTCGCTGAGTCCGTGATTCCTACCTTGTTGAAGGCTGTACTTCTCGCAAGATTTACCACCGCACCTGGAAGGCTTATATAGCCTGGTGTGAGGCAGAGGGTCTTCACCCTCGCTCTTATGTGGTGTCTAGGGTACTGACTCTTTTGCAGCAAGGCCTGAACCAAAAACTGGCTTTGAGTACTCTTAAGGGCCAGATATTGGCTCTGGCGATTCTTTTTCAGAGACCCTTGGCGTCGCACTCGTTGATTCGTACTTTTGTACAAGGTGTGCGACATGTGGCGCCTCGGGTGAAGACCCCGATGGCCCCGTGGGATCTGAATTTGGTGCTTTCTGTACTTCAGAAACCGCCCTATGAAAAACATCAGGGAGATTTCCTTACAACTGCTGTCGCAGAAGGTAGCTTTTTTGGTAGAAATCACTTCCGCCAGATGTGTGTCTGAGTTGGCAGCACTGTCCTGCAAGTCTCCTTACCTAGTCCTGCATAAGGACAAGGTGGTCTTGCGACCCTCTCCTTTATTTCTCCCGAAGGTGGTTTCTTCGTTTCATATTAACGAAGATATTGTTCTTCCTTCATTGTGCCCACATCCATCGCACCCAAAGGAAATTGAGTTACATACTTTGGACGTAGTGAGGGCCTTACGAGCGTATTTATCTGCTACAGCTTCTTTTCAGAAGTCTGATAGTCTGTGCTGACAGAAGGTCCGCAGAAAGGCTTGGCAGCCTCATCGGCTACTATGTCTCGTTGGATTAGACAGACCGTGACCAAAACGTATTCTGTTCGGGGCAAGGTTCCCCCTTTTCCGATCACGGCTCATTCTAGCACTTCCTGGGCTTTCAGACACCAGACTTCGGTGTCTCAGGTGTGCAAGGTGGCCACTTGGGCCTCGGTACACACTTTCACTAAGTTTTATAAAGTTGATGTGTTAGCATCATCGGATGCTGCTTTTGGCTGCAAAGTTTTGCAGACGGCAGTGTAGGCGCGTTGGCGCCTCCTTCAGAGGTTCTGTTGGGTACAGTTGTTATCATTTACCCACCCCTCTTTTTGACACAGCTTTGGGACATCCCCACTTGTCATGAAGAGCTGCGTCTGTCAGTGAACGTAGGAGAAAAAGGGATTTTATTAAAACTTACTGTAAAATCCTTTTCTCCGAGTTCACTGACAGACGCAGCACCCACCCCTCTGTGCTCTGTTCTTTGTACGGCTTGTGTACAAACTGAAGAGCTATGCTATGTGAGAGTTTATGTGGGAAGAGAGGACAACCCCCATGGGAGGGGCCAGCTGTTCTTTTCCCTGCCTAGTTAACTCCTAGTAGGACAAGCATAAGCCCACTTGTCATGAAGAGCTGCGTCTGTCAGTGAACTCTGAGAAAAGGATTTTACGGTAAGTTTTAATAAAATCCCTTTTTTGCGATTCAGCACTGCGTCACTTTAACTGACAATTGCGCGGTCGTGCGACGTTGTACCCAAACAAAATTTGCGTCTTTTTTTCCCAAAAATAGAACTTTCTTTTGGTGGTATTTGATCACCTCTGTGCCATTTCTGATCACCGATATAAACAAAAGAAGAGCGACCATTTTGCAAAAAAAAACAAATTTCTTACTTTTTGCTAAAATTCTAATCCAAAAAAAATATAAAAAAACATTTTTTTTCACCGTTTTTGGCCGATTTATATTCTTCCTCATATTTGTGATAAAAAAAATTGCAATCTGCGTTTATTGATTGGTTTGCGCAAAAATGGCCGCGTTTACGGATGGTGAGAATTAATTTCTGGGGTTTTTATTTTTTTTTTAAATTTTTTACTACTGATGGCGGTGATCTGTGATTTTTAGCGGTACTGCAATATTACAGCGGACATGTCGAAACATTTTTGACACTTTTTTGGGACCAATGACATTTATTCAGCGATCAGAAATTTAAATGTCCACTGATTACTGTATAAATGTCATTGGCAGTGAAGGGGTTAACCTTGGGGGGGAGGTAGGGGTTAACTGTGTTCCCTGGGTGTGTTCTTACTGTGGGGGGTTGGGCTACCATGGGCATGAGAGATCTAACTGATCCCAGTGACAGGGATCAGTAGATCTCCCATGCCCCTACTAACAGAGCGTGTTTCCCCTCAGGAGTGCGGCGGGCGTGCGCACCCCCTAGCGGCCATTCGCAGATCGCTGTTTTTTGTATGGCAATTCGTGGCCAGCGTCCACACTGCCGCCATAAATATGCGGTAGGCAGTGTGGAACTGGTTAAAGAAGAAGTTACAGGTCTGTGAGAGCCAGAAATCTTGCTTTTTTGTAGGTGACCAAATACTTATTTTCCACCATAATTTGCAAATAAATTCTTTAAAAATCAGACAATTTGATTTTCTGGGAGTTTTTTTTCTCATTCTGTCTCTCATAGTTGAAGTGTACCTATGATGAAAATTACAGGCCTCTCTCATATTTTTAAGTGGGAGAACTTGCACAATTGGTGGCTGACTAAGTACTTTTTTGCCTCACTGTACAGAAAGAGAGAGAGATGGAAATAAAGAAATAATGAAAGAGAGAGATATGGAAATAAAGAGAGATACAGAAAGAGAGAGATATGGAAATAAAGAGAGATACAGAAAGAGAGAGAGATACAGAAAGAGAGAGATATGGAAATAAAGAGAGATACAGAAAGAGAGAGAGAGATATGGAAATAAAGAGAGATACAGAAAGAGAGAGAGAGAGATGGAAATAAAGAGAGATACAGAAAGAGAGAGATATGGAAATAAAGAGAGATACAGAAAGAGAGAGATATGGAGATAAAGAGAGAGATATGGAAATAAAGTGAGATACAGAAAGAGAGAGAGATATGGAGATAAAGAGAGATACAGAAAGAGAGAGAGATATGGAGATAAAGAGAGATACAGAAAGAGAGAGAGATATGGAGATAAAGAGAGCTACAGAAAGAGAGAGCGATATGGAAATAAAGTGTTACACAGAGAGAGAGAGAGAGAGATGGAAATAAAGAGAGATACAGAAAGAGAGAGAGAGAGATGGAAATAAAGAGAGATACAGAAAGAGAGAGAGAGAGATGGAGATAAAGAGAGATACAGAAAGAGAGAGAGGTGGAGATAAAGAGAGATACAGAAAGAGAGAGATATGGAAATAAAGTGAGATACAGAAAGAGAGAGAGAGAGAGATGGAAATAAAGAGAGATACAGAAAGAGAGAGAGAGATGGAAATAAAGAGAGATACAGAAAGAGAGAGAGAGAGATGGAAATAAAGAGAGATACAGAAAGAGAGAGAGATATGGAGATAAAGAGAGATACAGAAAGAGAGAGAGACATGGAAATAAAGAGAGATACAGAAAGAGAGAGAGATATGGAGATAAAGAGAGATACAGAAAGAGAGAGAGACATGGAAATAAAGAGAGATACAGAAAGAGAGAGAGATATTGAAATAAAGAAAGATATGGAGATAAAGAGAGATACAGAAAGAGAGAGATGTGGAAATAAAGAGAGATACAGAAAGAGAGAGATGGAAATATAGAGAGAGATGGAAATAAAGAGAGATACAGAAAGAGAGAGATAGATGGAAATAAAGAGAGATACAGAAAGAGAGAGAGAGAGATAAAAATAAAGAGAGATACAGAAAGAGAGAGAGATGGATATAAAGAGAGATAGAGAGAGAGAGAGAGAGAGAGAGAGATGGAAATAAAGAGAGATACAGAAAGAGAGAGAGATATCGAAATAAAGAAAGATATGGAGATACGGAGAGGTACAGAAAGAGAGAGAGATGGAAATAAAGAGAGAGAGATTGAGATAAAGAGAGATACAGAAAGAGAGAGATGGAGATAAAGAGAGATACAGAAAGAGAGAGAGAGATGGAAATAAAGAGAGATACAGAAAGAGAGATAGATGGAAATAAAGAGAGATACAGAAAGAGAGAGAGAGATGGAAATAAAGAGAGATACAGAAAGAGAGAGAGAGATGGAAATAAAGAGAGATACAGAAAGAGAGAGAGAGAGATAAAAATAAAGAGAGATACAGAAAGAGAGAGAGATGGATATATAGAGAGAGAGAGAGAGAGATGGAAATAAAGAGAGATACAGAAAGAGAGAGAGATATCGAAATAAAGAAAGATATGGTGATACAGAGAGGTACAGAAAGAGAGAGAGATGGAAATAAAGAGAGAGAGATTGAGATAAAGAGAGATACAGAAAGAGAGAGATATGGAGATAAAGAGAGATACAGAAAGAGAGAGAGAGATGGAAATAAAGAGAGAGAGATTGAGATAAAGAGAGATACAGAAAGAGAGAGATGGAGATAAGGAGAGATACAGAAAGAGAGAGAGAGAGATGGAGATAAAGAGAGATACAGAAAGAGAGAGAGAGAGATGGAGATAAAGAGAGATACAAAAAGAGAGAGAGAGATGGAAATAAAGAGAGAGAGATTGAGATAAAGAGAGATACAGAAAGAGAGAGATATGGAAATAAAGAGAGATACAGAAAGAGAGAGATATGGAAATAAAGAGAGATACAGAAAGAGAGGGAGATATGGAAATAAAGAGATACAGAAAGAGAGAGAGATGGAAATAAAGAGGGACACTCCTCCTATAATCCCCTCATCACTGTCACTTCTATAAAAGACAGTTCTTGTTGTTTCCTTACTCTCTGACTAAGGTCCATGAATAAAGAAATGAACAAACTCATCCCAGACTCCTATCGACCCATATCTCTGTTGAATACAGATATTAACCACTTACCAACCGGAAGGTTTTCCAGCTGTAGGACCAGAGCACTTTTTTCAATTTGGCACTGCACCACTTCAAATGGTAATTGCGCGGTCATGCAATGCAGTACCCAAACAATATTTGCATCCTTTTTTTCCCACAAATAGAGCTTTCTTTCGGTGGTATTTGTTCACCACTGCGCTTTTTATTTTTTGCGATATAAACAAAAAAAGGACGAAAATTTTGAAAAAAAATGGTATTTTCAACTTTATGTTATTACATAAATACAATAAACTAAATTTTAGTCATAAATTTGTGCTAAAATGCATTTAGCCACATGTCTTGGGTAAAAAAAAAAAAGTTAATTACCATATATTTATTGGTTTGCGCAAAAGTTATAGCGTCTACAAACTAGGGTACATTTTCTGGAATTTCTGCAGCTTTTATTTTATGACTGCCTATCACCACGTCACGGTTTAACTTTTTTCACGAGACCAGGATGTCGACCTTTT
>BLSH010130906.1:107944-118617 GCA_018402905.1 Glandirana rugosa | reverse complement strand
TTTATTTTATGACTGCCTATCTCATTTCTTGAGGTGCTAAAATGGAAGGGCAGTACAACCCCCCCCCCCCCAAATGACCCCATTTTGGAAAGTAGACACCCCAAGGAATTTGCTGAGAGGCATGTTGAGCCCATTGAACATTTCATTTTTTTGTCATAAGTGATTGAAAGATGACCAAAAAAAAAAAATTACACAAAGTTGTTACTGAAATGATATATTGCTCACACATGCCATGGGTATATGTGGTATTACACCCCAAAATACATTCTGCTGCTTCTCCTGAGTACGGGGATTCCCCATGTGTGAGACTATCTGCATACAGGACCCCAAAATCCAATCGCCGCCTTCAGGATTTCTAAGGGCAAAAATGTATGCATTCACCCCACACTACCTATCTCAGTTGCGGAGGCCATAAAATGCCCAGATAGCACAAACCCCCCCCAAATGACCCCATTTTGTAAAGTAGACACCCCAAGCTTTGCTGAGAGGCATGTTGAGTCCATGGAATATTTTATATTTTGCCACAAGTTTCTGGGAAATTACAATTTTTTTTTTTCAACAAAGTTGTCACTAAATGATATGTTGCTTGAACATGCCATGGGTATATGTGAAATTACACCCCAAAATACATTTTGCTTCTTCTTCTGAATACGGGGATACCACATATGTGAGACCTTTTGGCAGTCTAGCCGCGTACGGGACCCCAAAAACCAATCACCGCCTCCAGGCTTTCTAAGTGCGTAAAAAGGTGATTTTACTCCTCACTCCCTATCACAGTTTCGGAGGCCATGGAATGCCCAGATAGCACAAAACGACCCCATTTTGGAAAGTAGACACTCCAAGCTATTTGCTGAGAAGTATTTTGAGTATTTTGCAGATCTCACATTTTGTCACAAAGTTTTGAAATTTGAAAAAAGTAAAAAAAAAAATTCTGTTTTATTTCTTCATTTTCCAAAACAAAAGAGAGCTGCAAAATACTCATCGTGCCTCTTATCAAATACCTTGGGGTGTCTACTTTACAAAATGGGGTCATTTGGGGGGGGGGGTTTGTGCTACCTTTACATTTCAGGGCCTCCAAAACCGTGTTAGGTACTGAGGAGTAAAATCACCATTTTATGCCCTTAGAAAGCCTGAAGGCGGTGATTGGTTTTCGGGGTCCTGTACACGGATAGGCTCCCAAAAAGTCTCACACATGGGGTATCCCCATACTCAGGAGAAGCAGCAGAATGTATTTTGGAGTGTAATTCCACATATACCGATGGCATGTGTGAGCAATATATCATTTCAGTGACAACTTTGTGTAAAAAAAAAAAAAACTTGTGGCAAAATATAAAATATTCCATGGACTCAACATGCCTCTCAGCAGATAGCTTGGGGTGTCTACTTTCTAAAATGGGGTCATTTGTTTTTTGTTTTTTGCTATCTGGCCATTTCATGGCCTCCGAAACCTGGATAGGTAGTGTGGGGTGAAGGCATAAATTTTCACCCTTAGAAATCCTGAAGGCGGTGATTGGTTTTCGGGGTCCCATACACGGATAGACTCACAAAAAGTCTCACACATGGGGTATCCCCGTGCTCGGGAGAAGCAGCAGAATGTATTTTGGGGTGTAATTCCACACATACCCATGGCATGGGTGAGCAATATATCATTTCAGTGATAACTTTGTGTAATTTTTTTTGCACTTTTCAATCATTTATGACAAACAAATAATATATTCCATGGACTCAACATGCCTCTCAGAAAATAGCTTGGGGTGTCTACTTTCCAAAATGGTGTCATTTGGGGGGGGGGTTGAACTGTCCTGGCATTTTATGCCCAACATCACCCACTCTTCTAACCACTTGAACCACCAAGTCTTTTCTGACACTTTTTATTTACATGAAAAAAACCTTTTTTTTGCTAGAAAATTACTTTGAACCCCCAAACATTATATTTTTTTAAAGCAGAGGCCCTACAGATTTAAATAGTGGGTGTTACAATTTTTTTTTTCACAAAGTATTTGCGCATCGATTTTTCAAACGCAATTCATGGGGAAAAAAAACACTTTTTTGAATGTTAATGCACAAAAACATACTATTTTGCCCAAATGTTTGGTGAAATATAAAAGTTGATCACATGCCGAGTGCATAAACACCAAACATGACATGCTTTAAAAATGACGCACACCCGCGAAGTGGCGACAAACTATATACATTTTTAAAAGCCTTTACAGGTTACCACTTTAGATCTGCAGAGGAGGTCTATTGCTAAAATTACTGCCCTCGATCTGACGTTCGCAGTGATACCTCACATGCATGGTGAAATTGTTGTTTACATACAACATGAAACTGACGCTTGCGTCCACCTTTGCGCACGTGCACGGGGGGGGGGCAGGGGTGCATTTTTATTTTTTTTTATTATTCATTTTGCTTTTTTATTTTATTTTTACACTGTCCCTTTCATCTTTTTCTTTTTCTTTTATCATTTTTATTTTTATCACAGGGATTTTAAATATCCCCTATGATAAAAATAGGTATTGTCGCATATAATTTTTTTTTCATTTTGGGGTCTACTAAACCCTACATCTTTCCCCAGCCCTTAAAGCATCTGACCACACTAAAATCGGTTTGATAAGATGCTTCCCCAATTTCCCAATGGCGCTATTTATATCGAAACTGAAGTCACAAAATGCTTGTAGCCTCCGGTTTCTTAGGCCATGGAGATGATTGGAGCCATTCTAGTCTTCAATCAGCTCTATGGTAAGCTGGCGGAACCACCAGCTGCATTCTCACTTTCTCCGGTATCTTAGGCCATGGAGATGATTGGAGCCATTCTAGTCTTCAATCAGCTCTATGGTAAGCTGGCGGAACCACCAGCTGCATTCTCACTTTCTCCGGAGAGCCTGAGAAGACCAGCAACATACTAGTATGTCGCTGGTCCTTTTTGGGCATATATTGTAGTGTTCTTTTTTTCATTAAAAAAAGAATCAATCGGTGGGTATGCCCACCATTAGAAAACCTCCCTTCATCCTCCCACTGCTAATGGTGGGCATAGCCACTTTTTAAAAAAAATATACCGGAGCATAGGGGCAATCCGCCCCAATTTCCACCCACTGCCCCTATGCTCCGGTATATTTGCTCTTTTTTTAACTGTGATGGTGAAATCACCGCCAACAGCGCTGGAGTTGCTGCTTTATATATGGTGGGAGCAAACGCTATTGCTGTCATCCTAAATAAATCAGCTCTGCAGCTGGCGTACCTGAAAATTAAATACAGATTAATAAAAACAGTAACACATAAAAAATAATATTCCTACTAAGAATAAAAAAAAATACGTTACATAAAAACATTGCATACCTGCAAAAAAAAAAAAAACAACTATAATAAACCGCAACAAAACATTACAGATATGCATAAACAACAATAGAGAGACCAATAGAAAGAGAATAGAGAGAAAATGGAGATAGAAAAACAAGAAACGTACAACTGTTTTTGGTTTTTATTTTTTTTACATTTTTTGGTTTTTATAACTTTTTTTTTTATTTATTTATTTATTTATTTTTTGGTACGCTTTTTTTTTATAAAGATGAACAATAAACAATAAAGGTTAGGGTCTCCAAAAATGGGGTGACATCTTTGGAGACCCTGTGAAAGTGTGTCCTAATTCTATGTAGTGCTGTTCCCTGCGCTAATACTCAACTAATGAATGGTAGCTCTCGAAACGGTGACCGATGCAGAGACCAGGCTGGTCCAAACAGGTGGGGCAATAATATCGGGTGTCACGCCTGTATTCGCGTCATTGGCAGACACAACATCTTTTTTGGGGGTATCGTTGGGTAGGGGTACCAGGGATGGCATGTGGATAATGCCGTCCATGCAGCCGGCTCACTGCATGTGGATCGGGAACTTGGGGTGCAGAACCATCAGGATACAGAAGGGCTCTGATGATCTCTTCCTGGAATTGCAGGAGAGGTCCAGTCCATCTTGACGCTTTGTATAGCACAAAAGCGTTCAGCAAAGCCAATTGAAAGAAGTAAATAGACACTTTTTTGTACCAGTGTCTGGATTTACGGGCAATTAAGTAGGGCGCCAATAACTGGTCATTGAGGTCCACCCCTTCCATATTAAGGTTTTATTGGTGGACAGAGAGGGGTTTCTCCACAACACCAGTCGCCCTTCTAATTTGGACAGCCGTGTCTGCATGAATGGAGGAAAGAATGAAAACATCCTTTGTATCCCTCCACACTAAGTTGGGAATCTACCAGCCGTTGGGGGAAGCCCCGGCGATTAGGTCGCACGGTGCCACATGCGCCAATTTGGTGATCAAGTAAGTGACTAAAAAGTGGCACGCTTGTGTAGTAATTGTCCACGTACAAATGGTACCCCATTCCGAATAAGGGTGACACCAAGCTCCACACAATTTTACCAGCACTCCCCATGTAGTCTGGGCATCCTTCCGGCTCTATGTGGCTATCTAGGCCCTCATAAACCGTAAAACTACATGTATAGCCTGTGGCCCTGTCACAGAGCTTATACAACTTGACCCCGTATCTGGCACGCTTGTTGGGAACGTACTGTTTGAAAACCAGATGGCCAGCAAATTTAATCAGGGACTCGTCCACGCACACAACTTGGTTGGGAATAAAATGTGCTGAGAACGTCTGGTTGAAGTGGTTTATGAGGGACGGAATTTTAAGGAGCCGGTCAAATTCAGGGTCTCCATACGGACGATCGAGTCGATTGTCACTGAAGTGCATGAACCGCAGAATCTGCTTGTATCGTGTCCTGGCCATGGAAGCAGAGTAGACATACATGTGATGAATTGAGTCAGTGGACCAATATAACCGCAATTCAGGTAGATGATGTATGCCCATGTTGAGGGCGAGGCCCAGAAAGGTCTTAAATTCGGAAACCGTAATTGGTTTCCAAGTTCTGGCAAGGGACAAAGGGGGATTAGCGGCGATGTATTGACCAGCGTATAAATTGCTTTGGTCCACAATAGATCTATAGAGATCTTCTGTGAAATACAGCGGAAAAAAATTCAATGGCCCTAAAATCAACTGTATTCACCTGAATTCCGGGTTGGGCAGTGAATGGGGGAAGTACGGGCGCTGCATGAGTGGTGGGTTGCCAATCAGGGTTTGCAAGCGCGTGAAGAAGGGCACTATGGGCTCTGCGGGCCTGTGTTCTTCGTCTACGGGATCTGGTATGCCTGACCTTAGCAGGGACCACCCAATCGTCCGAACTATCTGTCATGGAGCCGCTGTCGAATATCAACTCGATTGGTGAGTCTGAATCTGACAGTGAGTCTTCCCCATCGCTCTCATCTGTCAAACTCACAATCGCGTAGGCCTCTTCACTAGTGTACCTCGGATTAGACATGGTCTCTAAATTTATAGGTACACAAGTGAGAATCACAGGCAAAAAAGTGCACCTGGTTGTTGGAGCCTGTGTCAAGTCGCTACCAAATTCACTGTGAGAATTTGCAGGGATCGGCGTGATCTCTGCGAAGGCTGCAGATATGTGTTCTGTGAGTGGTAAGTGTCAGCGATCTATTGATCCTGCACTTGGGTGGGCTGGGCTGGGCAGAGAGGCTAAACGCATGTGTTAGTAGTTATCTGGGCTGATCCCGCTAACGCTGCGTTTTTTAGAACACTAAATCTAAGGGGGTCGCTAATATAGATTTGATCAGATCGCAGATATTGATCTTATCAGATATTACAATAATATCTAGCACCTACCTAATGTGTAGGTGCGTGTCAGAGTACCTCGCTAACTGGCCCTGCCTGGTATTTACTCTGACCCTAACGCACGCTAAAACCTAACTGGGCTCACCGCCGGGCGATAAAACCCATAAAAGGTATATAAAATAATATACACAGCCATCGGCACATTATTGAGCCAGGGCAATTGACAGGATTTCCTAGGATCCATGAAAGAGTGCCGCTATATAGACCTCCTAATGGTCAATGTTTAGGTATTTGTGTGTCCCTGGGGTGTGGTTTTTATAGACAACGTTGTCTTTTAACTGTAAGTCAAGCATCATTGTGTGTTTTTTCTATAAACGTTAATGAAGAGTCATTTTGCACAGTTCATGCCACAGGGTTATCCCTTATTCTCCTTTGGAGGTACGGACCATCTTTGGGAAGGGTCTTTCCCCCTCCCCCTCTTTGTGGTATATTAAAATGACTGTACCCATTTGATGCATATTACTTTGCTATTCTGGACACATCAATTGTAATGCTGTACACTCTACTATGGATATTGTAATAAGTGCATTCTTGTTTGACAGCAATAAAATATTGTTTTGATTTAAAAAAAAATAAAGAAATGAACCGGCAGGTTTTCAGAGGAGCCATTTACTCGTTACCTTGAGGGGGGAATTGTAAGATCCTCAGAGACAAAGCTGCCTGATGAGTCCTGGTTTAGGGGAACCAATCAGCTGATGTCTAGTAATAATCTTTTTATTTCTATTTTAGTAGATGGACGGGAGATGAGGAAAACCTCAGAGGATCGTCTCACTTTGTCTCCAGACTGTAAAGTAGAAGATGAGGACATCACACAGTATAGTCCAGGAGAAAACCCGGCTACCTCAAATGTCCATCCGGCACCACACAGTGTAGATGGACCATCGTATTCCTCTTATCCTGAGGAACCTCAGACTGTGAGGGACAGTGCCGTCCTTCCAACAGATAAGAGCTTTTCCTGTACTGAGTGCGGGAAGTGTTTCCGTTCTAAATATGATCTTAATGTGCATAAAAGAACTCACACGGGGGAGAAGCCATATTCCTGTCCTGAGTGTGGGAAGTGTTTCTGTCTTAAATCCGGTCTTAATGTGCATAAAAGAACTCACACAGGGGAGAAACCACATTCCTGTCCTGAGTGCGGAAAATGTTTTTCAGAGAAGTCCAGCCTTTACAGACATCAGAGACTGCACACAGGGGAGAAGCCATATACCTGTCCTGAGTGTGGGAAATGTTTTTCAGACAGGTCCAGTCTTTACCTACATCAGAGATCTCACACAGGGCAGAAGCTGTGTTCCTGTCCTGAGTGTGGGAAAAGTTTTTCAGACAAGTCCAGTTTTTCCAGACATCAGAGATCTCACACAGGGGAGAAGCCTTATTCCTGTCCTGAGTGTGGAAAATGTTTTTCACGTAAGTCCGATCTTTCCACACATCAGAGATGTCACACAGGGGAGAAGCCTTATTCCTGTCCTGAGTGCGGAAAATGTTTCCGTCTTAATTCCGGTCTTAATGTTCATAAAAGAACTCACACGGGGGAGAAGCCACATTCCTGTCCTGAGTGCGGAAAATGTTTTTCAGAGAAGTCCAGCCTTTACAAACATCAGGGACTGCACACAGGGGAGAAGCGGTATACCTGTCCTGAGTGCGGGAAATGTTTTTCAGAGAAGTCCAAACTTTCCATACATCAGAGATCTCACACGGGACAGAAGCCATATTCCTGTCCTGAGTGTGGGAAAAGTTTTTCAGTGAAGTCCAATCTATCCGTACATCAGAGATCTCACACAGGGGAGAAGCCGTATTCTTGTCCTGAGTGTGGGAAATTTTTCTCACAGAAGACCAATCTTTACAGACATCAGAGATCTCACACGGGGAAGAAGCCACTTCCCTGTCCTGAGTGAGGGAATTGTTCCTCACTGAAGTCCTGTCTTCCTGTACATCAGGGATCCCACACAACCCTCAAAGTGTATTAGTGCCTTGAATGCGGGAAATGTCTTCTATATGAATGTTGCTGGACATCACAGCTCTCATGTGGGGAAGAAGCACCCCCTGATATACACCTCAGATATACTCCATGGCTGATCCTCATCATGTAAGAAACCGTTCCAGGGGTGTGGACATTTTTTAAAAAAACGACTTGTCTGAGGAACTAAATCTGGGTCCCAATCTCCTCCTTGTTCCTCATCTATCAGAGAGCTCAGCAGCGGTGTGGGAGTTCATTGAAATCTACAAGCCGACATCGGCAAAGGACAGAACTCTGTGAATGAATGGCACGGCCGCGCTCTTTTCATAAAGTGACAGCCGGTACGGGGAACTTCTCCCGCACTGCTGTCACACAGAGGTCTCGGATCGCTGAGCCGCTGCAGGAACAGGAACATGTAACATCTTCCCGAAGGTGAACGTTTCCTTTAACTCTTTCACTGCCAGAGACGGTTTGGCAAAAAAAATTTTTGCCCACATGTTTAACCCCTTCAATACCGGGCACTTTCACCCCCTTCCTGCCCAGGATCATCTTTCAGCTGTCAGCGCTCTCACACTTTGAATGACAATTGTGCGGTGATGTAACACTGTACCCATATGACAGTTTTATCTTTATTCCCACAAATAGAGATTTGGGGGTTTTATTTTTTGTGCTACAAATAATAAAGACAGAAAATTTTGAAAAAAAATGTTTTTCTTTGTTTCTGTTATACAATTTTGTAAATAAGTAAGTTTTCTCCTTCACTGATGGACACTGATGAGGAGGTACTGATTAGCATCCCTAATGGCCACTGATTGGCATCCCTGGGAGGCACAGGTGGGCACTGATTGGCATCACAGACGGGCACTGCTGGGCGGCACTGGTGGTCATCAATGGCGATCATCGCTGATGGGCCTGTACTGATACTCAATGCACTCTAAATCAGTGCAGATCCCCCTCTGTTAGGAGAGTCACTGATTGGCTCTCCTTTCCTCGCGCCTTCTCAGCATGAATAAAGGAAAGCCGATAACCGGCACTTCCTGGTTACGATGTGATTAGCTTTGATTGGACACAGCTGATCACATGGTAAGGACCCTACATCATAGCCTCTTTACCTAGATTGGAGATGCAAGGTGTCAGAGAGACTCACCACACCACTGATCGCAGTGCGCCCAAGCAACTTATTCTTCTGGAACGTCATATGACATCCAGTCAGGATAATGGAACCCCCGCGTGGCTGTCATTCTGCTATAGGCTGGGCGGGAAGGAGTTGAAAAATCATTTTAGGCCTGAAGATTATATAAAACCCCCAAAATATGATATGTTTTCTGAAAGCAGACACCCTAGAGAATAAAATAGCGGTAGCTCCAATTTTTTATGTCACACGATATTACCGCAAAAGTTTAGGAAATGCAAAATGTCAGTAAAAACACACTAAACTTCATTTCTGGGGGCACAAAAACACAATAAATTACCCATTTTGGGTCAAATATAAAAGCTGAGGTTGCACCGAGTAAATAGATACCCAACATGTCAAACCTTAAATTTGTGTGCACCTGTGAAATGGAGACAAACTTCAGTACCCTATATTTTCTATAGGCGATGCTTTAAAAGCCCCTATAGGTCATCAATTTAGTGTTACGGAGGAGGTCTGGTGATAGAATTATTGCTCTCATTCTGGCCTGCGCGGCGATATGTAACATGTGTATCACAATCAACGTTTTCATGTGTAGGCGCCCCAATGTGTGCGTTTATGTTTGTACATGCGTATATGTGGAGGCGGGGCCTCAGATTTTTGGGGGGGAGGGGATATGTACCTGGGATTAAATTTAATTTTGTACAATTAAAAAATGTTCTATCATGATATCATGAGCTGATAAGGAGGATGTCAGTTGCCTGAATATCATCCTTGTGTGAACCTCCCCCGCCCCTTTCAATCAGCTTTGGGGTCTCATTAGCTGAGTGATGGAGAAAAACTGAGGGAGAAGAGAAACATTGGAATACTAGTCAGTACCAGTGTGCAAAAGTCTATTTGCTTTGGAAGAATAAATCACTTATAACGTTGGGTGTCCTACGCATGTGGATGTTGTTGTATTATGTAGAATTATTAGAATAGTTTTTACATTTTAGATTGGGGCGCCTCAAGACTGTCCATCATTTTATAGGGTGCCCCGAGATTGTCCATCATTTTATAGGGTGCCCCGAGATTGTCCATCATTTTATAGGGTGCCCCGAGATTGTCCATCATTTTATAGGGTGCCCCGAGATTGTCCATCATTTTATAGGGCGCCTTGACTGAAAAAAGGTTGAGAAAAACTGATAGAGAACAAAAAGTCTCCTATGTGATGATTTTTTGGTGACAGGTTCTCTTTAATGAGACATCCAGGGTCTAAAAGACCCCCAATGTCTCCCCTGTGCTCCGCTGAATGTAATGTAATACAGATCACACTGCATTATATTCTTTCCTGGCCTTGATAGCGAGGAAACTGTCACCGGGGACCCGGAAGTGATGTCATACATGTCACTTCCGGGTCAGGAACAAGAAGGGGAGGAGAACGGATGTGTGTCCTCCCTCCCCTCTACCCATCATAACCCACTATGCTGGTCCCGGGTCTGCAGATGGGCAGAGGAGCCCGGGATACATAGTGGGTGTGTGTCGGGGGGGCACTTTACTGGGGGGTGTGGAAACATTCGCTCAGCCTCCCGAATGCTTCCATCCGACAAGTAAACCTGCTCCTTGGTTGTCCACAGCAGGGCTAAATGTTATAAAACCTCCCTGTCTGGCCCTCAGAACTGCATGTCCCGGGGGTCAGGAGATAGGAATTGTTCATCCCTGAGATCATAAGGAGATCAGAGATCACCAAAGACATGGATGAAGTGTTGTACCGTGTTGGCCATTGATAGCAGGAGAAAAATAAAAATGGAGTCATTACCTTTCATTGGCTGAGTGACTCGCTTACAAAGGTGTGGGGGGTCATTTCACGGGGGGGCTG
>BLSH010130906.1:78856-91682 GCA_018402905.1 Glandirana rugosa | reverse complement strand
AGAGGGAGGGGAAGGTTATACAGTACATACACACTCAGGGAGGCGAGGACGGGGAAGGATATACAGTACATACACACTCAGGGAGGAGAGGAAGGGGAAGGATATACAGTACACACACACACAGGGAGGAGAGGAAGGGGAAGGATATATAGTACATACACACTCAGGTAGGAGAGGAAGGGGAAGGATATACAGTACATACACACTCAGGGAGGGGAGGAAAGGGACTGATATACAGTACATACACACTCAGGGAGGAGAGGAAGGGGAAGGATATACAGTACACACCCAGGGAGGAGAGGAAGGGGGAGGATATACAGTACATACACACACAGGGAGGAGAGGAAGGGAAAGAATATACAGTACATACACACTCAGGGAGGAGAGGAAGGGGAAGGATATACAGTACATACACACTCAGGGAAGAAAGGTAGGGGAAGGATATACAGTACATACACAACCAGGTAGGAGAGGAAGGGAAAGAATATACAGTACATGCACACTAAGGGAGGAGAGGGAGGGGAAGGTTATACAGTACATACACACTCAGGGAGGCGAGGAAGGGGAAGGATATACAGTACATACACACTCAGGGAGGAGAGGAAGGGGAAGGATATACAGTACATACACACTCAGGGAGGAGAGGAAGTGGAAGGATATACAGTACATACACACTCAGGGAGGTGAGGAAGGGGAAGGATATACAGTATATACACACTCAGGGATGAGAGAAGGGGAAGGATATACAGTACATACACACTCAGGGAGGAGAGGAAAGGAAACCCAAATCATGTGACGCCTTTTATTAAAATAAAACAATAAAAACTGGATTCACTGAAAAACAGATGTGACACAACGCTTGTATAACCAAGAACAGGAAGTGCTGTATTCTACATCTGGTTCCAGTGACATCACTTCCTGCCTATGGAACACACAGCATTTCATGGTCTAGGTGATACCAGCATTGTGTCACATCTGTTCTTCAGTGAGTGCAGTTTTTAGTATTACCTTTTAATAAAAGGTGTTACAGGATGTGGGATTCCCCTTTCCTGGTGCCTCCATGGCAGCATACATGTGAAGGTAGCCCCCCGTCCACAAGACCAGTGCACAGCTAAAAAGAGTTAACACCCACACAACAGGCAATCTCCCTTTTTTGTCCTCATGGAACTTACAGCCAGTGTGAAGAGAAGAAACCCTTACATGCCACCTTTATGGTTTTACGCTCAGGTTCAGCTTCTCCTGTATCGCAGTCCCTGACCTTGGAATGCTAAATGCTCTACAAAGTCAGAGAGCTCCTTCTGTGGATCTTTTGGGGTGAAAAATTGGGTGCAAATTAGCCCCACATACAGCAGAGCAGCCAGAACTCTCCATGTCTGGAGCCTGCCTCCTAGAGGTGAGTGGATCCATGGAACTGTGACACTGCATTTCCAAGATAAGTATGTCTTCTCATTTTTTGGAATTTGCCTGTGAACGGCCTTATAAGTTGTGTGTTACATCTACTCTCGGGTGAGCTGCAGCTGCACCGTGTTCCATTATGCATTCTAGTGGCAACTGTGGAAGGCAAAGCTAAGTGTCTACATTCAAGGGAGTTCTGTATTATGCTGAACATGCAAAGTGGATGGAGCTCATGTGGGGGCCATCCTTGGTTTAGGTAAGTACTCTCCCAATGGGCATCTTTGAGTTGGGCAAAACTGCCTGGAAGCCATCTTGGAAGTGGGCATGGTGAGAAGGTTGCCAGATGTGGGTGGCAGGCAGAAGAGTTGAGGAACATGGGTTTAAAGACCCAGAAGCTTATAGATAGGGCGTTCGCAGGATAGGACTTCATGCAAGCACACCCATAGCCGCAAAACCTGCATCAAGGGCCATTTCCTGCTACTTAGTGGATTAATGTGCCCTAGCTCATCTTTCAGTGTGTCATTATTATTATACTTGACTAAATGCCAGTGTTCCAGTCCCCTGCACTATGAGCTCACTGCATAACAAAGATCCACATGGTTCCCACAGTATAGGTAAGGGTTATCGGACTTAGAATAGGATTTGTTCTAAGTCCCAGAGTGAACAAGTTCAGGCACTTAGCTCCAGTGACTTGCCCGCAAGCATGCACTATCATGGGCACCAACACCCGACCTGTGGCTTGTGCAGGGTGTCCCAGGGCCTGCACTGCTGTGTATATGTGACAGGCAGCTGGCAGTGAGACATGCTGGCTGTCACACACATAGTGCACTGCAGAGGGGCTTGTGGCTCTTTGGCCTCCTCGGCTGTGATACAGACAGGAGGAGAGAGGCAGGCAGGAGTCATGTCATTCTCAGATCTATGGTGGTGGTGGGGGGCTTTTCCTCATTGATAAATTTTCACACTCTGGTCTCAGATTCAAGCTGTCTGGACTAAAAGCGATCTGGATCTCCAATTTTGTATGAGAGGCCTAGAACTGAGGCAATTCTTTTGGCCCGGTTATACCCTTTAGGGTACAAGCTAACTCAGTCTTTGGTCAGACAATTCCCCTATTGCTTAGGCTCAGGGGTCTGGCTCTGGAGCAAGGAAGTTTTCTCTTCCTGTTTTAAGGAATCCCCATGGAAAGACACGACTGACAGTGGATTGTTCTGAGGAAGAAACCTAGATATCCTTGATATCAAGGGGCTTGGTTGTCTTTGGCATCTTGTTTCCCAAGGTAATATCCAGAAGTTCTGGGCTATTTTATACACGCTGGGTGGTGGGATACTTTTTCAGGTGCAAAGTCCATCCAACATGTCTTTTATACTTAAATTATCACCACCAATAAATGTCTCCAAATCCTCCAGAGCTTCTTCCTCCAAATTTCAGAATATGCTCCAGCAAGCCGTACATAGTGGACTACAAAACACCTCCTTCCCCAAACACCAATCCTGTGCTCTCTGGGTTCTCGCTTTCAGATTGTGCGCTCACCAGACCTCCATCACCCACTTAATAAGTGGGTCCACTTAGGAGAAACCCTGGATAAGGAAGGCTGGACTAGGCAGTAATATATTTCTATTCCCCCTTGGTGGGAGTGGAGATGACCCCATCTATAAGGATATACAGTACATCCACACACAGCACAAGGCCGTGTTCACACTACCAGACGTTTCTCAGGGTTGCAGTTCCTCTGAGCTCCACAAGGTGGTGATCTCACTTATACCCAGACAGGAAGTCTCTATGGAAGACAGGAAGTGATGTCAGGTACACACAGGAAGTTCCGGGTGAGAGGTGAATTGGGAGGAAGTAGAGAGGAGACGTTGCTGGAAGTGGCAGTAGAGGAGGTAATAAGATCTTATTTTCTATTTATACCCAGTAACTCCCCCGTCATGTCCGTCCTCTTCCTCCATAGTAACTGAGATGTCTTTTATCTCCAGGAGATGATGATACACACATATATAGTGTGGGAACCTAGATTAACCCCACATTTCCCCACTTACAGGGCCGGGACATTCTCTTCATTTTGGAGATGTATCACCTTTTCCACCAATCACCTTCTCACCTCATCAGTCTCTATTAACAGATTATATGACTTTTATTAGTGGGGGATAGGGATTTTTTTAGGGGCATTGGAATATTTATGTCTTTATGTTATAAGATTCAAATAGGAAGAAAGAGGGAACATGTAATCTGTAGTAAATGTCCTGTGTGTGTCAGGTTCCTATAAGTTGTCAGGATGTCACTGTCTATTTCTCCATGGAGGAGTGGGAGTATTTAGAAGGACACAAGGATCTCTACAAGGACATCATGATGGACAATCAGCCGCCCCTCACATCACCGGGTAAGAGGAGACTTTATTGTAAAGGAGAGAGCAGTACAGAGGGGGTCCACCTAGATCCCCCATCATCTGATAAACACATAGAAACAATGTATTCAGTCAGTGTGTGTGTTTCCTACAGATGGATCCAGTAATGGGAACCCACCAGAGAGATGTCCCCTTCTGTATTCCCGGGATTCCACACAGGAAGGTCACACCATCCCTCACCATCATCAGGTAGATGAGGAACAATCACAGATAGTTGTGATTTATACACAATTGTGTTTGATACATCAAATGTTTTATTATATATTCAGAGTGGAAACCTTGGGCATAATAATATTGATGTTAAAGAAGAGTATAAAGCGGAGGATAAGGAGTATGGAGTGATGGAGCCACCTGATAACAGGAACCCACCAGACAGGTGTCCCCATCCTCCGTATCCCTGGGATTACACACAGGAAAGTCACATCATCCCTCACCATCATCAGGTAGATGAATGACAATTATTGGTAGTTCTGATTTATACTCAGCATATTTGTTACAATGAATGTTTTATTATATATTTCAGAGTGGGCACCTTGTGGATTATAATATTGTTGTCAAGGAAGAGTATAATGAGGAGTATGGAGTGATAGAGGAGTTTTCAGAAGACCACAAGGATATGATGGAGTCACCTAATACCAGGAACCCACCAAAGAGATGTCCCCATCCTCTGCATTCCAGGGCTTCCACACAGGAAGGTCACACCATCCCTCACTGTTACAAGGTTGGTGGGACAGAGCATCTACAACATAGACTTATGGAGATGATGTGTGGATTTTTTATGTGAACTTATATTTTACAGATGATATTTTCTCTCATTTTCTTGTTTTAGAGTGGAGATCCAATCGATATAGAATTTGAGTTTAAAGCAGAAGAAGAAGAAGAGACGGATGATCAGCAGTCTATGGAGGAGGATGGAATAAAAGGGAAATTTATAGAGGAGGACACTCCTACAGAGATCAGCACAGGTGGGTCATTAACACTAAATACATTCCTCCAACCATACTGCTCACTGATTGGTCCAGAGTAGGACAAGGGCTGGGAGATATCAGCCTGTAATACCCTGGTCACTTTTCTGAGCTGTGTTCCCCTTCCTGTATTCCTCTCGGATAATCTTCCTTCTCTGTGCTGCAGACCTAATGTATTTATCTAGATTGGATTTATTGAAATACTGGGGTTCAGCTAGCCACAGAATGTTGATTCATGGGCATTACTTTACCTTGGCATGCATGGCATGAAATGGGGGCCTTCTTCCCCATGCTCAGGTCTTGTAAGATCTCTGACAGAGCAATTATCCCAAGGTTACTTGCTCTGTTATTTTCTGACTGTGTCGGGTGGAGGGATATGTCTGTATAGTCTCAGACCCAAGTCACCAAGAGCAGTCTCAGGAGATGGGAGGCACCACTGTGGGACCTCTGCAACTTGTCTCATTATATACTCTATGTTGTACATTACATACTCCTGACCCCTGCACTATATACAATATGTTGTACATTACATCATTCTGATACTATACAGTCCTATCTGCTGTATCTCATACAATATGTTAAACATTACATAGTCCTGACTTCTGCTCTCTCCCCTCTACCCACTGCTATATATACGCATAATATGTATTCTCTTTTGTTACACCCATTTCTTACCAGCTGGACATTTTATATCTGATGATTTAATTGGAGCACAGAATTTTACATGTTGATAATAATGGAATAACATTCTCAAACTTTAAACAGAAAGTGATAATGAGGGAGGAGTCAATAAGTCAATGATGGTGATCTTCAGAATCAGTCCAGTCTTCATCTTGGTTGTTCTCCCCCCATCCTCACTCTCTGACCTTTGATGGGGCTCAGCCCCGTTGTTATTCATGATTAAATCATGGACAAAATAAGCATGCGCAGTACTTCTTGTTTTGGGAAGATGTCAATGAGTGATAGAGTGGGTGGGTCCTATAATCCCCTCATCACTATCACTCCTATAAAAGCCAGTTCTCGTTGTTTCCTCACTCTCTGACTAAGTTCCATGAATAACTAAATGAACTGGTAGGAGATCAGAGGACCCATTTACTAGTTACCTTGAGGGTGGAATTGTCATGAATCAGCGGTAACATTCATGTCTTATCTGTTTGCTTACCTGTCTGCTTCTGGTCAGCTTAGAGACAGTGCACCCCTCACCTGTGTGAATTAGTAAGATTTCCTCAGCAGGGCTCCACCCCAGGTCCTAATTAGGAACATTATATAACACCTTGCAGTGAAAGCCATTGACACCAATCAATATTGTGTGTCTGGCTTTCTGTGGGTGATTCCTGCTGAGTACTCTTCGTCTGATTCCGTGTACCGACCCAGCTTGTTTGTGACTATTCCTCTCTGCTTGTTACCCCAACCTTGGCATGTTTGTGACTATTCTTGTCTGCTGGTTACCCTGATCTTGGCGTGTTCTCCTGTCTGCTTGTTGCCATGACCCTTGGCTATTCCACTGACTATTCCTTGCTGTCCTGTACTGCTGCATCCTCTCTATTCACCTGTGAGCATGAGCTGGGGGCCGCAACCTGGAGTCCATCCTCACCACTAGAGGCTCTGGTGAACACCTGCTGGCTCTTAGTTTCCACACCCTGGGGAAACCTAAGCTCTAACTCCCTGCAAATCTGTGTCAGTACTCCAGTGGTCCTGCTTCCATCACCACCCAGAGTTCCATTCATGGTAGTCAGCTAAGGGTCCACAACCTTAGCGGTGCACCCCTAACCCTAGCGGTGCGCACCTGTCACCTGCCATCAGATGACCTGATAGTTTGGACCTAGCTGATGTGCTGCTACCCACAGATGATCTGCTGCAGGGCATAGTCTGCAGACTCGAGACCCAGGAATCTAATCAGACCCAGGTGATGCAATTCCTCCAGGATTTGACCTCCCGCCTTGAACAGCTTCAGACCTCCTTAGGTCCCTCGATGCAACAACCTCAACCGCTATCGGCTGCGCACCTATTCCAGTCACAGCCGCAGCCACAATTTCCTTGCATTTACCAGCTCCACCCCGGTACTTTGGGGACTCCAAGGCCTGCAGGGGGTTCCTTAGCCAGTGCACCATTAATTTTGAACTCCAGCCCCATAACTTCCTGTCCAATCGGGCAAAGGTAGCCTATATTATATCTCAACTGTCCGGCGAGGTGTTAGCCTGGGATGCCCCTTTTTGGGAGAATAATGATCCAGTGGTTTCTAGCCTGTCTAGCTTTTTGAAAATCTTTTGGAATATCTTTGATGAACCGGGTCGTGTGTCTTTATCGGCCAGCGCCATTGTATGTCTCCGTCAAGAGTCTTCTTCTGTAGGACAGTATGCGCTTCATTTTCGTACACTGACTGCTGAGCTGAGCTAGAATAATGAGGCCTTAGTTGCAACCTTTTTACAAGGCCTCTCTGACAGAGTGAGGGATGAAATAGCGGGAAGAACCATCCACGCTGATCTGGACGGTGTCATCTCCTTGTGTAACCAGATTGACATTTGTTTTCAGGAGAGGTCCCTAGAAAAAAGACAGCAGCACTTCCCGGCCCATAGGCAGCCTGAGCTCCCCTCTATTTGTCTCAAGGAGCATCCCCTGCCAGCTGAGGAACCCATGCGGCTGGGCCAGACCAGGCTATCTTCTGAGGAACGTGCTAGGTGCAGAACTCTGGGCCTGTGCCTCTATTGTGGGGGCATAGGTCACTTTCGCTCAGGTCTAATACATCTGGAAGGTGGAGTATTAGACCCAGAAATAACACATTCACCTTCTCGTCTACGTTTCTGTGTCCCTCCATTTTGGCGCTTCCTCTCATTCGGTCGCGGCATATCTGGATTCCGGGGGTGCTGGCAATTTTATGGACGGGGAACTGCATCTTCTATGGGACTTACCCTTTCGCCCCTCACCACGCCAGTGATGGTATCGGCGATTGATTGCACTGTTCTATCAGGGGGTCCTATCCGCTTCCAGACTCTCCCTGTTAAGATGTCGGTGGGGACACTGTCCTTCTTTATCTTGCCTAAGGCCTCAACCCCCATCATATTGGGCCTTCCTTGGTTACGGCTCCATTCTCCACATGTATACTGGACTTCTGGGCAAATCTTGGCTTGGGGTCCCTCCTGTTCCTTGTTCTGCCTACTCAAGGTTGCCCCAAAAGTGGAACTTCCTGTTGCCACCACCTTATTATCTCCCGTTCTTCCCAATACTTGTAGCAATTTCTGGGATTTGTCCTGCAACAGTCAGGTTGATGCACTCTCTAGGACATTTGGCACTCTGGGTGAGCAGTCCTCCTGTGAACCTGAGCCGATCTCATGCGTCCTTGCCCATTCTAGCACCCTGGAGTCAAAAATTCCTCCGGGCAAGACCTTCGTCCCCACTGAGTCAAGAGCTAAGATTCTTCATTATGGATATGATTCCAAGAGGGCTGGTCATGCTGAGTTCCTCCAGTCCTTTCTGCTCATCAGTCGTCACTATTTATTGCCTACTCTCTGCTCGGATGTCAAGAACTATGTTGGGGCTTGTCATGTTTGTGCCCGGTCTGAATCCTCCACGCAAGCTCCTGCTGTTCTTCTCTTGCCCTTGCCCACTCCTAAGAAGCATTTAGTCCTCAATTACTCCTCTTGTCCTCTCCCTACCCCTGTTCCGGTCTCTGAGGTTGATCAGGAGGGCGAGATTAGTCAAGTTCAGGATTCTCAGCTTTGTAAAGGCATTCTACAGTACTTCGTGCATTGTAAAGGGTTTGGTCCTGAGGAGAGGTCGGGGATTCCTGCATCTGAGGTATTTGCTCCTCGTCTTGTGAGGAGGTTTCATTTGAGGTTTCCCTGCAGGCCTGGACCCAAACGGGGGAGGGGGAAGCCTTGTAAGAGGTGCGTTACTGTCATGAATCAGCAGTAACATTCATGTTTTGTCTGCTTACCTGTCGGCTTCTGGTCAGCTTAGAGACCGTGCACCCCTCACCTGTGTGAACTAGTAAGCTTTCCTCAGCAGGGCATCACCCCAGGTCCTAATTAGGAACATTATATAACACCTTGCAGTGCAAGCCACTGACGCCGATCAATATTGTGTATCTGGCTTTCTGTGTGTGTGGTTCCTGCTGAGTGCTCTTTGTCTGTCTGATTCCGTGTACCAACCCCGGCTTGTTTGTGACTATTCTTCGCTGCTTGTTACCCCGACCCTGGATTGTTTGTGACTGTTCCTGTTTGCTGGTTACCCTGACCCTTGGCTATTCCACTGACTATTCCTTGCTGTCCTGTGCTTCTGCATCCTCTCTATTCACCTGTAGCCAGCGAGCGTGAGCTGGGAGACCCTGGGGGTCGCAACCTGGAGCCAGTTGCAGCCACGTCCATCCTCGCTACTACAGGCTCTGGTGAACACCTGCTGGCTCCTAATCTCCGCACCCTGGGGAAAACTACGCTCTAGCTCCCTGCATATCTGTGTCAGTACTCCAGTGGTCCTGCTTCCATTACCACCCAGAGTTCCATTTGCGGTACTCAGCTAATGGTCCACAACCTTAGAGGTGCGCCCCTAACCCTAGCGGTGCGCACCTGTCACCTGCCATCAGGTGACCTGACAGGAATTGTAAGATTCTCAGAGACAAAGCTGCCTGATGTGGGTGGAGTCCTGGTTAAGGGGAACCAATCTGCTCATGTCTAGTAATAATCTTTTATTTCTATTTTAGTACATGGGCGGGAGATGAGGAAAACCTCAGAGGATTGTCTCACTTTGTCTCCAGATTGTAAAGTAGAAGATGAGGACATCACACAGTATAGTCCAGGAGAAAACCCGGCTACCTCAAATGTCCATACCACACCACATAGTGTAGATGGACCATCATATTCCTCTTATCCTGAGGAACCTCAGACTGTGAGGGACAGTGCCGTCCTTCCAACAGATAAGAGGTTTTCCTGTACTGAGTGCGGGAAGTGTTTCCATTTTAAATGCAATCTTGATGTGCATGAAAGATCTCACACAGGTGAGAAGCCATATTCCTGTGCAGAGTGTGGGAAATGTTTTGTACAAAAATCAGATCTTGTCACACATCAACGGTCTCACACAGGGGAGAAGCCGTATTCCTGTGCAGAGTGTGGAAAATGTTTTTCAGACAAGTCCAATCTATACAAACATCAGAGATCTCACACAGGGGAGAAGCCGTATTCCTGTCCCGACTGTGGAAAATGTTTTTCACGGAAGTCCAATCTTTACAAACATCAAAGATCTCACACGGGGGAGAAGCCATATACCTGTCCTGAGTGCGGGAAATGTTTTTTACAGAAATCCAGTCTTTCCATACATCAGAGATCTCACACGGGTGAGAAGCCATATTCCTGTCTTGATTGCAGGAAATGTTTTTCACGGAAGTCCCATCTTTACACACACCAGAGATCTCACACGGGGGAGAAGCCGTATTCCTGTCCCCAGTGTGGGAAATGTTTTTCACAGAAGTCAGATCTCTACAGACATCAGAGATCTCACACAAGGAAAAGTCACTTTCCTGTCTTGAGTGAGGAAATTGTTCCTCACTGAAGTCCTATCTTCCTGTACACCAGGGATCCCACACAACCCTTGAGGTGTGTTAGTGCCTTGAGTGTGGGAAATGTCTCCTATATGAATGTTGCTGGACATCACAGCTCTCATGTGGGGAAGAAGCACACCCTGGTATACACCTAAGATATACTCCATGGCTGATCATCATGTAAGAAACAGTTCATAAGGAAATCAGAGATCACCAAAGACATGAATGAAGTGGTGTACCATGTTGGCCATTGATAGCTGTAGATTAAAAATGGAGTCATTACCTTTCATTGGCTGAGTACATTTTGTGGTGTCTACGTTTTTACAAACACTTAGAGGTCTATTTAAAAACAATTTATTTGAACATATGTGACAAGTAATTGCTTTTTGAGGAATGTTGGCCGTATTCATTTCATATAGTGATTTTCTATGATCATCAGCTCCGTCTAATGTCCATAATGTGGTATTCCACATTGTTCTTTTAACTAATGGAGATATTTCAGGAAAAATACTTCATTGTGGCCAATAGATTAAGCTGATGGTCATAGGAAATCACTGTGTTTATCTGCAGTCATAGTTTGTAACATCTGGAGAAATGCTTGGTGTGATGATGATGATGTGAACTGGGCATTCCAAAAACTCTGAGAAGAACCAGGGCAGCCGTGTAATTATAATTTAGAGGTGGTGTGTATATCCTTCCCATGTGCACCTTACTGCAAAGATTGGTTATAGATTGGGGTGGTTGTCATCTATCTGCACAGCTCATCGGCCAAATTCAGCTGTCATTGTGCTCTTGCTGGGAGTCCATTGTCTCCCTGTGCCTTTAAGGAGGAGTGGGCTTCCTCCAGGCAAACCTTCCCTTAATTTATCCACTGATATATGTGCTCCAACCTGGAGATTCTGAAGACTATAGAGTTAGGAGCGCAGTATACAGAGGCTTGGCTTGGGCACTGCAGCTTACTCGTATATTTGTGTGCAGCTAGAACCTCTGTTTTTAGTGTGAATTGTTAGACAGGACAATCTGTTTTGTATTTTTGCAGGCTGGCTGGTAAGTGTGCCAGGAAATGTTTATGTTGTGAGTGATGTAGAATAGGAGACACCTAACAGCAGTGATCTGCTTTCCATAATCCCAGGAAAACATCTTCTGCAATTCACAAACTTTTAGCTTCATTCCAAAACATCCTTATCGGTCCACTGATAGGACACAGCAGAACCACATACGGGAAAGATAAAAACACTTAATTTTAAGAGAGCAAATTTTACAAAGATGAGTGCTGCTCCCAGGACTTAGACTGGGAGGGAATATTGGCATCAATGAACACAGAACAAAAATGGGAATTTTTCAAAAAAACTGTACACGAACTCACTGTAAAGTATACTCCCATGGGCAATAAGTTTAAAAGGCTAAAAAGAAAACCTATTTGGCTCATGGCCAAAGTTAAAAAAGTTATAAATGATAAGAAAAGAGCATTTAAAAAATATAAAAATGAGGGAACACTGTCATCTTTTAAATGTTACAAAAAATATAACAGAATATGTAAAAAGGAAATCAAGGATGCAAAAATTCACAACGAACGACAGATTGCAAAAGATAGTAGGACTAACCCCAAAAAATTCTTCAAATATATTAATAGTAAAAAGGTCAGGTCTGAGCATGTATGCCCTTTACAAAATAATCTAGAGTGCGTGACTGGGGACAAAGAGAAGGCAACCTTATTAAATACTTTCTTCAGCTCTGTGTATAAAAAGGAGCATGGGGAAGCTCATGTCCACAATGGGGGTGGTAGTGGCACAGCCCCAAATGATCCACAATGGCTCAAAAGTGAAATGGTCCAGAAGTATTTAGACAGAATAAAGGTAGATAAAGCACCTGGACCAGATGGCATCCATCCACTGATCCTAAAAGAATTGAGCTCTGTCATTTCAAAGCCATTATATATAATTTTTAGGGACTCCTTAATGACTGGAATAGTACCACTGTATTGGCGTAGTGCCAATGTGGTGCCCATATTTAAAAAGGGATCAAAGTCTTTACCAAGTAACTATAGACCTGTTAGTTTAAGTTCTATAGCTGGGAAGTTACTGGAGAGTTTAATAAAAAGACCACATAGATGAGTTCTTGTTGGAAAAAAATGTTTTAAGCAACAGACAGCATGGATTCATGAAAGACAGAAGTTGTCAAACAAACCTGATTTCTTTTTATGAGGAAATCCTAGTCACCTACCTACGGTAGACCAGGTCCACGAAATAGATGGAAATAAGACAGATTTATGAAGACCTGGTAAAGTGAAAACTCGGTAACACCTAGTAAACCCCGACACGGTGATGGTGGGGGTAACACCTGTACTCGAAGGGGTACGAGGAAAAATATGTGTCTCGACTTCTTTCATAAATTATTCCAACGGAAGAGAAACAGGGGTCAGTGCGTGAGATCTAATAAAACATTTCCCGTATGTACGAGTCTGGACTGGAAAAATGATAATTATATAAACTTCTTAAAAAACCCCAATCAGGATGATAGAAAACGTTAGACAGC
>BLSH010130906.1:65250-77969 GCA_018402905.1 Glandirana rugosa | reverse complement strand
AGCTGCAAAAGCATAGAAAGAGGAGGAAATTGCTAAGTCTATTAAGGAAGGAGATAAACCCTTTTTTAGGTACATTAGTGATAGAAGGAAAAAATACAATGGGATCACTAAAATGAAAACTGGGCACAACACATATGTTGCGGGAGACCAGGATGTAGCAAACCATTTAAACAATTACTTCTGTTCAGCCTTCTCAGAAAAAGACTGCACTAATGATAACAAGTTAGGGAATAATATTGGTTCTAGTAATGATGGTTCATTTCTAGGATTTCTGGAGACAGAGGTAGCTAAGGAACTGGCTTGGTTAAAGCTTAATAAAGCAATGGGCCCTGATGGTATTCATCCCAGAGTTCTAAGAGAACTTCACGATATAGTTGTTGACCATTAACAAATCTTTTAAATAAATCTCTTCTAACAGGAGAAGTTCCCCATGATTGGCGGATAGCTAATATTGTACCTATCCACAAGAAGGGCAGCAAGGTAGAAGCTGGCAATTACACGCCAGTGAGTTTAACATCAATTGTAGTCAAGGTAATGGAATCACTTCTGAAAAGAAGGATCATTGATCACCTAAAAATACACAGCTTGCTGGACCCAAAGCAGCATGGCTTTACTGAGGGCAGATCGTGCCAGGCAAATCTGATTGAATTCTTTGACTATATTACCAGTGTTTTGGACCAGGGTAGTGCTGTGGACATCTCAGCGTATCTTGATTTCAGCAAGGCATTTGATACAGTTCCACATAATGATCTAATACAAAAGTTGTACAAGCTGGGACTTAACCCTTGGGTGGATCAGTGGATATGCAGTTGGCTAAAGGATAGATCCCAGAGTGTGGTTGTAAATGGGGTTCACTCAGAGCAGAGACCTGTCACTAGTGGGGTACCACAAGGCTCTGTACTGGGTCCTGTTCTATTCAACCTATATGTAAGCGATATAACTAAAGGTTTGTTGGGCAATGTATGTCTCTTTGCTGATGAAACAAAGGTGTGTAATAGGGTTGATATCCTTGGAGGTGTCTGTAACATGGAACATGATTTGGCATTGCTGGAAGATTGGTCAAAGCAGTGGAGACTGCAGTTCAATATTTCTAAAAGAATCCCCTTAGAGAGTACAGCATTGGGGGTACAGTGTTAGCCAGCACTACAGAAGGAAAAGATTTGGGGGTGCTTATTTCAGATGATTGCAAAATGAGCAAACAGTATGACCAGCAAGTGGGAAAAGCAAATTGAATTCTGGGATGTATCACTAGAGGGATCACCAGCAGGGGGAAGGAGGTCTGATTCCTCTATATAGATCTTTATATCACTAGAGGGATCACCAACAGGGGGAAGGAGGTCCTGGTTCCTCTATATAGATCTTTATACCACTAGAGGGGTCACCAGCAGGAGGAAGGAGGTCCTAATTCCTCTATATAGATCTTTATATCACTAGAGGGGTCACCAGCAGGAGGAAGGAGGTTCTGATTCCTCTATATAGATCTTTAGTGAGACCTCACTTAGAATACTGTGTCCAGCTCTGGAGACCACACTTACAAAAAGATATTGATAAGATAGAACGAGTTCAGAGACGGGTAACAAAAATGGTGAAAGGTCAAAGAGATAAAACATATCAAGAGCGACTTCAGGAACTTAATATGTATAGTCTGGAGGAAAGAAGGGAGAGGGGAGACATGATTGAAACCTTTAAATACATCAAGGGGGTGAATAAGGTTCAGGAGGGCAGTCTTTTCAATATGAAACCAAAATTAAGAACACGGGGACATGACCTCAAACTAACTGGGGGGAAGTTCAAAACTAATCTTAGAAAGTATTATTTTACTGAAAGGGTGTTTGATGATTGGAATAAACTACCAACAGAGGTTGTGAGACAGTCAACAGTAAATGGCTTCAAACATACTTGGGATAAACATAAATCTATAGTCGGACAAGGTTAATGTAAAAAAAATAAATAAATAAAAAGGGGCAGACTCGATGGACTACTCAGTCTTTTTCTGCCGTCACTTTTCTATGGTTCTATGTTTCTATGTTACGTCTAGAGGAAAAAAGATTTCATCTACAAATACGGAAAGGTTTCTTCACAGTAAGACCTGTGAAAATGTGGAATAGACTCCCTCCAAAGGTAGTTTTGGCCAGCACGGTTGATTGCTTTAAAAAAGGCCTGGATTCCTTCCTTAATGTAAATAATATAATTGGGTACTAACATTTTTAGGTAAAGTTGATCCAGGGTGTATCTGATTGCCTCTCAGGGGATCAGGAAGGAATTTTTTCCCCGTTATAGCAAATTGGATCACGCTTTGCTGTTTTTTTTTTGCCTCTGGATCAACTGTTGGTGATGGAGTGTATATGGGATTGTTTGGTTATATATAAATTATTATTATTTTTTTTTTTTGGTTGAACTAGATGGACTTGTATCTTTTTGCAACCTGACTAACTATGTAACTATGTAACCTCCTCACCAAATCAACCAACAGCACAACAAAGCATTGCAGACATGCAACCCTTTCATTACCAGAAACTAACACAATACACATCCCAGTCTGACTCTAATAGACATCATAGACATCATTACCAGAACCTAACACAATACACATCCCAGTCTGACTCTAATAGTCATCATAATCCTCGTTACCAGAACCGAACACAATACACAACCCAGTCTGACTCTAATAGTCATCATAAACCTCATTACCAGAACCTAACACAATACACACCCAGTCTGACTCTAATAGCCATAATCCTCATTACTAGCACCTAACACTATACACATCCCAGTCTGACTCTAATTGTCATCATAATCCTCATTACCAGAACCTAACACAATACACATCCCAGTCTGACTCTAATAGTCACCATAAACCCTCCAAGTCCAGGCTTAAATAATTAGACCAGTAAGCAGATATCCATCCATGCTAAAAATATCAGACTCATTGCCTGTCATAAATAGTTCAGCAGATAGAATACACATTTCTGGGAGGTTGTTATGGGATATTATTACCCACAAAGTCACAATGTAAAAAAAAAAAATTGAAGACTACTAACCCAGCTCACTGTCCTATTGACCACATCCAATGCATTACTGACATATTGACACTGATTCACTAACTGACACCATTCACAGTCCTACTGCCACCAAGGTTGCAAAGTTTGCACCTGCGACTGGGCCCTAGCATTCCACCTCTGTGAGGGAACTCCAAGACGGCAGGAAGGGGGCCCACTGCAGAACATGTGAAAGGGATCCACTGTGGATGTGAAAGGGCCCTGGGATCAGTGGGAAGGGTAGGGTACAGGGCTCAGATGGAAGGGCCCTGGCTGGATTTTGGGGCCCTTCATGATTTCTTGTGCTGGGGCCCTTAAGGTTTTAGTTACACCTTTGACCAGTTACCAGAATGTAACTGGTAGATATTCCAAGATATTAATACCTGTAGAAAAGTATATCTGAGAGCATATCTGCTTCATGGTCACTGTGACATCCCATTGTTGACTCCTCAGACCTTCTCATTGGTCAGATCGTTTCTATCCATACCCTCCTCTGAAACCAGAAATTGAGGGACTGCATCTGCCTGGAGCTGTCCTTTACCATCAAACATGAAAATTAGGCAAGATTTTTGAGAGACCATGATCCATTAGACATGTGCAATTTATTTCAGTCCAAATGTGAATTTGGACAAATTTTTGATTATTCAGAGATTTAGATGTTCTTGAATCTACAGGGTGGGCCATTTATATGGATACACCTTAATAAAATGGGAATGGTTGGTGATATTAACTTCCTGTTTGTGGCACATTAGTATATGTGAGGGGGGAAACTTTTCAAGATGGGTGGTGACCATGGTGGCCATTTTGAAGTCGGCCATTTTGAATCCAACTTTTGTTTTTTCAATAGGAAGAGGGTCATGTGACACATCAAACTTATTGGGAATTTCACAAGAAAAACAATGGTGTGCTTGGTTTTAATGTAACTTTATTCTTTCATGAGTTATTTACAAGTTTTTGACCACTTATAAAATGTGTTCAATGTGCTGCCCATTGTGTTGGATTGTCAATGCAACCCTCTTCTCCCACTCTTCACACACTGATAGCAACACCGCAGGAGAAAAGCTAGCACAGGCTTCCAGTATCCGTAGTTTCAGGTGCTGCACATCTCGTATCTTCACAGCATAGACAATTGCCTTCAGATGACCCCAAAGATAAAAGTCTAAGGGGGTCAGATCGGGAGACCTTGGGGGCCATTCAACTGGCCCACGAAGACCAATCCAGTTGAATGGCCCCCAAGGTCTCCCGATCTGGGGGCCAAATTTCATTGAAATTCATTTACTTTTGTTTTTTTTATTTGTTTTCTAACAAATTCTAAATTTTCTGAACAAGTCAGATTTGGATTGGTCGAAAAATGATTGACTGATTCAAATTCTGTGCGAAGAATAGCTGGTTCTTAAAATAAAAACGACATGAGGTCCCCTCAATCCATACCAGACCTTTATCTGAGCATGCAGCCCGACAGGCCAGAAATGGGAGGGATAAAGCAAGTACCCCCCCCCCCCCCCGAACCATACCAGGCCACATGCTGTCAACATGGGGTTGCTTTTGGGCAGGGGAGGCTCTCTAAAGCACCTTGTCCCCATGTTGATGGGGACAAGGGCCTCTTCCCCACAACCCTACCCATTCACCTAAAAAGTGAGTAAGGACACAACATAAAAGACAATGTCCCCTGATCTAGATCCATCGTCAATTGCGATGGCCGTCACACCTCCAGACCCATGAAGAGAAAAAAAACGTTGAGCCCATTGAATATTTTTTTTGTCTCAAGTGATAGAAAAATGACAATATAAAAAAAATTACACAAAGTTGTCACTAAATGATATATTGCTCACACATAGAGGCGTACCTAGAACCTTCAGGGCCCCGGTGCAAGAATTTATGAAGGGCCCCCTGGCCAGGGCCCTTCCCACTGATCCTGGAGCCCTTTACTCCTATCGCGTGTCCCTTTATAACGGTCCTGCAGCGGGGCCCTTTCACAAGTTCTGCAGCGGGGCCCCCTTTCTAACGTGACGTGACGTCACCCGTGGCTGATGCCGGTTTTACATGTGCTATCAGAAGATTTGATGTACTGCTCATTCGTTTACACACCTAGCACTGGGACACAGTGCAAAGATATGTAAGTGCATTTTTTATCAATAAATATGTGTTAAAAAGACAGAGAGCACTATGGATTGCCTTTTATATTGTATATGACATCCACTGTTGGAGCCGCAACTTGGAGGAATATATTCATCTAAGCCGTCCCTTGAGTGGAGATCCCTACCCCCTGGTTAGGAGGTTAAGGAGCGTGATTCATCCTTTATAGAGGGTCCACAGAGGGAGGTGAGCGGCCATCCATAGATTGGTGGTGGATTACACTGAAGCACCTGTCTGGATAATCCTGCTTTCACTGCATGAACACTATTGGTGTTTTTATATGGACAGTTAATCAAATGAATGTTCTATAAAGCGCTGCACTTTGCTATTATATGTTACTGATTTGAAGGTTTGATAAATTACCTTTTAGTGTACAGCTGCTACAGTTACTATATTTAGTTTGCGCTGATTGATTTTCATATATTTTCTATTAAGGGGCCCCCTTTCTGCCATTTTCAGGCTTTCCCATGGTGGTGAAATGCCAGGGCCCGGTCACAATTGCAACCCTGATAGTTCCTCCACTGGTGTCCGTAGTTTTTCATTTTTATTTTATTTTTTTTACCATTTCATTTTATTTCTTTTACAATTTTATATTTACAATTTTTTTTAGGAGCTCTGTTGGGGGGGCTTTGATGAGATATCAGGGGTCTATATAAACCGCAGCTCTCAATTTCCATCTGTGTAGCCTCAGCTGCACAGGATGAATGGACAGGAATAGCTGTGCATCGAGCCTCCCATTCATTCAAAAACAGAAGTATAGTAAAACAGTTTACTATTCTACAGTTATGAATGAACCAATTGGTACCAATCATTGACTCTGTTCATTCAGAAAAGGAAGGAGTCGGTAAATGACAAATTTACAGACCCGTTCCCATCTTTCCATCATGACACATCTTCTACAGCAGCTGGCAGGGGAGAGGAGGGGGGAAGACAGCAGCTGGATAGGAAGGGCGGTGGGGGCAGCATATAGAGGAACCAATCTCCTGCATGCTGAAATACAATCTTCCCTAATTCACAAGTTCTGTATGAAAAAATCACATTTCGTGATTGGGCCGCCCGGCAAACCTCACATTAAGGGATTCAATCTCAGCATATACAGGCCTTTAAATTAAGTCCAAGCTCGACAGGTCTGACACCTTCTAGGACCCTGGGAAGGGAACACACCAGTTCTGCCTCTCCTTATGTTCAAAGGGTGTGATGTTTACATTTGAATCATTTGGTTTGAAATTCTGCATTCAAATATGTATGTGTTATCTCTATGTCATGTTCCTAACTGAAGTTATGAACTGTATGTATTTTTGGTAAGTTTTAAGACAGGGATAGGGTCACTCTGAGGTTAGAGTTGCCTGTGTGATTCATGGTGCTCACATGTCCGAACATCAGTTCGGTTTATGGCTGTTAAACAGAAACAGACCTCTCTTCCTGGCCTGTCATATACCATGGTCCAGGTGGCCCTTTTGAAATCTACAGGAATGGAGGGGGTGGGAAGAGTTTGAGTGAGAAACTGACAGTTTTTTTTAACTTAGCAGGCCATCCTCGCTGACGGAATAGAATCCCCTTCCAAGATGGAGTCAGCCTTGCTACATGCGTCTTGCGCGTGATATCATTACAGCGTGTGTGTCTCACACGTGATATCATCACACCCACCAGTGAAGGTTATCGGTGCCCTTCAATGCGGTCTCACCGGTGCAGGTTATAAGTGTCTATTAGTGAGCTCTCACCAGTGCAGATTATCAGTGCCCATTAGTGCAGTCTCACCAGTGCAGCTTATCAGTGCCCATTAGTACAGGCTCACCAGTGCAGCTTATCAGTGCGATCTCACCAGTGCCCACCAGTGAAGGTTATCAGCACCCATAAATGCGGTCTCACCAGTGCAGCTTGTCAGTGCCCATTAGTGCGGTCTCACCAATGCAGCTTATCAGTGCCCATCAATATGGTCTCACCAGTGCAATTTAGAAGTGCCCATTAGTGCGGTCTCACCAGTGCAGCTTATCAGTGTGATCTCACCAGTGCCCACCAGTGAAGGTTATCAGTGCCCATCAATGTGGTCTCACCAGTGCAGGTTATAAGTGTTCATTAGTGCAGTCTCACCAGTGCAGGTTATCAGTGCCCATTAGTGTGGTCTCATCAGTGCGATCTCACTAGTGCAGGTTATCAGTACCCATCAATGTGGTCTTACCAGTGCAGCTTATCAGTGCCCATGAATGCGATCTCACCAGTGCAGGTTATCAGTGCCCATCAATGTGGTCTCACCAGTGCAGCTTATCGGTGCCCATTAGTGCAGAGAGTGGGAGAGTTACCAGAGATCACCCGCATTGCAGAGCGGAGATCTCGGGCTGATAGGTGTTGTATCTGAAAACACCGCTCGCAGTAACTTCCTGCCTCCTGGTGCGCTGTCTATCACAATGCCTTCCAGGAGGCGGAACATTACGGCGAGCAGTGTTTACACATAAAACACCTGTCAGCCCGAGATCTCCGCTCTGCAATGAGGGCGATCTCTGGTAATCCTCCCGCTCTCTGCACTGGACTGAGATGGTGGCAATGGGGGGACAGGGTGGTGCTGGCAGAGAGGAGAAGCAAGAAGAGGAGGACGACACCCACCTCTATGGGCAGTGCAGACCGGGGGCTGTGAGACCCCCTCCCCCCTCTACAGCCGAGCAGGCAGAAATGCGAGTTCCTTCTTGATTCTAGAGAACTACAAGTGGGCAGTTACAAGACCGCTGGCTGGGAGTACAGGAGGGATAGCAGCCAGCGGTCTTACAAACAGGAAATCACTGGGCAGTAGTGGTTTTTCAGCAAGTTCAGCAGGCTACTACAGAGGAACTACAGAGCTCAGCAGAAGATGGATGGTATTGTTGGTGAAGGTAGATCAGCAACAAGAACATGGAAAAAATGTTTTCCCAGAGTTCTGATTTAATGCAAGTGTAAATCCAGATACCACCTCAGAGCTGCATGAGTTTATTTTATTGAGTATTGAATTTCTTTTAACACATAAATATTTTCTGGTTGATGGAGTCTACTATATCCAATGCTGTGGGGCCTCGATGGGTGCCAAATTTTCTCTGTCCATGGCGAACCTTTATATGGATTGGTGGAAGGAATGTTTTTTTGTTCTCCCCCGACAATCCCTTTGCCGAACATAATGTTTGGTACGGTCGTTATATTGCTGACCTGCTGATGGTGTGGAATGGGGACACCTCTGGACTTCAGGACTTTGGGGAATTCCTGGATGATAATCAGCTAAACTTACAACTCTCTATGGAATATGATAAGTTGAGTATTCATTTCTTTGATGTCACCTTACAAGGAAATCCGGCAACAGGGATTATTTCCACATGTACACATAGAAAGTCATGTTTGGGTAATACTACGCTTTTTGTGACTAGTTGTCACCCATTCCACACCATCAATGCCATTCCCTATGGAGAATTTATCCATGCGAGACGTAATTGAATCTGCTTTTGTACAGGAATATCAGCTCATTTCTCAAAGGTTACTGGAAAGAGTATATTCAGCAGGGGCGGGACAGAGCGGCAGAGAGAAATAGAGATGAACTATTATCTGTTACACCAAACCACAACCCATAATCCCAGAGCTAAGAGAACAGGTTCACCTGTCACTTTTGTAACGACATATTCAAAAAAATACCACCAAGTAATAAAGAAGAATCTTCCTATTCTTTACACTGACAAAGTCTATACATAATTCAAGCAGGCTGTTGTTTCTCCAGCAGACGAGCACTAACCTTAGGAAACTCTCTGTCACCTAGACTCTTTTCCTCTACTAACAAATGCCAACCCACCTGGCTGTCATATCCTTTGAGGTGAAAGGTTGTACTTATCCAATATCGGAATTTTATACATGTGCTTCGGACTTTGTAGTATATGGGCTGACCTGCCCATGTGGCCTAGTATATGTTGGACGAACCACACGCACATTGAGGTGTCGCTTCGGACAACATAGAAGAGCCATAGAAGGGAAAAAAGATTTCCATAGTGTCCCTAGACACTTTCTTGAAGCCCATAGAGGCTCCACAGATGGACTATCAGTATGGGTTATAGAGCAGGTATCCAGAAGTTTCCCCCTGGCGGAACGTTTTAAACGGTTGTGCGCCAGGGAAACCTTCTGGATATACACCTTAGACGTCCTCTCACTGGGGGGCCTAAATGAGTGTATAGAGGTATCCACCATCCTGTAGCCTCCTTTGGGGTACAGCCTACCGATGTCCACTCGATAGATCCAGACGTCCTCCCATCATCAACATAAGAACATTTTCTTATATGTTTATACAGTCTCTTGATCTGGGTCCATTGTAGTTACCAGTGGTCAACTGAAGCTATATTGGTTCTTTGAGTGTCTCCCCTAAAGCGCCACGAGAGACTTCAGTGTCTTTCCAGTTCACCATTATTTTTGTTTAGGTTTATCCACACATAAGTCTTAGGTGTATCCTGGTGATTCACCCTTAAATTTAATTATTATTATTATTTTAATTAACATTGAAGTATTTTTATATTTATTTTCAATAAACAATGAAGTGTTTTTATTTATTTTTTATTAACTATCTATTTTAGTCATCTATTAATGTTTTAAAACTATCCCAGGATGATGTGAGTTAATTAATTTATTGATTATATGTAAACCTTTTATGAGAAATATCATTTTTATGGTCCTGCTATTCATTCATATAGGGACGAGTCCGTACAAATCTTTATGAATGTCCTATCCTCTATTTCGTCCTCCCGCCCCTAGGGGGCTTCCACAGTCTATTTAAATGGCAGTCAGGAACACATCCCATAGACTGATCTCTTTTTGCCTGAAGAAGTGGCGCAGGACACACGTCATCTGACCTGCCAGCCTAACAAAACGCGTCGCAGTTTGATGACGCCATCACGCCAGGACTTCCGAAGCTGAGTTCCAAGCCTCGCTCCTGCTTTCCTACCAGCCGGCTTTACATCCAGGTACGGCGCGGATGACGGAGGAGTGGGCTCCAGCTTTCTACATTCCGGATCTCCTAAAAGTGATAGCGATCTACATATCAGTTGCTCAGCGGACATGCTCATTACTGCTCCATTCTTGTGAGTGTTTTTATCCTGTTTTCCATTAAATACTTTTAGCATATTGCACTTAGAGGCGCCTTTTCCTTGTGTTTTGTCATATCCTGGGAGTTTTCCCTGCAGTGTTAAAACCCGTAGGTACTGCCACTTGAGCATGTTTGGTAAGACTTTTGTTTCCACAGCAACAGGAGAGGAATTTACTATGAAACAATAAATTAACTGTGGTACAAGTATTGCAGTCTACCTCATTACTTACCTAAAGTATGTGGGTTGTCCCACATGCACCCTAAGAACCCGCATAGGGGAACACTATTGTGACACCAATAATCCCAATGTCAGTCTTAGGGGAATAGAAAGGTTGTGCTGCTTACTCAGGTGAGTTGATAGGGAGAGAAAGCTTATGGGGAGAGAGACATGGTGGATTTTTAGACTGAATACAAGATTACCCCATGGGTTAAACCTGAGGTGGGATCTGGATTTACACTTGCTTTAATTGCCCCCCCCATTTCTACCTTTCTCCTTGCGGATGTTATGATGTTTGTATATACAGCTGTTTTCCCCTCTCTGGCAGACACTAATTGATTCATTTGTTTCTTTTTTGTACAGGTTTATATATTATTGTATCAATTTGTCAATTTAGTAACACTTGAATCCACCCTGCAGCTGCTAAAGCGGAGTTCCACCCAACTTTAGTACTTGGTCTTAAACGAAAGAACACCCCTCCACCCCTTGTTTTTGGATATACAATTTATTTTTTTACTTACCTTAGTAGTAAAACAGTGAACTTCCACCCCATCCTCGCCGCGGCGAGGCACGTCATTTCCTCTTCTGGCTCTGCCCCTCCTCCTTCCACCGCTGCCTTCTTGGACCTGTGTGTCTGTCCCAGAAGACGACGGGGTCATTCAGAAAGCGTTGCGCGACTCACGCATGCGCAGTAGGAAACCGGCTGTGAATCCCGAAGGCTTCACTGCCACTTTCCCTAAGTTACAATAGTGGCGCCTGCATCCAATCAGATAGACGGATCGGCCTCCGGGGGGCGATATCGTGGGCACCCTGGGGCAGGTAAGTGTCCTTATTAGAAGTCAGCAGCTACAGTGTTCAGGGTGGAACTCTGCTTTAATGCTGCTTTTTCTCTTGTTGACCATTGGCAATCAAGGCAATTGATGGGTGGAGTGTATGGCATTTAGTGTTACTATTTATTCTTTGTTATTTTCTGTCTGTGCCGGGTGGAGGGATATGTCTGTATAGACTCAGACCCAAGTCACTGAGTGCAGTCTCAGGAGATGGGAGGCAGCAGTGTGGAACCTCTGTAACTTGTCTCATGTAAATATTTAAGCTTCCAGTGATTACTGAATACCAATATTATGAGTCCTGACCATTACACTGTATAATTTATATTGTACATGACATACTCCTGACCCCTGCACTATATACCCTATGTTGTACATTACATACTCCTAACCCCTGCACTAAATACTCTATGTTGTATATTACATACTCCTGGCCACTGCACTACATACTTTGTTACATCATTCTGATACTATATAGTCCTATCTGTTGTATCTTATACAATATGTTGTACATTACATAGTCCTGACTTCTGCTCTTTCCCCTCTTCCCACTGCTATATATAAACATAATATGTATTCTCTATTGTTACACCCATTTTCTACCAGCTGAACATTTTATATCTGATGATTTGATTGGAGCACAGACTTTTACATATTGATAATAATGTGATAACATCCTCAAACTTTGAACCCTTAAACAGAAAGTGATAATGAGGGAGGAGTTTATAACCCAATGATGGTGGTCTTCAGGATCAGTCCAGTCTTCTTCTTGGTTGTTCTCCCCCCATCCTCACTCTCTGACCTCTGGTGGGGCTCAGCCCCGCTGTTATTCATGACTAAATCATGGACTAAATAAGGAAGTGAAGGACTTCTTGTGTTGGGAAGATGGCAATGAGTGATAGAGGGAGAGGGGACACTCGTCCTATAATCCCCTCATCACTGTCACTCCTAAACCTTATGGGTCTTGTCATCTTTCTTAGTTTCACAAACAACAAGAGGACTTTGCTATGGCTGGGGCTAGCAACTTTTTCATGTACTATGTGACTGTCTAACGCCCATTTGTTGGTCATGGCTCACTTGTTTAACGTTTGTTTTTAAAATTCTTCACACAGATTCACCTCCAGAGACAAGGTCTGCCGTGGTGGAGGACCAGCCCCCTCATGATGCTGAGCGTAGGACACGTAGCGGTCAGTTTCTACAATGTTATATACAGTATATATATATACATGTAACAGATAGCAATTTTCTCCTCCCCATGCTTATCTAGATTGTTTTGCCTCATCCCGGGGTTGATCACATGGCACCAAGAAAAGATGTCAACATTGACAATAAACGCCACAGATGTGTTCTGTATGAACACATTTTTATCAGTTATCCCTGACAGCTGACTGTGACAGCAAACTAACACCACCCCTAACCCC
>BLSH010130906.1:24698-56485 GCA_018402905.1 Glandirana rugosa | reverse complement strand
ACTGTTTCCATCTGAATTCCAGGTTGGCCAGTGAATGGGGGAAGTACGGGTGCTGAATTAGTGGTGGGTTGCCAATCAGGGTTAGCAAATTCAGCAGGAAGGGCACTATGGACCTGTGTTTGTCTTTGTCTTCTTTGTGGCTGTGAGACATTACTTGTGTTAGCTACACCAGCTTGTACTACACTTATGGGACTCGGCATGTCACCAAGTGTTACTGCAGTGCTGGTTTGTCTATGACCAGGATGTACTAGGCCGCTGGTGCTTGCCAGGTCACCAGAAGGAGTAGCGGCATGTTTGCAGAACAGTGATATCATATCACTGTTCTGCAAACATCTGCAAACTATGTTTGAAACTATAGCAGAGCGAAACCATATACCTGTTCTTCTCTATGCTGTAGTTTCACACAGACTGTACAGATGTTTTCAGAACAGATGTTCAGTCATTGCCGGTTATATTTAAAGTTTCACACAGACTGTACAGAAGTTTGCAGAACAGACGTTCAGTCATTGCCGGTTATATTTAAAGTTTCACACAAACTGTACAGATGTTTGCAGAACAGATGTTCAGTCATTGCCGGTTATATTTAAAGTGATACACAGACTATACAGATGTTTGCAGAACAGATGTTCAGTCATTGCCGGTTATATTTAAAGTGATACACATACTATACAGATGTTTGCAGAACAGATGTTCAGTCATTGCCGGTTATATTTAAAGTTTCACACAGACTGTACAGATGTTTGCAGAACAGATGTTCAGTCATTGCCGGTTATATTTAAAGTGACACACAGACTATACAGATGTTTACAGAACAGATGTTCAGTCATTGCCGGTTATATTTAAAGTGACACAGACTATACAGATGTTTGCAGAACAGATGTTCAGTCATTGCCGGTTATATTTAAAGTGACACACAGACTATACAGATGTTTGCAGAACAGATGTTCAGTCATTGCCGGTTATATTTAAAGTGATACACAGACTGTAAAGAAGTTTGCAGGACAGATGTTCAGTCATTGCCGGTTATATTTAAAGTGACACACACATTTTCCAGATGTTTTCAGAACAGTGATATGGGTTCTCCCGGCTTATTTATACTTTTTTGACACAGATTGAAGATGATTTTAGAACAGTTATATGGCTTCTACTGTTAATACTTTTCAGACCCATTTTGAAGATGATCCACATTCACCTCCATTTTTGCTTTTTTTATGTTTTTATTTTTTTAAAAATATTTAAAGTTATTTCCCTGTCCCCATTTCTTTGTAGGTCACTTGTCCCACCCTTACCCCCATTTCCTTCCTTTTGCAGACCTCTAGGACTTTCCAGGACTATTTTACAGCCATTTTGTGCCTAAAAGTTTGGGTCCCCATTGATTTCAATGGGGTTCGGGGTCCGGGACAAAGTTCGGGTTCTGTCCGGACCCGAACCCGGACTTTGTCCCGAAGTTTGGCCGAACCAGCAGAACCCGGACTTCTAGAACTTCGCTCAACTCTACACACAACCCTATCTAAAAAAGACTACCATAAATCTTTGGCTATGCATATGGTGAATGCGGCAAGACTTTGCACTACACTGGAGATCCACACATATTCCGACAATTAGAGAATGGTTTAATAGGCTTTCTAAAATAGAGGAGATGGCGCAACTTATCTACATCTCCCAAGAACGAGTACAAAACTTTACAAGAAGATGGGCATGTTGGACACACTTCACAACTACTGAACGTTTTTAATCATATAACCCTTAGATAAATGACTGACATGGAGACTGGGATAGCCTAAACTGAGCCATCAGACCAGTGGTGGCTGGTGCTCTATTGGTTGGGAGGGGCAGCAGAGAGACCTGACCACAGACATCCCCATGGGACTGAAATTAATCTCCACTAAGAAATAAATGAGTTTTGAATTTTCATGTTTAACAAATAGATTTGTTTACAGAAATCTCTGGAATTAATGTACTATTATCTTTGTCACACTCCATGGCTTGCAAGCCATCGGTTGTCTATAATGCATCCATATGCCATGGATCTTTAACGGAAAATGTTGCGCATTTTCTGTTTTGTATTCACTTTTCTATATTCCTTCAATAAAAAAAAATCCACATGTCATCTCTAGAAATCCATTTTCTAGATGCTCTGTCCCACCAACCTTGTAACAGCGAGGGATGGTGTGACCTTCCTGTGTGGAATCCCGGGAATACAGAGGATGGGGACATCTCTCTGGTGGGTTCCTGGTAATAGGTGGCTCCATCTTATCCTTGTGTTCTTCTGAAAACTCCTTCATCACTCCATACTCTATCCTCTTCTTTAACAACAATACTACCTTCCCCGAGGTTTCCACTCTGAATATAAAATACAACATCAATAGTAACAAACATGTTGTGTATAAATCAGATCTACCAATAATTGTCAATAATCTACCTGATGATGGCGAGGGATGGTGTTATCTTCCTGTTTTGAATCCCGGGAATACAGAGGACGGGGACATCTCTCTTATGGGTTCCTGGTATTAGGTGGCTCCATGATATCCTTGTGTCCTTCTGAAAACTCCTCCATCACTCCATACTCCTCATCCTCCTCTTTATATTCTTCTTTAACATTAATATTATCATCCCCAAGGTTTCCACTCTGAAAGATATAATAAAACATTCATTATAACAAACATGCTGTGTATAAATCAGAACTACCAATAATTGTCAATCATCTACCTGATGATGGTGAGGGATGGTGTGACCTTCCTGTGTGGAATCCTGGGAATACAGAGGACAGGGACATCTCTCTGGTGGGTTTCTGTAGCTGGATGACTCCACCATGGTGTCCTGGTACAGATCATTGTGTTCTTTAAGATACTCTGACTCCTCCATCACCCCATCCTCATCATCCTCCTCTTTTATCTCTTCTTTAACCTCAACTTTATAATCTCTCAGATTTCCACTCTGAATATAGAATAACAATGACATCAATGGTAACAATGCAGATAATGTACAGATCCTAATGATATCAGTGATTGTTCCTCATCTACCTGATGATGGTGAGGGATGGTGTGATCTTCCTGTGTGGAATTCCGGGAATACAGAGGACAGGGACATCTCTCTGGTGGGTTCCCATGACTGGATCCATCTGTAGGAAACACACGCTGACTGATTACATTGTTTAAATCTTACACCTAAAACAAGTAATTATAGGTATACAGCAGCACTATAAGTTCATAAATGAAAACACACTAACACGACAATAACTGCATGCACTGATGATAATGAGAAATTATGTAATGAAGAATGAAATAAAAAATTTAAACAGAATGAAATACCAAAGTCTTAATATTAAAACACCATTAAAAAAGTCCATGCCAAGGTGCAATAGAGAAAGTCCTCCAATAGTGTTCATCTCTTCTCACCACTGGAGTTCAGCGAACCCGGACTGTAAAATTTGGGATCGTACCGGACTTTGGGGTGTCCGTGCCCCGAACCTGGACATTAAAAAAAAGTCCGGGATCGGGTTCGGTATTCAGGTATTTTTGGCACCTTTTCTATAGCTGCTGGGCAGCCAATCAACAAGCTTTTCACTAGTTTGCCCTTAGAAGCCATCACAGCCATGCCTACGATTGGCCAGTGCATCATGTGACCCAGCCTCTATATGGGGCTGGAGTCACGTAGCGCTGCGTGTCAGATCGTCTCAGACTAGAATAGGGAGAGCTTCATGCCGCTGCTGTGAAGGAAAGATTAGTGTTCACAACCATCTCAGACTGCATTAGGGAGACCTTCATTGCGATCTTGTGAGGGACACATTAGCGTTCAGAACCATCTTATAGTGCATTAGGGAAACGTTCCTGTTGTTGCTCTGAGGGAGAGATTCTCATTCTAAAACCATCTACTACTGCATTAGGGAAACGTTTCTGTGGGTGCTCTGAGGGACAGTTTATCATTCTAAAAACAACTACAACTGCATTAGGGCCAGGTTCCTGTTGGTGCTCCGAGGGACAGTTTATCGTTCTAAAAACAACTACAACTGCATTAGGGCCAGGTTGCTCTTTGTGCTCTGAGGGACAGTTTATCGTTCTAAAACCAACTGCAACTGCATTAGGGCCAGGTTCCTGTTTGTGCTCTGAGGGAGAGATTATCATTCTAAAAACAACTACTACTGCATTAGGGCCAGGTTCCTGTTTGTGCTCTGAGGGACAGTTTATCGTTCTAAAAACAACTACAACTGCATTAGGGCCAGGTTCCTGTTTGTGCTCTGAGGGAGAGATCATCGTTCTAAAAACAACTACAACTGCATTAGGGCCAGGTTCCTGTTGGTGCTCTGAGGGACAGTTTATCATTCTAAAAACAACTACAACTGCATTAGGGCCAGGTTCCTGTTTGTGCTCTGAGGGACAGGTTATCATTCTAAAAACAACTACAACTGCATTAGGGCCCGGTTCCTGTTTGTGCTCTGAGGGAGAGATTATCGTTCTAAAAACAACTACAACTGCATTAGGGCCAGGTTCCTGTTTGTGCTCTGAGGGACAGTTTATCGTTTTAAAAACAACTAAAACTGCATTAGGGCCAGGTTCCTGTTTGTGCTCTGAGGGAGAGATTATCGTTCTAAAAACAACTACAACTGCATTAGGGCCAGGTTCCTGTAGGTGCTCTGAGGGACAGTTTATCATTCTAAAAACCACTACAACTGCATTAGGGCCAGGTTCCTGTTTGTGCTCTGAGGGACTGTTTATCGTTCTAAAAACAACTAAAACTGCATTAGGGCCAGGTTCCTGTTTGTGCTCTGAGGGACAGTTTATCATTCTAAAAACAACTACAACTGCATTAGGGCCAGGTTCCTGTTTGTGCTCTGAGGGACAGTTTATCGTTCTAAAAACAACTACAACTGCATTAGGGCCTTGTTCCTGTTTGTGCTCTGAGGGACAGTTTATCATTCTAAAAACAAATACAACTGCATTAGGGCCAGGTTCCTGTTTGTGCTCTGAGGAAGAGATTATCGTTCTAAAAACAACTACTACTGCATTAGGACCAGGCTCCTGTTGGTGCTCTGAGGGACAGTTTATCGTTCTAAAAACAACTACAACTGCATTAGGGCCAGGTTCCGGTTGGTGCTCTGAGGGAGAGTTTATCGTTCTAAAAACAACTACAACTGCATTAGGGCCAGGTTCCTATTTGTGCCCTGAGGGACAGTTTATCGTTCTAAAAACAACTACAACTGCATTAGGGCCAGGTTCCTGTTTGTGCTCTGAGGGAGAGATCATCGTTCTAAAAACAACTACAACTGCATTAGGGCCAGGTTCCTGTTGGTGCTCTGAGGGTCAGTTTATCATTCTAAAAACAACTACAACTGCATTAGGGCCAGGTTCCTTTTTGTGCTCTGAGGGACAGTTTATCGTTCTAAAAACAACTACAACTGCATTAGGGCCTTGTTCCTGTTTGTGCTCTGAGGGACAGTTTATCATTCTAAAAACAACTACAACTGCATTAGGGCCAGGTTCCTGTTTGTGCTCTGAGGGAGAAATTATCGTTCTAAAAACAACAACTGCATTAGGGCCAGGTTCCTGTTTGTGCTCTGAGGAAGAGATTATCGTTCTAAAAACAACTACTACTGCATTAGCGCCAGGTTCCTGTTGGTGCTCTGAGGGAAAGTTTATCGTTATAAAAACAACTACAACTGCATTAGGGCCAGGTTCCGGTTGGTGCTCTGAGGGAGAGTTTATCGTTCTAAAAACAACTACTACTGCAATAGGGTCAGTTTCCTGTTGGTGCTCTGAGGGAGAGTTTATTGTTATAAAGCCATCTCCTACTGCATTAGGGAGAGGTTCCTGTTGGTGCTGTGAAAGGCAGATTATCTTTCTAAAATCATCTCATACTGGTGTAGGGAGAGGTTCCTGCTGCTGGTGTGAGCGGTGCATTTCTTCCACAAAAATAAAAAGTGCATCTACAATTTTCTTTTGTTAAAAAAAATAAGAATAATAATATATTATTCTTTTTTTTGTATTAATAAACAGTGCTACATAGTACATTTGTGTCCAGAATGAGGAGAGTGTCAAATAAGGGACGTGGTGGTGGTCATGGTGCTGCTGGTGTTGGTGGTGTTGCTGAAGCTCCTGTTGCAAGGAGAGGACGTGGTCGATCTGTGTCAGCTACACGCACAAGTGAAATACCTTCCTGAGGTGGCCGACAGAACCTTCAACGTTATATGGTTGGCCCGAATGCCGCTCAATGAATGGTGAGGCCACAACAAGTACAGGTGATAGTAGATTGGGTGGCTGACAATGCCTCCAGTTCCTTCACATTGTCTCCCACCCGGTCCCTTGATGATAGCTCAGAGTTGGCACCTGAACCCCAGGGCGATCTGTCTTTCACCTCAGCCCCTTGTAAATCAGCCAAGCAGTCTGAGCCCCAAGTCATGCAGCAGTCTCTTATGCCTTTTGATGACTCTGCTGCTGTGCTTTCTGTGGGCCATCCACATAGCCCTGGCCCAGAAGTGGAAGACATTGAGTGCACTGATGCCCAACCACTTCTGGTTCAGGATGAGGACATGGAAACACCACTGCAGCACATCTGTGATGATGATGACAAAACACAGGTGCCAACTGCTGTGGCTTTCCACAGTGTGCAGACTGACAAGGAGGGCAGTGGTGAAGGGTAGGTGGAAGATGTGGAGGATGATGAGGTCCTAGACCCCACATGGAAGGTGATGCGAGTGACGTGTGCAGTTTGGAGGAAGAGGTGGTGGTCGCACAGAGGCACCAGCACAGCAAAAGAGGAAGCAGGTTGCAAAAGCGGAGTGAGCGTCCCATAGACAGTATGCCTGCTATTACCCATAGCACCCAGGGACCTAGCACACCAAAGGCAGCTCAAAGACATTCCCCGGCATGCCAGTTCTTCAGACAATGTGCTGACTACAAGACACAAGTAGTTTGCACACTGTGCAATGAGAGGCTGAAGCAAGGCACAAATGTTCTAAACCTGAGGACAACCTCCATGACCAGGCATCTAAATGCAAAGCACTTGCTGCCGTGGAATAAGTACCTCAAAATCCAAGAAAGGTCTCGGCCTCCTCCTGCTTCCTCTTCTGCTGCTGCCTCGGCCTCTTCCTCCACCTCTACAGTGCCAGTGTCACCTTCCACCCAGCAAACAGACGATGTGACAGCAACGCCACCATGTCTGCCACCGTCCCCAAGAATTTCCACAGGGTCCCATGGAAGCTTACAGCTCTCCATCTCCCAAACATTGGAGAGAAAGACGAAGTACCCCCCTACCCACCCGCGATCCCTTGCCCTAAATGCCAGCATTTCAAAATTCCTGGCCTTTGAAATGCTGTCATTCCATCTGGTGGACACGGACAGTTTTAAAAACCTGATGCCGGTGGCTGTCCCACAGTACGTGGTTCCTAGCCGCCACTACTTTTCCAGGTGAGCCATCCCTTCCCTGCACGAATAAGTCGGGGTGTGCACTGCGCAATGCCATCTGTGGCAAGGTCCACATAACCACTGATGCGTGGACCAGTAAGCACGGGCAGGGACGCTATATCTCGCTAACTGCACACTGGGCAAATGTAGTGGCGGGTGGGCCTGAGGCAGCTAGCCGTTTGGTGCATGTCCTTCCGCCACCCAGGATTGCAGGGCGTTTCTCTTTGCCTCCTGTTGCCTCCTCCTCCTACTGCGTTTCCTCCTCCTCCTCCTCTACCATCTCCTCATCCATTCAGCGTAACACCTTCACCACAACTTCAGCACATCCAGGAGTAAACAACAGCAGTCCCACAAGACTTGTCTGTACCTTGTGCAGAATAGACATTTAGACCGGCCTCACGCAGCCATTGGTATCCTTTTCTTTTATTTGAATATGTCTCAATATTTTTGGGGCTACCCCAATTCTAAAAAAATACCAAACAAACAAAAAACAGTGTTGGCTACCTCTTCTACCACCGCCACTTCCGCCTACACTGCCACGGTCACGGCCTAGTCAACCTCTAGGCTCCTACTCCACATCCACCTCCTCCTCCCATTTTTTTTTTTTATGTGATTTTAAGTTATTTCCCTATCCACATTTGTTTGCAGGGCACTTGTCCTACTCTTACCCCCATTTTGCTTCCTTTTGCAGCCTTCTAGCCCTTTCCATTACTTTTTTACAGCCATTTTTGTGCCCAAAAGTTCAGGTCACCATTTACTTCAATGGGGTTTGGTGTTCGTTGGTAAAGTTCAGATCGATTTCGGTACTGAACCCGAATGGTTTCAGGAGGTTCGGCCAAACCCGACAAACTCGAACATCCAGGTGTCCGCTCAACTCTACTCACCACAGCACACGTGCGCACACCACCTCTTCCCCATCAGATATGAACTCAACAGATCAAAATGGCACCCGTTCTCATGTTTGGCAATAGAGTGGTTAACCACAAAGGGTTAATATTACACCACAATGATCTCCACCTCTGTAGGTCTGGATCAGATTGCTCATATATAGGAAGAAAGCGGAAAGCTCCACTAGTGTAGTATGTCTTCAACAATGTCTGGACAATCTCGGGGCACCCTCCAAAATTATATACAATCTTGAGGCGCCCCAATCTAAAATGTAAAAACAATTCTAATAGTTCTATATAATACAACAACATCCACACATGTAGGACACCCAACATTATAAGTGATTTATTCTTCCAAAGCAAATAGACTTTTGCACACTGGTACTGACTAGTATTCTAATGTTTCTCTTCTCCCTCAGTTTTTCTCCATCACTCAGCTAATTAGACCCCAAAGCTGATGGAGAGGGGCGGGTCACACAAGGATGATATTCAGACAACTGACATCCTCCTTATCAACTCATGATGTCATTGGTCGTTAGGAGGATGGCAGCTAGAAGGTTGTAATGGTGAACAATGAAAACCTGAGGCTTTGTGCAACTAAAAGGCTTCTTCCACCCTCCAGCTTGTATACAATTTTGGGGCAATTGTCAGGCATTTTGCCAAGGTGCCCCTTAAGAAACCTCAAGGCACCCTGGTTGAAAAAGGCTGCTCTATGTGATGAAAAATATCCCAGGCACAAGGAAGCATCCCACTGGTGCCAACCAAATGTGACGGACTCCGGACACCCTGACTGGGTATCTCCGCCAAGAAGCTGCTTCCCAAAGCCCTGGAAATCGAGATCAGTGAATCTGGCTATAGTTACCTCAAGAACTAGGCAACACCAGTGTTCCAGTAAACCAGAATAAGAACTGTTTATTTTAAATCTTACAGAGAATATATACACCATAGGAGGACATCCCCCTCCTGATCATATTACCCTAACAATACAAACTTCACACAGGAATATAATTACAACAACCAACATATACTATAAACATTGCATTAATTAGCCACCTGGATGACTCAGATGTCTCATTGCAGGTCAGACTTGACGGCTCCAAGCTCAGAATGTACAATACACATTTACATAAGTATAAACACCGAACACCTTCAGACAATAGCAGGAGACCTACTTTCAATAAAAACATTATGGCAGAGGGCTCCAGACAGATGGCTTGCTGATAACATCAACATCAAATATGAGTCCCAAGCTGGCAGAGACCATCATGGCCTTTTGAATAATGTCCTTTTGCATTACATAACAGAACATCTTACTAAATGCTTATGGCTACCTCAAATGCCAGGGCCCATAGTCAGTAGGCAAGAGGCTAGCATTCAGTCCCCTCCAAAATCCTCTGTCTCAGGTGAGTCTATCACACAAACCTCCTCCATAACACTAAACTGATGACCTATAGGGGCTTTTAAAGCGTCACCTATAGAAAATATAGAATACTGAAGTTTGTCACCATTTCACAGGTGCATGCAAATTTAAGGTTTGATATGTTGGGTATCTATTTATTCGGTGCAACCTCGGCTTTTATATTTTACCAAAAAATTGGGTCATTTATTGTGTTTTTTGCCCCCTAAATGAACTGAAATGTTGTGTTTTCTAAACTTTTGTGATAGACGCCCTCCAGAGGTGGCTTTAGCCAGCACGGTAGATTGCTTTTAAAAAAGGCCTGGATTCTTTCCTTAACCACTTGACCACTGGGCATTTTAACTCCCTTCCTAACTGGACCAATTTTCAGCTTTCAGTGCTCTCACAATTTGAATGACAAATACTCAGTCATACTACACTGTACCCATATGAAATTGTTATTGTTGTCCTTTTTTCACACGAATAGAGCTTTCTTTTGGTGGTATTTAACCGGTTCCCCACCGCGCGCCGTGTTTTCACGGCGGCAGTGGGGGAGCGCTGCGCGAATCGCCGTAAATAAGCGGCGATTCGCATTTGGCCACCAGGGGGCGTGCGCCCACCGCACTCCTGGGGAGTGTGCCCGCGGCTCGGGCGGACCCGATGTCCGCCGGCGAGCTGCCATGAGCGGCTACAGAGAAAGAACGGGGAACTGCCGATGTAAACACGGCGGTTCCCCGCCCTGTCAGTGGGGCATGAGATCTACTGATCCCTGTCACTGGGATCAGTTAGATCTCTCATGCCCATGTTAGCCCAACCCCCCCACAGTAAGAACACACCCAGGGAACACTATTAACCCCTTCACTGCCCCCTGCAGGTTAACCCCTTCATTGCCAATGACATTTATACAGTAATCAGTGGACATTTAAATTTCTGATCGCTGAATAAATGTCATTGGTCCCAAAAAAGTGTCAAAATGTTCCGACATGTCCACCCCAATATCGCATTACCGCTAAAAATCGCAGATCGCCCGCATTACTAGTAAAAAATAAAAAATAAATAAAAACCCCAGAAATGAATTCTCACCATCCGTAAACGCGGCCAATTTTGCGCAAACCAATCAATAAACGCAGATTGCAATTTTTTTTATCGCAAATATGAGGAATTATATAAATCGGCCAAAAACGGTGAAAAAAATGTTTTTTTATATTTTTTTTTGGATTTGAATTTTAGCAAAAAGTAAGAAATTTGGGGTTTTTTTCAAAATGGTCGCTCTTCTTTTGTTTATAGCGGCGATCAGAAATGACGCAGAGGCGATCAAATACCACCAAAAGAAAGCTCTATTTGTGGGAAAAAAAAGGACGCAAATTTTGTTTGGGTACAACGTCGCACGACCGCGCAATTGTCAGTTTAAGCGACGCAGCGCCGAATCGCAAAAAGTGCTCTGGTCCTAAAGTGGGAAATTCTTCCGGGGCTGAAGTGGTTAATCACCACTGGGTTTTTATTATTTTTTGTACTATAAAAGAAAAAAGACCGAAAATTTTGTTAACCACTTGCCGACCGTCAACCTCATACGACGGCGGCTGCGAGATCGCGCACTGTGAGCACGCGCCCGCACGCTCACTGTGTTCGGGGGGGGCCAGGGAATGCAATGCCCCCCCGCACTGAAAGAACGGAGGTCCGTGTAAATAAACACGGACCCCCGTTCTGTGAGAGGGGGAAGGGCTGTGATCACAGCCTTCCTCTACATGGAAGCTGTGATCACTTCCCTTCCCCTGCTAGGGCAGCCCACACAGTTAGAACACGCCGAGGGAACACAGTTAACCCTTAGAGCGCCCCCTGCAGGTTAACCCCTTCACTGCCAATGACATTTACACAGTAATCAGTGCATTTTTATAGCACTGATCACTGTATAAATGCCAATGGTCCCAAAAAAGTGTCAAAATGGTCCAACATGTCCGCCCCAATATCGCAGTACTGCTAAAAATCGCAGATCACCGCCATTACTAGTAAAAAATAAAAAAAATAAAAACCCCAGAAATTAATTCTCATCATTCCGTAAACGCGGCCACTTTTGCGCAAACCAATCAATAAATGCCAATTGTGATTTTTTTTATCACAAATATGAGGAAGAATATAAATCGGCCAAAACCGATGAAAAAAATGTTTTTTTTGTATTTTTTTTTTTGTATTTGTATTTTAGCAAAAAGTAAGAAATTTGGGGTTTTTTTACAAAATTGTCGCTCTTCTTTTGTTTATAGCGGCGATCAAAAATGACGCAGCGATGATCAAACAACCACCAAAAGAAAGCTCTATTTGTGGGAAAAAAAGGACGCAAATTTCGTTTGGGTACAACGTCGCACGACCGTGCAATTGTCAGTTAAAGCGACGCAGTGCCGAATCGCAAAAAGTGCTCTGGTCCTAAAGTGTGAAATCCTTCCAGGGCTGAAGTGGTTAAAAAATGCATTTTTCTTCGTTTCTGTTGCAATTTTGCAAATTGGTAATTTTTCTTCATAAATTTTGGCCAAAATGTATACTGCTACATATCTTTGGTAAAAAAAACAAAACAAATTAGTGTATATTATTTGGTCATTGTGAAAGTTATAGAGTCTACAAGCTATGGTGCCATTCACTGAAAATTGATCACACCTGACGTACTGACAGCCTATGTCATTTCTTGAGACCCTGACATGCCAGGAAAGTACAAATACCCCCCAAATGACCCCTTTTTAGAAAGTAGACATTGCAAAGTATTTAGTAACAGCATGGTGAGTTTTTTGAAGTTGTAATTTTTTTCCCACAATTCTTTGCAAAAATAGGATTTTTTTTACTTTGACTGTCCTCACTCAGCATAACCCCTCCTGCCCTGCTCAGCAAGCCAGTTCGTAACAAGCAGTACAAAATCAAACAAAGATGGGTGGGTGCTGCGTCTGTCAATGAACTCAGAGAAAAGGATTTTACGGTAAGTCAAAAATATCCTATTTTCTCTTTCGTTCATTGTCAGACGCAGCGCCTCTTATTCTTGACATATGGGGATGTCCCAAAGCAGTGTCACAACGAGGGGTGGGCAACAACAACAACAGTACCCAACCGAAGAGTTCTCCGGGAGGTGCCAGACGCATCTCCACCACCGCCTGCAAACGTTTGCGGCCAAAAGCAGCATCCTAGGACGCTGCAACACCAACTCTGTAAAATGTTGAACCAAAAGTGTGCACCGAGGCACAAGAGGCTGCCTTGCACACCTGAGAAAACAACGCCTGATTGTCGGAAAGCCCAGGAAGCACAAAATGTCCTGGTAGAGTGAGCCGTGACAAGAAAGGGGGGCTCCTGGCATACGCCCAGGTCACCCTCTGACATATGCATCGGGAAATGGTGGCCGGTGCCCCTTGCGTGGACCATCTACCGCGACAAAAAGCGCATCCGACCTCCGAAAAGAGGCTGTGGTCGCCAAATACACCCGCAGAGCCCTAACCACATCCCGGGAGTGCAAAATAACCTCCTTAGGATGAGACTAGCGCAGACAGTGAAGGGAGGACAATGTCCTCAATGATGTGAAAAGAAGAGACCGCCTTCAGTAAGAGGGAAGGAGAAGGGCGCAGAACCGCCTTGTCCCCGTTTAGGACCAAGTACGGAGACCTACAAGACAGAGCCACCAGCTCAGACACCCGTCTAGCGGATGTAATAGCCTCCAGGAAAACCACTTTCTCGAAAGCAGCCACAGGAAAATTTCCCTGACATTTTCGAAAGGCGGCCTCTGAAGCACTGAGAGGACCAGATTAAGGACCTAAGGCGCCAAAGGCGACTGAACCTGGGGAGCGACATGACAAACCCCCTGGACAAAGGTACGAATCAGGGAATTCGCCAAGGGAAGCTGAAAAAGAATCGCCAGGGCAGAAACCTGCCCCTTAAGCGTGCTCAATGCCAACTTGTGATCTAGGCCTTGCTGAAGGAAGGCCAGCACCCGAGCCACCAAAAAAGAACGGGGGTTCCAACCCCCTGCCCTGCACCAAGCAATGTAAGCCTTCCAGATGCAGTGATAGAACTTCTGTGAAGTGGCCTTACGTGCCTTGAGCATAGTGGGAATGACAGACTCAGAGAGTCCCCAATCTTAACACCTGGGACTCAATAGCCAGGCCATTAAAGCCAGCGAGGGTAAAGCAGGGTGCAAGATGGGTCCCTGTGAGAGTAGGTCCTCGCAAAGCGGGAGCCACCAGGGAACATTGACCACCATCCGCACCATGTCGGCGTACCAAGGACGCCGAGGCCAATCTGGCGCTACCAGAATGGTTGAGTTCCCTTCTGCCTCTATCTTGCGCAGCAGGCACGGGAGTAATGGAAATGGAGGTAAGGCATAGAGCAGCCGGTACCAAGACCACGGAGCTACAAGGGCATCTGCTGCGTCTGCCAGCGGATCCCTTGCTCTGCTCACGAAGGCCTGCACCTTCTGATTGAGCCGGGACGCCAGCAGTTCCACGTCAGGCATGCCCCACTTTTGACAAATCTGGCGGAACACCTGCGGATGCAGGGACCACTCTCCCTGATCCAGCCTCTGGCGACTGAGATAGTCTGCCTGCCAATTCTCGATGCCCGGGATGAGAATGGCAGAGATTGCCGGCATGTGAAGCTCTCCCCACCGCAGATGTGGGCCACTTCCGACGCTGCTGCCGTGCTTCTCGTTCCGCCCTGATGGTTCACGTAAGCCACAGCCATGGCGCTGTCTGACTGGACCCAAACAGGATGCCTGTGCAACCTCCCTGACCAGTGGGAGAGGTAAAGCCTGATTGCTCGCAGTTCCAACACGATGATCGGGAGATGGGACTCTTCCGGAGACCAATGGTTGTGGGTCAACAGCCTCCCCAGGATTCCCCCCAGCTGTATAGGCTGGCATCTGTCGTGATCACCGTCCAGTCCACGGGAAGAAACGACTTCCCCAGCTCCAAGGCCGGGGCCCATAGCCAGCAGGTAAGGGAGCCTCGAGTCCGGTGATCCAAACGGATCACCCGATCCAGGGATAGCGGAGACTTGCTCCACCGCCGCAGGATTGCCCGCTGCAGGGGCCTGGTGTGATTCTGGGCATAAGGCACCTCCTCGAAAGAGGAGACCATCAGCCCCAACACCCCATGCAGAATCTGAGAGAGGACCAACGCTGGGACAGCAGGGTCCGCACCACCACTTGGAGCGTTGTCACGCACCTGATGGTGGAGTCTGTCTTGTGCAAGAAGCAACCACTCTTACGACCCTGGTTCGGGAACCCCTGATAGAGCAGACAGAGGGTTCCAGAGCACAGAGGGGCACGAGGGCTGGACTGGAACACTGGTGGCAAGATAGGCCCGTCAGAGGCTCGTGCAGGTGTAGAGTAGTGAGGCAGGCTGAAGTCGGCAACTGGCTGGCAAGAGGTACAGAAGGATCAGGCAAAAGGGTCGTTAGGTGCAGGCAGGGTCGTTAACGAGCAGGCAGTGAGGTACAAAGGGATCAGGCAGAAGAATGGTCGTGGGCAAGCTGGGGGTCGGTGCAGGCGGAAGTCAATCAAAGGTCAAACAAGCCAGGTCTCAGGAACAGGTAAGTATACAGATTCAAAGGATAGGTAGCTCTCCAGATACACTCCAACACTGTAGAACGGACAGCACTTGCTGACAGGAACAGGAAGTTCAAATAGAGCTGCCCAGCACCGCCCCCTCCAGAAGTGTGAGGAAACCACAATCAAATGCAAACAAGGTCTCAGGACAGCCTTCTTCTAACATTGCCCCCCCCCCCCCAAGGGGCAGCCTCCGGATGCCCAAAGGGGCTCTCTTGGTCGGGTTGCTCCTCAAAAAAAGTCCAGATAAGTTCAGGAGCATGAAGATTGCTCTCCGGTTCCCACGAGTTTTCTTCGGGGCCAAACCCCTTCCATTTTATCAAATAGTGTGTGGACCCGGATCTCCTCCGACAGTCCAGAATGGCTTCAACCTCAAACTCCTCCTCTCCATCCACAAGCACTGGTTCCGGTGGTCCCTTTTTCCGACCCGGGAACGGATCTGGAGGGACTGGCTTAAGCAGAGATACATGGAACACCGGGTGCACACGTAAGGATGAAGGCAGGACAAGTTCACTCTCCTCTTAACGGGAAAAGGCCCAACAAATCTAGGTCCCAATTTTCTTGAGGGACAGGCAAGTTTTAGGTTTCTGGTGGCTAACAAGACCAAGTCACCCGGCTTGATTTCCAACTCTCCCCGTCTCTTCCTGTCGAAAGCCTGTTTGGTGAGCTCTGTGGTCCTGGCAAGTGTGTCCCGCAGGATCTGTGTATTTTCCCTGAAAAAATTCAAGGTGTCTTGTACCGCTGGTACTGTACCTTCAATAGCCAAGCCAGGTAGAAAAGTCAGGTGGAATCCATGATTCGCCCAGAATGGGGACTGTTTGGTGGCTGAGTGAACAGTATTATTGAAGGCAAATTCAGCTAGAGGTAATAGGGAGGCCCAGTCGTTCTGAGAGAATGATGAGAAGCACCGCAGATACTGTTCCAGCGTCTGATTTGTTCTCTCAGTTTGGCCATTTGTCTGAGGGTGGTAGGCCGAAGACAGGGATAATTCAATTTCTAGTGCTGAACACAGGGATCTCCAGAACCTGGAGGTAAACTGAACCCCACGATCCGACACGATGCTCAGGGGTATTCCGTGTAGTCGGACGATCTCCCGGATGAAAACTTCCGCTGTCTCTGCAGCCGTAGGTGTCCCCTTCATAGGCAAGAAGTGGGTCATCTTGGTCATGTGATCCACAACCACAAAGATGGCGGTAAAGCCCTTGGATGGAGGTAGTTCCACGATAAAGTCAATGGCTATCCGGGTCCATGGATGCTTAGGTACTGGGAGTGGGTTCAAAAGACCCCAAGCCTTGCACTTGTCCGTTTTATTGTGTGCACAAGTGGCGCACGTGCTCACATACTTCCGGCAGTCTTCTTCTGCCAACGTCCACCAGAAGGAACGCAAGATCAGCTCCAATGTCTTACACGTTCCAAAATGCCCCGCCAACTTGTGGTCGTGGCAAAGTTCCAACACCACGGGGCATTGCTCTGCTGGAATGAAAAGCTGCTGTCCGTGCCACCAAAGGCCATCCTTCTCCAACAATCTGGGGTCCCGGGAGCCGGTAGCACTAGCCAGGGACCATCTAATCTGAGCCAGGAGGTCCTCCTGGGACCATAAGAAGTTCCGTGACGGAAGAATAGTGTCTGGGACAGCACAGTTGCCAGAATCGTTAAACATCCTCGAAAGGGCATCAGGTTTGACATTCTCCGACCCGGGCCTGTATGTTAGATGGAAGAGAAACTTCGAAAAGAAAAGTGCCCAACGAGCTTGACGTGGTTTCAGCCTTTTGGCCGTTCTCAGATACTCAAGGTTTTTGTGATCAGTATATATTAAAATAGGGTGTGTGGCTCCTTCCAACAAGTATCGCCATTCCTCGAGTGCTGCCTTGATGGCCAAAAGCTCTCTATCCCCCACGTCATAATTCCTCTCTGGGGAAGACAGTTTCCGAGAGAAGAACATGACAGGGTGGAGCAGAGCCTTGGGACCCTGTCTTTGGGAAAGAACTGCCCCCACTGCAATTTCAGAAGCGTCCACCTCCAGGACATAGGGCAGGGCTGAGTCAGGGTGCTTTAGAATAGGTGCTGCTGTGAACAGGTCTTTAAGAGTCTGAAAAGCTACTTCTGCCTCTGTGGACCACTGAAAGCGTGTGTTCTGTTTTGTGAGCTGCGTGATGGGCGCAATGATGCCCGAGAATCCCTTTATAAATTTTCTATAAAAATTTGCAAAGCCCACGAAACGTTGGACCCCTTTCCTGTCTGACGGTGCCGGCCAGTCAAGGATAGTGGAGACCTTCTGGGGGTCCATTGTAATTCCGGTCACGGAGAGCACTAATCCCAAGAAGTGGATACTGGTTTGTTCGAAAGCGCACTTCTCCGCTTTGGCATAGAGCCCATGCTGTCGAAGACGGCCCAAGACCTTTGTGACATGCACTCTGTGTTCCTCAAGGGAGGACGAGAAGATCAAGATGTAATCTAGGTATATAATCACAAATAAATCCAAGAAGTCCCGAAAGGCATCATTTACGAAGTGCTGAAATGTAGCGGGGGCATTACACAGACCAAAGGGCATGACTAGATACTCGTAATGCCCGAAACGAGTACGGAAGGCGGTCTTCCACTCATCGCCTTCTCGGATGCGGACTAGGTTGTAAGCACACTGTAGATCTAGTTTAGAAAAGATGATGGCAGATCCCAGTCTTTGGAACAGTTCAGGAACCAAGGGTAAGGGGTAACGGTTCTTGACCGTTATCCAGTTTAATTCCCGGTAGTCTATACAGGGTCATAGAGAATGATCCTTCTTCTCTATGAAAAAGATACCTGCTCCTGCAGGGGATGTGGAGGGTCGGATAAATCCTTTTCCTAAATTGTCATCGAGATAGGCCTTGAGGGCCGCCAACTCTAGCTCTGACAGAGGATAGCAGCTCGATTGGACAGTCGTAGGGGCGGTGAGGCGGGAGTTTCTCAGCCCCCTTTTTACTGAACACATGCAGGTATTCATGGTAAACGGACGGAACAGCCAGACGGGTCTCAGGGTCAGAGTCCATGTCCAGACAACCCAATGTGGGTGCAAGTTCCTGGACCTGTGTTAGGCAATGCTGCCTGCAGTATGGGGATCGGAACTGGATGGTCCCGGTAGTCCAATCTATGTCGGGACTGTGGGCCCAAAGCCAGGGTAGGCCCAAGATGATGGGGAACAGAGGGGATGTGATCACATCCAACAAAAGGAGTTCCTGGTGGCCATCAGCGGTGGTGGCAGGTAGTGGGACGGTCTCCTGGGTCACCACACCCGACTTAATGGGCGATCCGTCGGCCAGGCGGATGGTGAAATTGTGGGTCTTCGGCCGAAGGGGAATCTGTTGCGAAGCTGCAAAGTTTTCATCCATGAAGCACCTACACGCTCCAGAATCAATAATGGCTGCCACTTGGATACTCCTTACAGGAAGCTGCAGAGAGAGAGAGAGAGAGAGAGAGAGAGAGAGAGAGAGAGAGAGCACAAGGTGAGAGACAGGGTGATGAATGCTGGACATATCACTGAAGGAGGCTGGCAAACACTTACCGTGCTTAGCGGGACAGGATCTCACCATGTGACCGGGTTCTCCGCAGTAAAGGCACAGACTCAATGTGAACCTCCGCTGCCTCTCTTCAGGGGTCAGAGACGGGCGTAGGAGCCCTATTTGCATGGGTTCAGCGGTGTCTTGTGGAGTGGAGGAGGAGGTTGCTGAGGTAAACTGAGTTGGCCTTGGGTAGGCAGGGAGTTGGGGAAGCATCCAGGTGGGCCATGAGAGACCCGGAGCCCTTTCAGCACGGCGCTCACGGAGTCGCTGGTCAATCTGTATTGCCAGATTGATGAGGGCATCCAACGTAGCGGGCACCCCCACCCGAGCCAGCTCATCCTTGAGAGGGTCAGATAATCCAAGGCGGAACTGATAGCATAAAGCGGCACCCCAGCGTCTGAACTCCGCTACATAATCCTCCGCGGAGAGGCGGCCCTGCTGAAGGGCGTGCAGTGCGGCCTCTGCTGTGGCTACCTGATGCGGATCTTCATACTATCAGGCCATGGCTTGAAAAAACAGAGCTGCAGAAGATACTTCGGGGGCTCTCTGCTCCCACAAACGGTGGGCCCAGACCTGGGGCTCTTCCTACAGTAAGGAGATAATCAACCCCACCTTAGTAGCCTCTAAAGAAAACGTGCGAGGCTGGAGGCCAAAATAGAGCTCACAGGAGTTGCCGAAAGCCCGGAACTTGCGACGGTCTCCCGAAAACTCGTCCGGCAGGGGGACCTTGGGCTCTGATGGCAGGGCCACAATGGTGCGGCCAGCGGCCTGAATGCCTCCAGAAGTGGTGGGTGCTGAGAGCTCCAAGACCCGTTCTTCCAACCGGGTGTAGCCATCTTGAAGGCTCTTGACTGCCTGTGTCAGGCCGGCTAGATGAACACACAGCTCATCCATCGCAGAGGGTGCTCCCTGCGCAGACTCAGACATGGCTGTCCGTTGCTGTCACGCACCTGATGGTGGAGTCTGTCTTGTGCAGGAAGCAACCACTCTTACGACCCTGGTTCGGGAACCCCTGATAGAGCAGACAGAGGGTTCCAGAGCACAGAGGGGCACGAGGGCTGACTGGAACACTGGTGGCAAGATAGGTCCGTCAGAGGCTCGTGCAGGTGTAGAGTAGTGAAGCAGGCTGAAGTCGGCAACTGGCTGGCAAGAGGTACAGAAGGATCAGGCAAAAGGGTCATCAGGTGCAGGCAGGGTCGTTAACGAGCAGGCAACGAGGTACAAAGGGATCAGGCAGAAGAATGGTCATGGGCAAGCTGGGGGTCGGTGCAGGTGGAAGTCAATCAAAGGTCAAACAAGCCGGGTCTCAGGAACAGGTCAGGATACAGATTCAAAGGATAGGTAGCTCTTCAGTTACACTCCAACGCTGTAGAATGGACAGCACTTGCTGACAGGAACAGGAAGTTCAAATAGAGCTGCCCAGCACCGCCCCCTCCAGAAGCCTGAGGAAACCACAATCAAATGCAAACAGGGTCTCAGGACAGTCTTCTTCTAACAAGAGTCAAGACCTTGGCGGCAGGGAGAAACACCTTCGCCCGTTTCCAGCCCAGGACCAAGCCCAAGTATTCCAACCGGCGCGACGGAGTCAGTACCCACTTTGGAAGGTTGATCACCCAGCCGAAGTCCCGCAGGAAACCGAGGGTGGTTTCCACACTGTTCATTAGGGCTGAGGCCGACTCCGCCCGCAGGAGGAGGTCGTCGAGATACGCCACTACTGCTATGCTCCTCTGCCACAGCAGAGCCAGCACTGGGGCTAGGAACTTGGTGAAAATCCATGGGGCTGAGGCCAGACTGAACAGGAGGGCCACAAACTGGTAGTAGAGATCCCCCACCGCAAAGCGCAGGAAGCGCTGGAGGTGCACGCAGATGCACACCCAGATATCAGAGATGCGTGAGGTCCACCGGTCTGCGAACCTTAAGAGCCGTCCCCCCACCTGAACCACGGGTGGGGGCGACCCATCATGCGGAGGAGGACTTCCCCTCTGCCTTTTTGGCCTTATGCTGCCAGGGACGCTTCTGGCCCCCCGCGGGGACCTTGGCGGACTGAGAGACCTTGCACGTGGCGCATGAAAAAAACTCTTTTGTGTAGAGAAGGAAGGGCCCGCCCTGCGCTGGGGCTCCTTGCCCCTTCTGGGCTCCGGAAGGAATGTACTCTTCCCCCCAGTGTAATCCTTAACCACTTTAAGACCGAGCCTCTTTTTGGAGTTTGGAGGTTATCAGTTAAAAACAGTTTTTTTTGCTATAAAATTACTTAGAACCCCCAAACATTATATATATATTTTTTTCTAAGACCCTAGAGAATAAAATGGCGGCCATTGCAAAACTTTATGTCACACCGTATTTGCGCAGCGGTCTTAAAAGCGCAATTTTTTTTGAAAAAATTCAGTTTTTTTAGTTAAAAAATAAGACAACAGTAAAGTTAGGTCAATTTTTTTCCATATTGTGAAAGATAATGTTACGCCGAGTAAAATGATACCCAACATGTCATGCTTCAAAATTGCGTCCGCTCGCGGAATGGCGACAAACGTTTGCAACATAAAAATCTCCATTGGCGACGTTTAAAAAATTCTACAGGTTAGCATTTTTGCGTTACAGAGGAGGTCTAGGGCTAGAATTATTGCTCTCGCTCTAACGATTGCGACGATACCTCACATGTGTGGTTTGCACACCATTTTCATATGTGGGCGGGACTTACGTATGCGTTCGCTTCTGCGCGCGAGCTCGCAAGGACGGTGCGCTTTAAATTTTTTTTTTTTTTTTAAATTATGTATTTTACTTTTTAATTTTTATTTTTACAACTTTCTTTTTTAAAAAAAAAATTTTGATCACTTTTTTTCCTATTACAAGAAATGTAAACATTCCTTGTAATAGAAAAAAGCATGCCAGGACCTCCAAAATATGAGTTCTGGGGTCAAAAAGACCTTAAAAAAAAAAAATGTCCCCTTTAAGAGCATTGGGCGGAAGCTACTTGTGACGTAGCTTCCGCCCAGCCTTGTTATGGAGCCGGGTGAGCGGCTTCAGCCGCTCACTCGGCACACGGACACTGGGGGGGAAGGACCCGATCTTCGGCGGGTCCGGTAAGCGGCGGAGATGACCGGAAAGCGGCGTGAGGGGGGGCACCTCTCCCGCCGCTGATAAAAGTGATCTTGCGGTGAATCCGCTGCTAAGATCACTTTTATCTGACGCAGAATCGCTGCCTGAAAAAAAAGATACCGGGGTTATGGTAGCTATCTGCTACCATAACAACGGTATTCCACTTCAAAGTACCGCCGTCAAACGACGTACGGCGGTCCGGAAGTAGTTAATGATCTCATCGAGGGAAGCCCCAAAGAGGCCTTCAAAAGGCAGGTCTGTCATGCCCTTCTTTGACGTCTGGTCCCCTGACCAGCATCTAAGCCATAGCAGACGTCTGATGACAATTGCAAACATGGACAGTTTGGACAGCATGAGAGCCATGTCGAGGGCTGCATCACAGAGATACTTAAGGCCCTGGATCAGCTGGTCTGCCATCTGCACAGGTTCCGGAGGGGTCTGGAGAGTCACCAAAGCCTGGTGCACAATGGCCACCCATTCCGTAAGCGCCTGTGCCACCAGCGCAGATGCCAGCGTCGGCAGCATAGCCGACCCTGAACCGGGAACATAGCCTTGGTCACCGCCTCAGTTAACCTGTTGGCCGGGCCCTTGAAGGATGGAGAGCCCTCCATCGGGATAGTGGTCGCTTTGTTCAGACAAGCCACCGACGGGTCCACCATCGGGGATAATGCACAGAAAAACATTTAGGCATGGCAAATGACCCCTGAGGACGCTGCCACTCCTTGTAAACAAACTGATCAAGGTACGACAAATAAGGGAATGCCTTTGGCGCCCCGGCTGGCTTATGCAACCCAAAAGTCGCAGCTGGGCCCAGCTTCAGCATCTCATGGACCGCTGAGACCAATGAGCCCACCAGAGCCTGCTCACGAGCTGCGGTGGCCCCTGAGGGCTCCTCCTCTTCATTAGAGGGGTCCCCAAGCTCACCTTCCGAAAGCTCCAGGGGGGTCCCCGACACCGGGGAGCCCCCCTGCAGCTCCGTGTCCTCACCAGAGGACGGCGGAGGGTGTGGCAGTTTGCTCGCCGACCCCGGTCATGGATCGGCTCTGCTCGGGAGAAGTATCCCTCCAGGAGGGCCGTCAAAGTGTGCAGCGGAACCACAGGTCCCAGCGCTGCCTGGTCCCCACCAGTGACCCCTAGCTGAGAAGCATCAGCTTCGGCCACCATAGCCCACACCCTAGAAGACACCCACCGGACTGTGTGTCCCACAACACCCCACAGTCGCTGCACTAGGGCCCCAGAGGTTCTCACCCCACTGCCCCAGGAGCTGCTGCTAGCACTGCTGTAGCTGCCTGTCTCTGCCACTGTCACTGCTTGCGATCCTCACGTGTCAGGAGGGCGCTTCCGGCCTGTATCCGCGCCAAGAGAGGCAGGGCCGCCCACCCAGCCAGCGATCTAAGGCCAGGATACGGCGGACCACACAAACATGGCCGCCATAGGCACTAGAGGCTGAAGCCGTGGCCGGCTACTGCAAAATGACGGCCATACTACATACAGCCAGCTACAGGAAAACGGCGGCCGTTCTCACATGCGGCCAGATACAGGCAAATGGCGGCCGCTACTCGCCTACCGCCCATCCAGGGGGACCCATCCAGGCAGGGAGAGCTACAGCCCCGGGGGAAGGTGGGGGGCAAGCTGGAGGATAGGTAGGACACCTATACCCGCCGCCCCCCTTATCCCCCTGCCCTCTGCAGGGGGAGAGTACTCACCACTCTAGACGGGCGCAGCGGGTAGCCACCCGAAGCAGTCCTGCCACCCCGCCAATTCGGGGGGAGCTGCCGGCCACACACCAGGTGTTCGGTCCTAGGCGTGCTGGCGGGAGGTTTAACCCGCCAGCCGCCTCGTACGGAATGAGGCCTGACGCGGCCGAACCCTGCGTACAGCTAAGGGTCGGCTCGCATCCGTCGGCCGCGCTGGGGAGACTCTCTGGATCTAGGATATCCAGCCTGTTACCCAGCCGGCTACTTGATTGTAATCTTCATCAGAATTCTTGAAAAAAGAAAAAATGGAAAAAGAATGGGGGATCGCAGGTAGCCAGGTCCTACTCCTTGCACTAGGCAGTAAAAAGCAGGGCAGGAGGGGTTATGCTGAGTGAGGAGGGCCCCCTGGGAGGGGCTGTATATGCTTTTAGCCGAACTGCATTCTGCCTAGTCCACTCCTAGTGAAAGGTGCATAAACCCCACATGTCAAGAATAAGAGGCTGGGTCTGTCAATGAACGAAAGAGAAATGAAGATTTTTTTTTTCACAAAATAGTCATATTAACAGGTTATTTCTCACACACAGCATAGGCATACCACAAATTACACCCCAAAATAAATTCTACTACTCAGTATGGCGATACCACATGTGTGAGACTTTTACACATCCTAGCCACATAGAGAGGTCCAACATGCAGGGAGCGCCATCAGGCGTTCTAGGAGCATAAATTACACATCTCATTTCTTGACTACCTCTTACACTTTTGAAGGTCCTGGAGCACCAGGACAATGGAAACGCCCCAAAAAATGACCCCATTTTGGAAAGTAAACACCCCAGCGTATATTCTATGTGGCATAATGAGTCTTTTGAACATGTCATTTTCCCCACAAGTTTTTAGAAAATGTTTACACAAAGTTGTCCATTTATAAGATATTTCTAACACACAGCATGTACATAGAAAAACATACACCCCAAAATACATTCTGCCCAACATGCAGGGAGCAACGCCAGGCATTCTAGGGGCATAAATTTAAAATTTAATGTGAGGCACTGTAGTGGCGTGGATGGGCAGAGTAGTGGCACGGATGGGCACTGTAGTGGCATGGATGTGTCACGGATGAGAACTGATGTGGTATGGATGAGCATGAATGACGCATAAATGAGCATGGATGGGGGTGAATGAACCATGGATGGGGATGACTGAGCATGGATGGGGATTACTGAGCAAAAATTGGGATGGCTGAGCACGGATGGAGATGACTGAGCACGGGTGGATGGGTGAGCACGGATGCATGGCTGAGGATGGATGGATGGGGGAGCACAGATGCATGGCTGAGCACAGATGGGTGGGTGAGCACGGATGAGGATGCATTGGTGAGCATGGATGGGGATGACTGAGCACGGATGGATGGGTGAACACGGATACATGGCTGAGCATGGATGGATGGGTGAGCACGGATGCATGGGTGAGCACGGATGAGGATGCATGGGTGAGCACGGATGAGGATGCACAGGTGAGCACGGATGAGGATGCACGGGTGGGCGCAGATGAGGATGCATAGGGGAGCATGGATGAGGATGTACGGGTGAGGATGTGCAGGTGAGCGCAGATGAGGATGCATAGGTGAGCACAGATGAGGATGGGTGGGTGAGCACGGATGAGGATGCATGGGTGAGCACGGATGAGGATGCATGGGTGAGCACGAATGAGGATGGGTGGGTGAGCACAGATGAGGATGCATGGCTGAGCATGGATGAGGATGGGTGGGTGAGCACAGATGAGGATGCATGGCTGAACACGGATGAGTATGGGTGGATGAACATGGATCAGGATGGGTGGGTGAGCATGGATCTGGATGGATGGGGGGTGCAGACTGTCACATAGCGCTGTGGGCACTTCAGATCCTACCCACAGCACTGCTACATCTCATCTTTCCCCCTCTCCTCTCACACTGCACCGATCCGCCGGCTTGTTTACATGTGAACGCTCCATCATTTGACGGAGAGATCACGTGGTAAAGGACCGCTGTGAACGGGCGTTTACCGTGATGCCTCGGGTCTTCCAGACTCGGCAGTCACAGATATTCCTGGGTGCACACCCCAGGGGGCGTGCAGGAGCGGAAATCTTGGAGGATGTTATAGTATGCTCTCTCAGAACAATGGATCCACCTTGCAGCCATGTAATTACATTACATGGTTGGCAAGTGGTTAATGTAAATAATATAACTGGGTACTGACATTTTTAGGTAAAGTTGATCCAGGGAAAATCCGAATGCCTCTCAGGGGATCAGGAAGGAATTTTTTTCCCCCGTTATAGCAAATTGGATCATTGGCTTTGCTGGGGTTTTTGCCTTCCTCAGGATCAACTGTGGGTGAAGGATTGTATATGGGATTGTTGGGTTATATATCATTTTTCTATTTTTTTTGTTGGATGAACTAAATAGACTTGTGTCTTTTTTCAACCTGACTAACTATGTAACTATATGATAATATTGTGTGACAAAAATTGGGACTACCACTATTTTATTCTCTAGGGTGTCTGCTTTCAGAAAATATATCATGTTTTGGGGGTTTTATATAATCTTCAGGCCTAAAATGATTTTTAACTCCTTCCCGTCCGGCCTATAACAGAATGACAGCCAGGCGGGGGTTCCATTATCCTGACTGGATGTCATATGACGTTCCAGAAGAATATCGCTCGGTGATGCAGTGTGTCACTCTGACAGCGCATCTCCAGTCTCATTAAAGAGCCTATGATGAGGGTCTTTACCATGTGATCAGCTAATGTGTCCAATCAAAGCTAATCACATCCTAACCAGGAAGTGACGGTTTTTGTCTGTCCTTTATTTATGTGGACAAGGCGTGAGGAGAGGAGAGACGATCAGCGGATCTCCTGACAGGGGGGATCTTCACTGATTATCAGTACAGGCCCATCAGCGATGATCACCAGTGATGCCAATCAGCGCCCATCAGGTATGCCAATCAATGCCTATAAAGAATGCTTGTCAGTACCTCCTCATCAGTGCCATCTATCAGTGCCACCCATCAGTGCTGCATATCAGTGGCCATCAGTGAAGGAGAAAACTTTCTCATTTACAAAATTTTATAACAGAAACAAAGAAAAACATTTTTTTTTCAAAATTTTCTTTTTTTATTTGTAGTACAAAAAATAAAACCCCCAGAGGTGATCAAATATCACCAAAAGAAATCTCTATTTGTGGGAATAAAGATAAAACTGTCATATGGGTGCAGTGTTACATCACCGCACAATTGTCATTCAAAGTGTGAGAGCGCTGACAGCTGAAAATTGTCCTGGGCAGGAAGGGGGTGAAAGTGTCCAATATTGAAGGGGTTAAATATGTGGGCAAAGTCATTTCTGGCAGTGAAAGGGTTAAAGGAAACGTTCACCTTCGGGAAGATGTTACATGTTCCTGTTCCTGCAGCTGCTCAGTGATCCGAGCCCTCTGTGTGACAGCAGTGCGGGAGAAGTTCCCGGTACCAGCTGTCACTTTATGAAAAGAGCGCGGCCGTGCCATTCATTTACAGAGTTCTGTCCTTTGCCGATGTCGGCTTGTAGTTTTCAATGAACTCCCACACCTCTGCTGAGCTCTCTGGTAGATGAGGAACAAGGAGATTGGGACGCCGATTTAGTCCCTCGGACAATTTGTTTTTTAACCACTTCAGCCCCGGAAGGATTTCCAGCTTTAGGACCGGAGCCCTTTTTGCGATTCGGCGCTGCGGCGCTTTAACTGACAGTTGCGCGGTCGTGCGACGTTGTACCCAAACTAAATTTGCGTCCTTTTTTTCCCACAAATAGAGCTTTCTTTTGGTGGTATTTGATCACCGCTGCGTCATTTCTGATCTCCGCTATAAACAAAAGAAGAGCAACAATTTTGCAAAAAAAACCAAATTTCTTACTTTTTCCTAAAATACAAATCCAAAAAAAATATATAAAAAAACATTTTTTTTCACCGTTTTTGGCCGATTTATATTCTTCCTCATATTTGCAATAAAAAAAATTGCAATCGGCGTTTATTGATTGGTTTGCGCAAAAGTGGTCGCGTTTACGGATGATGAGAATTCATTTTTGGGGTTTTTAATTTTTTTTTATTTTTTACTAATAATGGCGGCGATCTGCGATTTTTTGCGGTACTGCGATATTTCAGCGGACATGTCGGACCATTTTGACACTTTTTTGGGACCATTGGCAGTTATACAGCGATGAGTGCTATAAAAATGCACTGATTACTGTGTAAATGCCATTGGCAGTGAAGGGGTTAACCTGCAGGGGGCACTCTAAGGGTTAACTATGTTCCCTGGGCGTGTTCTAACTGTATGGGGGCTTGCCTAGCTGGGGAAGGGAAGTGCTCACAGCCTTCACGTAAAGGAAGGCTGTGATCACAGCCCTTCCCCCTCACACAGAGCGGAGGTCCGTGTTTACATACACGGACCTCCGCTCACTCGCTCCGGGGGGGCCATCGCGGGTAGCCGGCGGCAATCGAAGCCGCCGCACCCGCTCCCTGGCCCCCCCTGGACACAGTGAGCGCACGGGCGCGCCTCCGGCGGTGCGCGTGCGCTCACTAAACTCGTTCCCGCAGCCGCCGTCGTATGACGGCGATTTGCGGGAACGAGCCACTTTGCCGCCGTCAGATGCCGATCGGCGGTCGGCAAGTGGTTAAAAACAATATCCACACCCCTGAAACCATTTCTTACATGATGAAGATCAGCCATGGAGTACAATTCCTTCCCTCACTCAGGACAAGACAGTGACTTCTTCCCTGTGTGAGGATCTCTGATGTCTGTAAAGACTGGACTTCTGTGAAAAACATTTCCCACACTCAGGACAGGAATATGGCTTCTCACCCGTGTGAGATCTTTTATGCACATTAAGATCTGATTTAGAATGGAAACATTTCCTGCACTCAGGACAGGAATACGGCTTCTCTCCCGTGTGAGATCTCTGATGTGTGGAAAGATTGGACTTCACTGAAAAACATTTCCCACACTCAGGACAGGAATATGGTTTCTCCCCAGTGTGAGATCTTTTGTGCACATTAAGATCTGATTTAGAATGGGAACATTTCCCGCACTCAGGACAGGAATATGGCTTCTCTCCCGTGTGAGATCTCTGATGTGTGGAAAGATTAGACTTCACTGAAAAACATTTCCCACACACAGGACAGGAATATGGCTTCTCCCCCGTGTGAGATCTCTGATGTGTGTAAAGATGAGATATCCGTGAAAAACATTTCTCACACTCAGAACAGGAATAAAGTTTCTCCCCTGTGTGAGATTTCTGATGTATGTTAAGATCATACTTCCGTGAAAAACATTTCCTGCACTCAGGACAGGAATACGGCTTCTCCCTCATGTGAGATCTTTTATGTCTGTAAAGATCGGACTTCTGTGAAAAACATTTCCCGCACTCAGGACAGGAATAAGACTTCTCCCCCGTGTGAGATCTTTTATGTCTGTAAAGATTGGACTTCTGTGAAAAACATTTTCCGCACTCAGGACAGGAATACGTCTTCTCCCCCGTGTGAGATCTCTGATGTTTGTAAAGATTGGACTTCACTGAAAAACATTTCCCACACTCAGGACAGGAATAAGGTTTCTCCCCTGTGTGAGATCTTTTATGCACATTAAGATGTGATTGAGAATGGAAACATTTCCCACACTCAGGACAAGAATACGGCTTTTCCCCTGTGTGAGATGTCTGATGTGTGTAAAGACGGGCCTTCTGTGAAAAACATTTCCCGCACTCAGCACAGGAATACCGCTTCTCCCCCGCGTGAGATCTCTGATGTGTGTAAAGACTAGACTTCACTGAAAAACATTTCCCACACTCAGGACAGGAATACGGTTTCTCCCCTGTGTGAGATCTTTTATGCACATTAAGATGCGATTTAGAATGGAAACATTTCCCACACTCAGGACAAGAATACGGCTTTTCCCCTGTGTGAGATCTCTGATGGCTGTTAAGATTGGCCTTCTGTGAAAAACATTTCCCGCACTCAGCACAGGAATACCGCTTCTCTCCCGTGTGAACTTTCTGATGTTTGTAAAGATTGGACTTCACTGAAAAACATTTCCCACACTCAGGACAGGAATACGGTTTCTCCCCCGTGTGAGATCTTTTATGCACATTATGTTTGGATCCAGAAGGGAAACACTTCCCGCACTCAGTACAGGAAAACCTTTTATGTGTTGGAAGGACGGCACCGTCCCTCACAGTCTGAGGTTCCTCAGGATCAGAGGAATACGATGGTCCATCTACACTGTGAGGTGCCGGATGGACATTTGAGGTAGCCGGGTTTTCTCCTGGACTATACTGTGTGATGTCCTCATCTTCTACTTTACAGTCTGGAGACAAAGTGAGACAATCCTCTGAGGTTTTCCTCATCTCCCGTCCATCTACTAAAATAGAAATAAAAAGATTATTACTAGACATGAGCTGATTGGTTCCCCTAAAGCAGGACTCCGCCCACATCAGGCAGCTTTGTCTCTGAGGATCTCACAATTCCACCCTCAAGGTAACGAGTAAATGGCTCCTCTGATCTCCTACCAGTTCATTTCTTTATTCATGGACCTTAGTCAGAGAGTGAGGAAACAACGAGAACTGTCTTTTATAGGAGTGACAGTGATGAGGGGATTATAGGACTCATGGCTCCTCTGTAGGGCTGCAGCTAATAAGTATTTTTATAATTAATTAGTTGGCCGATGAGAGCTAATCATTCTAATCCGTTCTAATAGGAGCAACTCAGGTTGCTCCGACTTAGAAAAAGGTTCCTGCAATATTTTCGGGGCGACCTCAGCGTGACTTGCATTGACTTCTATGGATAGAAGTCTCCTTGCAAGCTGCGCTGAGGTCGCCTCAAGTGGGGCGACTTGCTTCGCCCTGCAAGTCGCGCCGCTCAAGTGTGAACCGGCTCTTATTGTTTCGATTAATCGACTAATTAGATAAAAACCTCATAAAAAGTTTGGTGTATAATGGAGTTAATATTCTTGAATCTCTATATTCTGGGGTAAATATAAATATCCAGCTATATAGTTGGATATTTCATCCACTCTGAGAATAACAGACAGATAGATGGATTATTAGAGGGTGAATCTGCTATATATCACAATCACACATTATTCACATGTAAAAATTGAATTTTTTATACATACTTACCTGTAAAATCCATTTCTTTTGGCGGACATCACGGGACACAGAGCAGGCTATATATTCTATACATACTGGGTTATGTGCCACCCATAGGTGAATGGACACCGGCAATCAAATAAAAAACAAACAGGAAGTTCCTCCTCCTATATAACCCACCCTGGGAGCACTTCAGTTTTGTAGCAAGCAATGAACTCCACAAAGGCAGAGAGGGGAGGTACCTTTGTGTTCCGTGATGTTCTTTGAAAGAAATGGATTTTTACAGGTAAGTATGTATAAAAAATCCAATTTACTTTCTCGGACATCACGGGCACAGAGCAGGCTATATATTCTATACATACTGGGACGTCCCAGAGCAATGCCTGAGGGGAGGGAGACACAACTCCAATTAAACTGCAGCCTTTAATATGCTGAGGCCAAGAAGCAGAATCCTCCGCTGTTCTAACATCCATCTGATAGAATCTTGTGAATGTATGTACTGAGGATCATATAGCGGCCTCATAATCTGTGCCACCGATGTCTGGTGGCAGAAGCCCAATAGGCCCCCCAAGCTTTCCCCTTTAAACCCTAAGCTTAACCACTTCAGCCCCGGAAGGATTTCCAGCTTTAGGACCGGAGCACTTTTTGCGATTCGGCGCTGCGTCGCTTTAACTGACAATTGCGCGGTCGTGCGACGTTGCCCCGACTTCACCAATTCGAATCCCAAATTTCCCCTTTCGAACCCCCCGGATAACCCGAAGACGGTGGTCTGTAGCCACCGTGTCTAATACTCCGGCGATATACTAGGAGTCATGTATGTAAGTGTTCTAAGATAGTCTACCTACAATCTTGTCGCCTCCTAAGACGAAGAACCGGAGTCGTATAATTTCCGACGTCAAATTAACCTCAACACAGAGGGAGGGGAGTCCGTAACGAGACCCTGCAGGGTCATACATATCTTATATATCGGACGAGACACGGGCACTACAGGCTCTTTCATTTAACCTAAAAAATATGTATGAATGGACATTTTTAGGTAAAGAAAGTTTCTTGTAGTGCCTTG
>BLSH010130906.1:11299-24664 GCA_018402905.1 Glandirana rugosa | reverse complement strand
TTTTTGGGACCATTGGCATTTATACAGCGATCAGTGCTATAAAAATGCACTGATTACTGTGTAAATGCCATTGGCAGTGAAGGGGTTAACCTGCAGGGGGCGCTCTAAGGGTTAACTGTGTTCCCTGGGCGTGTTCTTACTGTAGGGGGACTTGCCTAGCTGGGGAAAGGAAGTGGTCACAGCCTTCACTTACAGGAAGGCTGTGATCACTTCCCTTCCCCCTCACACAGAGCGGAGGTCCGTGTTTACATACACGGACCTCCGCTCATTCGCTCCGGGGGGGGCATCGCGGGTGGCCGGCGGCAATCGAAGCCGCCGGACCCGCTCCCTGGACCCCCCCGGACACAGTGAGCGCGCGCGCGCCTCCGGCGGCGCGCGCGCGCTCACAGTGGCTCTGTATCGCGGCCGCCGTCGTATGACGGCGATTCGCGTTACAGAGCCACATTGTCGCCGTCAATTGCCGATCAGCCGTCGGCAAGCGGTTAAGTAATCAGCTGGCTACTCCACAGTGAAAACAGCTGCCTTGGATGCCGCCCAACCCTCCCTAGGGCCTTCAGGCAACAAAAAAAGGCATCAGTCTTACTGATTTCTGCAGATCTCTTCAGATAGATCTTAACAGTACGCGCCACATCTAGAGAGTGCAATGGTCTCTCCTCCGGTGAGGAGGGCTGAGAATAAAAAGAAGGTAACATAATATCTTCATTGAGATGAAAGGTCGACACTACCTTCGGTAGGAAGGATGGAAGAAGACGCAACACCACCTTATCCTGGTGTAATCTCAAGTCTGGCTCTTTACAAGAAAGAACTGCCAACTCTGAAACCCCTTTGGTTGGGGTGATGGCAAAGAGAAAGACTAGTTTCCTAGTCAAAAAGACCAAAGGAATCTCCCTAATAGGTTCAAAAGGCTGCTTCTGCAGCAATGACAAAACCAAATTCAAATCCCCTGGACAGGGAGGCCATCTAACTGGAGGTAACAGCCAAGTTACCCCTTGTAGGCAAGTCCAGATCAAGGAATGACAAGCCAATGCCTCTGAAGATATATGGACAAGGTAGAAACGTATCCTTTGACAAAACCAGATTCAATCCCATGGACAGGGAGGAAATCTAACAGGTGGAAACAGATGAGTTACTTCTTGAAGAAAGGTCCTGATCAAGGAGCGAGAAGTCAAAGGCTTCTGAAAATAAATGGACAAGGCAGAAACCCGTCCTTTGATTGTAGTCAAAACCAACTTCTAGTCTACTCCTGCTTGAAGAAAGGCTAGCATTTTATCAATCACATACTTGTGGGGATGCCATTTCCTGGCCTCACCCCACACAATGTAAGCCTTCCAGACCCTGTGATAATCTTCCTGGTGACTGGCTTTCTAGTGTTTACCATTGTAGACAACACAGGGCCCAAAAACCCGGGGATCTCTCAACACCGTGGCTTCAATCACCATCCCATCAACTTAGCGCACGTAAATTCAGGTGCAATATAGGACCCTGAGAGAGTAGATCGGGTCAGCCCGGAAGCTGCCACGGCTCGTCTGCCGTTAACCTCATTATCTCTGGGTAGTAAGGCCTTCTGGCCCAATCTGGTGCCACTAGAATTATTATCACCACCTCCCCTCCCGAATTTTGCGCAAGAGATACAAATACGGAAAGGTTTCTTCACAGTAAGAGCTGTGAAAATGTGGAATAGACTCCCTCCAGAGGTGGTTTTGGCCAGCATGGTTGATTGCTTTAAAAAAGGCCTGGATTCTTTCCTTATTGTAAATAATATAACTGGGTACTAACATTTTTAGGTAAAGTTGATCCAGGGTGAATCCGATTGCCTCTCGGGGGATCAGGAAGGAATTTTTTGCCCCGCTATATCAAATTGGATCATGCTTTGCTGGGGTTTTTTGCCTTCCTCTGGATCAACTGTGGGTGAAAGATTATATAATGGGATTGTTTGGTTATATATCATTATTTTTTTTGGTTGAACTAGATGGACTTGTGTCTTTTTTCAACCTGACTAACTATGTAACTATGTAAGATGCAGTAGCAGAGAGATTGGGGGAAAGCATAAATCAAGGAGAACTGGGCTCATGGAATCACCAGAGCCCCTACTCTTATAGCCAAAGGATCTCCTGCTCGGGACAAAAACTGCTGGACTGTTGAATCAGGATGCCAGGAGATCAACCTCTGGCATCCCCCAATGCAGGCAAATTTCCCGAAACACTTTGGGATGCAGTGACACCTCTCCCGGGTTAATCTATTGGCAGCTGAGAGTCCGCCTTCCAATTTTCCCACGCCTGGGATGTGAACTGCAGAGAGCCATGCAAACTTGCCACTGTTGTGGTCTTGTTGGCCTGTACCCTTACCAGGTAGCCCTGCAACCTGGATGTCCAATACCTCAGAGCTAGCCAAATAGCTTGTAGCTCTAGAAGGTTTATGGGAAATCTCTGCTCCACCAAGGACCATCTCCCCTGGACCGTGGAATCCCCCATGACCATTCCCCAGCCTACAAGACTGACATCTGTGCTCATAATCTTCCAAGACAGTGGAATAAAAGATCTGCCCTGAGACAGATTCTGGTTTACTAACCACCCGGCAAGATTCCATCGAGCCCTGGGAAATAAGGATATGCAGGAATCCAAAGTCTGCAATTGTCTGTTCCACTCTGCCAGGATGTTGCGCTGAAGTGCCCAGGAGTGAAACTGTGAATAGGAAACTGCCTTGAAAGAGGCTAACATCTTCCGTAGCAGCCTCACACAGAGGAGAACTGAAGAGTGTGTTATCGCCCTCATCTGGCTTACCAAAGCCTTGAGGTCGCTGATCCTCTTAGCAGTGAGACTACCCTTGTCTGGACTGTATCTAGCTATAGACCTAGATATTCCACAGACTGAACTGGGTCTAGTAAGGAATACCCTACATACATGACCCAACCCCTGCTTTCCAGGATTGTTAGGGTCACATTCTTCCTGAGTCTGCACCAAGACTGATCTCTGAGCAAGAGGTTGTCCAGGCATCCAATTATTAGGACCCCTCGTGACCCTAGAAGGCCCAGCACTGGAGCCAGAATCTTTATGAAGATTCAGGGAGCTATTGCTATCCTGAATGGCATAGCCAGAACTGGTAGCGTCATTCTTCTATGGCAAAACGCAAAAACCTCTGATGAGGTAGCAAAACAGGCACAGGCAAATATGCATATACTTGCTGCCTATTGATGCCAAAAAATCTCCTTCCTGGAGCGAGGCAATCATTGAGCGGATTGACTCAATGTGGAATGGCCTTACCGCAAAAAATTGGTTTAGGACCTTGAGATCTAGAATAGGCCTTACCTCCCCGTTTGGCTTTGGGACTGTAATAGGTTAGACAAGTAGTTAGCAAGCGGCATGTGTTTATGCAAAACATGCATTCATAGGTATCAGGTGTCTTTGCATCATGTGTGATATGCATCATGGGACCTATGCAGACACACGCCCATGCACACACAAGTCTCCATGCAACACAGGCCCATGTGACGTGCGTCTCTGAGGCACGCGTCTCTATGCGACTCGAGTCCATACGACACGAGTTTCTATGCCACACAAGCCTCTATGCGACATGAACCTATGTGACACAAGCCTGTGCGACACGAGTTTATGCAGCACGAATCTGCATGCGACATGTGTTGCTTTGCAACCCTGTGTTTTAGCCCACATGTGTTTTAGCAACCACGTTTGACAAACATATTTTAACCACTTCAGCCCCATTTCACACTTTAGGACCAGAGCACTTTTTGCGATTCGGCACTGCGCTGCTTTAACTGACAATTGCACGGTAGTGCGACATTGTACCCAAACAAAATTTGTGTCCTTTTTTCCCCACAAATAGAGCTTTCTTTTGGTGGTATTTGATCCCCCCTGCATCATTTATGATCGCCGCTATAAATGAGAAAAGAGCAACAATTTTGCAACAAATTATACAAATCCAAAAAAAAAAATCTAAAAAAACATTTTTGTCTCATCGATTTTGGCCGATTTATATTCTTCCTCATATTTTTGGTTAAAAAAAATCGCAATCAGCGTTTATTGATTGGTTTGCTCAAAAGTTGACGCATTTACAGATGATGAGAATTAATTTCTGGGGTTTTTATTTATTTATTTTTTTTACTAGTCATTTTTTACTAGCGATCTGCGATTTTTAGCGGAACTGCGATATTGCGGCGGGCATGTCGGACCATTTTGACACTTTTTTGGAGCCATTGGCATTTATACATCAATCAGTGCTATAAAAATGCACTGATTACTGTGTAAATGCCATTGGCAGTGAAGGGGTTAACCTGGAGGGGCGCTCTAAGGGTTAAACGTGTTCCCTAGGCGTGTTCTAACTGTATGGGGGCTGGGCTGGCAGGGGGAGGGGAGTGATTACGGTTTCCATATACAGGAAGCCTGTGATCACAGCCCTTCCCCCTCTATGAGAAAGGAGATCCGTGTCTACATACACGGACCTCCGTTCTTTCACTGTGGGGGGGCCATCGTGGGTAGCGGGCAGAGATCGAGTCCGCCCTACCCACTCCCTGGCTCCCCCGGAACACAATGAGCGCGCCTCCGGCGGCGCACGCCCCCAGTGCCCGATCTCGCAGCCGCCGTCATATGATGGCGGTTTGCGATAACGAGCCATCTTGCCGCTGTCAAACTGCGGTCGGCAAGTGGATAACAAATGTATTTTAAGCAAACACGTGCTCCAGCAAACATTAATTTAGGCAAACATGCTTTTTTAGCAACCATGCGTTTAAGCCAGTTTGCAAGCATGCCCCTGTTCAACTGCAACGGTGCCCAAGTATGATGAGCCAAGCACATATGCATCCAATGCGGCGTCTAAGCTGCTTCAGAACAGTAAAAAAAAAATAAGCTCCTGCAAACCAACCGTACACCATACTGGAGACCCAACTCCAAGGAATGTAATAAGAAATGTAAAAATGCAATCAGGGCGGCTAAGCAGGATTATGAGAAACACATAGCGGAGGAAAGTAAAAAAAAAAACAAAGAAATTCTTTAGATATATTAATAATAAAAAGGCAAAACCAGAGCACATTGCACACTTAAAAGATGATAATGGGAGGATGGCCACAGATGACACAAAAAAGGCAGCTATATTAAATACCTTCTCCTCAGTTTTTACGCAGGAAAAGGAGGGGTTTAACGACCGCAACTATACTGTTAGTACCACAGCATAGGACATACCCTCGTGGCTAACGGAGGCCGGAGTCAAAGAAAGATTAGAGAAACTTAATGTAAATAAATCACCAGGACCAGATGGCTTACACCCGAGAGTCCTCAGGGAACTGAGTCAAATTATAGCCAGGCCATTGTTCCTAATCTTTGTAGATAGTATAATGATGGGATTGGTACCAGCCAATTGGAGGAAAGCCAATGTGGTACCAATATTTAAAAAAGGGCAGAGACATATTCCTGGGAATTACAGGCCAGTCAGCCTAACATCAATAGCGGGTACGTTATTGGAGGGGATAATTAGAGACTATATCCAAAAAGTAACTGAGGAAGGTAACATCATTAGCAGTAATCAGCACTGGTTTATGAGGGGTCGTTCCTGCCAAACAAACCTGCTAACATTCTACGAGGAAGTGAGCGGCCATCTAGATAGGGGGAGGTCAGTGGATGTAGTGTACCTGGATTTTGCAAAAGCGTTTGACACCGTTCCCCACAAACGCTTGATTTACAAGCTAAGGTCTGCAGGCATCGACCAGAATGTCTGTTCTTGGGTAGAGAAAACTTGTTACAGGGGCGTGTCCAAAGGGTGGTAATTAAAAATGTGTACTCAGACTGGTCTGTAGTGACGAGTGGGGTACCCCAAGGATCTGTCTTGGGACCAATTTTATTCAATTTATTCATTAATGATCTGTGGGACGGGATTAATAGCTCAGTTTCAGTTTTTGCTGATGATACAAAGATAAGCAGGGGGATAACATCACAACAGGATATTGACATCTTACAGAATAACCTGAACAAACTAACGGAGTGGGCAGAAAAATGGCAAATGAGGTTTAATGTGGAGAAATGTAAGGTAATGCACTTGGGGGCAAAAAAACATAAATGCAAAATACGCACTAGGGGGTGAGCCTCTGGGGGAATCAAGAATGGAGAAGGATCTGGGGGTCCTAGTAGATGACAGACTGAGCAATAGCATGCAATGTCAAGCTGCAGCAACCAGAGCAGGTAGAATATTAGCATGCATAAATAAGGGGATATGCTCCAGGGATAAAACTATAATTCTGCCACTTTATAATAGCCTGGTGAGGCCACATCTGGAGTATTCTGTCCAGTTCTGGGCACCAGTCCTCAGAAAGGATGTACTGGAGCTGGAGAGAGTCCAAAGGAGGGCAACCAAACTGATAAGGGGAATGTAAGACTTTATTTACGAGGAACGCTTGCAAGCGCTAAACTTATCCTCTCTGGAGAAGCGATGCTTGAGAGGGGACATGATTACGATCTATAAATATCTTAATGGGGATCCAAGCATAAAAGATAAACTGTTCAGTCTCAGGGAATGTAGAAGGACAAGGGGACATTGAAACTAGAAGAGAAAGGGTTTAATCTTAGAATTCGTAAGGGGTTCTTCACTGTCAGGGCAATAAGGATGTGGAACTCTCTCCCACAACTAGTGGTGACTGCGGGGAGTATGGATATAATTAAAAAAACTCTTGGATGTATATCTCAATAAGTACAACATACAGGGTTGTGGGTACTGACAAGAGTATACCTACACAGGTTGAACTGGATGGACTGTTGTCTTTTTTCAGCCTTAACTACTATGTAACTATGTATGTAATTCCTTAAAAGCCTTTAAAGCGGAGTTCCACCCTAAAGTGGAACTTCCGCTGGTTGGATTCCTCCCCCCCTCAGGTGTCACATTTGGCACCTTTCGGGGGGGAGGGGGAAGAGGACACCTGTCTTTAGACAGGTGTCCTTTTCCACACTTCCGGGAGCTCTGGCCGGCGGACGCGGCCGCTGACGTCAGAAGCCCGGCTCCCTCCTCCCTGCTCGCTCTGCTACTGGCCGCCTGGCCAGTAGCAGAGCGCGGCAGAGCTCGCGCATGCGCAGTAAGGTGCCCGGCGTGAAGCTGTACTGCTTACACATCCAGGTTCCCTTACCCGCGATGGAGGCGGCTGCACCCGTCCTCCGATCCGAAGATCGGCGGCGGGTGCCAACATCGCTGGACTCCAGGACAGGTAAGTGTCCAAATATTAAAAGTCAGCAGCTACTGTATGTGTAGCTGCTGACTTTTAATTTTTTTTTTAGCCCTAGGACCTCCGCTTTAATAAGGACTCCAGCTTTTTATCTGATCTGGTATTAATACCAGGGCATTATCAACAGAGCAGGCCAGGGATTTACTTGGGGATGTGACTGCTGCATGGACAGCTGGTATTCCCCCCTTTCAAAAAGCTTTCCTGCACAGGATATATTAGAAGGAACAAACAATCTGTCTGGGTGCACCCAGTCAGCATATATCACCCTCTCAAGGAGAGGGTGTAAAGCAAATCCCTGCGCACCTTGTGGTATGTTAATGCCCCAAGGGAGGAATACACATTCACCTGACTCTCCGCTGGAGGTAACCTGAATGCTGCAGATACCTTGTGTGTAAGTGCCTGGATCAGCAGCTGAGATTGAGAGGCAGGTGTCCTTGGGGATTCTTCTGGCTCAGGACTCTCTGAAGAAGAAGTGTCTGCAAAAGAATCGGCCAGATCCCTTGTAGCTACCTCCTCTCCCTCATCAACCCATTCTCGCTCCAGAATCGGAGGGTTAGGAGAAGGAGACCTGTCACCCTTCTCACCCCGTGTGATAGAAGCCATCATACCAGCAATCCTGGTTTCTAAACCCAGCAAGGCTGCCGACAGGTCATCTTTAGTAACAAACTGTGAGGAAACAGATGAGGGGTCAGCTACAATACCAGACAGCTGCAGTGTCTGAGATAGCCCAGTCACTTCTGGTCTCTCAAGGGAAGCAATGGCAGCAGTGGTCCAACTAGCAAGGGCTGTGGTAACACACCTGTGCCTCTAGCCTTATTACAGGCAGCTTCGCCCCCCGTGCTTCTTGGAAGCCATGGCTGTTCATGCATGCACTGCTTTGCCCACATTCCCCAAACTCAGCTTCCTGCCCAGCCTGACTCAGCTCACACCCCTAGACTCACGTGTCCCCAGGAGGAGTTTTAGCCTGCTCACCAGCCCTGTCCTGACTGCTTCAGGCGACTCTCCTGCGACCGTCCATTCACATGCAAAGACAGATTAGTAGTGGTGCAGGCTCCCCCTGATGGCAGCTTCACAGGAACTGCAGGCAAGACCAATCATGACTGTGTCTCTCTAACCAAGCCCTCTGGTGGTGAGAAAAAAGAAGTGCAAGCAAAAGGAGGGAAATTTTAAATAAACTTTTTCCTATCTTTGCGGGAAGCCAGCTGGGTTCAGTAAAATTATCCCCATTGGGGATTACTCACCATTCCTGCCACAGGGCCTGGAGGAGACTGCAGGCCAACCCTTCACCCATCGCGGCGGGCTTTGTCCAAAGGACCTTCAAGGACTGGGTACTCATTCTGAGGATCCACTCCCTTGGACCTGTATAGCACCCTGCAGGCGTACCTTGGTTCAGTGTTCCAGGTTTACCTACACGCAGGATCCAGCGCTATACATGGTAGCTCTCAGGCAAAACCTCGCAGTTTCTTCTGTCTTCTTGGCGAGGCCCAGGTACCATTTATCTTAGCTTAATGCCATTTGAAATGGATCCGGTATGAAGGCTGTCCCTGATTCTAAAGGAACCTGTGTGGGAACCAGCATAGAAGCTCCACAGAGCTGTAGAAGTGACCATCCACCTTCAAGACACTGGAGAAAAAACTGAAGTGCTCCCAGTGTGGGAGGGATTTTATAGGAGGGGAAACTTCCTGTTTGTTTTTCGCTTGATTGACAGTGACCATTCACCTATAGGTGGTGCATAACCCAGTATATATAGAATATATAGCCTGCGCTGTGTTCCGTGATGTCCGAGAAAGAAAAAGACCTAAAATGCAGTTTTGCAGATTCTCAGACAGGAGTGTAATATAATGATGGATAACAGCCTCCCTTGTCATAGGCAGGTAGGTCTATTACCTCCAGTCTATCAGCATCCACCTTCTCTGGGTTCAGATTCTGATCTTCCCTGCACAGACCCCTTAACCGCTTCCACACTGTACGCAGTATATTTACTGCGGCAGTGTGGATGCGTCCCGCAAACTGCCGCAAATAAACGGCGATTTGCGGAGTGGTCACTGGGGGGCGCGTGCGCGCCCGCTGTACTCCGGAGGAGTGTGGCCACGGCTCGGGCGGACCCAATGTCCGCCAGCAAGCCGCGATGGGCGACCACAGCAATTTCTGACAGTGGGGACATAAGAGATCTACTGATCCCTGTCACTGGGATCAGTTAGATCTCTTATGCCCATAACAGCCCAGCCCCCTCACAGTTGGAACACGCGTAGGGAACACAGTTAACCCCTAGATCTCCCCCTGCAGGTTAACCCCTTCACTGCTAATGACATTTACACAGTAATCAGTGGATATTTAAATTTCTGATCACTGTATAAATGTCATTGGTCCCAAAAAATGGTCTGCTGCAATATCGCAGTACCGCTAAAAATCGCCGCCATTACTAGTAAAAAAATAATAAAAACCCCAGAAATTAATTCTCATCATCTGTAAACGCGACCACTTTTGCGAAAACCAATCAATAAATGCCAATTGTGATTTTTTTTTTTACCAAAAATATGAGGAAGAATATAAATCGGCCAAAACCGATGAAAAAAATTTTTTTTATATATTTTTTGGATTTGCATTTTAGTAAAAAGTAAGAAAAACAGTTTTTTTTTGCAAAATTTACGCTTTTTTTTTGTTCATATCGGTGATCAGAAATGACACAGAGGTGATCAAATACCACCAAAAGAAAGTTCTATTTGTGGGAAAAAAAGGACGCAAATTTCATTTGGGTACAATGTCGCACGATCGCGCAATTGTCAGTTAAAGCGACGCAGTGCCGAATCACAAAAAGTGCTCTGGTCCTAAAGTGGGAAATTCTTCCGAGGCTGAAGTGATTTCTTTTTTTAAACAAACTTGTCATAATTATCTGCTCTGTGTAATGGTTTTGCACAGAGCAGCCCTGGTTCTCCACTTCTGGACCACCCTGGCACTTCTTGTTCCTTCTGCCTTCAGAGTTCCAATATAGGAAGTATAGTATAGAGTGCCCCTATAGGAAGCCACAAAATATAGTACAGAGTTCCCCTATAGGAAGCCGCAAAGTATAGAATAGAGTTCCTTTATACAAAGCCGTAAAGTATAGTAAAGAGTTCTCCTATGGGGGGCGTGGCCAAGATGGCGGACTGAGCGGACGTGCTGAACCGAGCTCCGCAGCCTTCGGACCATTTATCCGCTTATAAAGGGACTTTCCTGGGGTCACTGACGCCCTGATCCGTGCTATATGCGTAAGGGCAGCTCCGGGCCCCGGCGCAGGCGAAATCAGGCCGGGAGGTCTCCGCCACAGCACGCGGTGCAGCAGGCCCCACGCACCCGCGCCAGCATGGCGTCGCAGACGGCCCTGGATAACGCTGATAGCAGGGAGGAAGACCGCTTTGCAGCCCTTATGCAGGCTATCACAGGCTGTCAGGCCACCATTACCACGTGTCAAACTGCACTGACCGAAAAAATCGATCATCTCCAGGCGGATGTGGGACTCCTGAGACGGGACATGGACAAGGTCCGGGAGCGCATGCGGGAGGCCGAGCGCCGGGTTGGAGGAGCCGAGGACTCTCTCCGGGAGCATGACACCTTCATACGGACACTACAGGTCAAGGTGCGGGCCCTGGAGTCCAGAGCTGAGGATGGCGAAAACCGCAGCCGCAGGAATAACCTGAGAGTGGTGGGGCTGCCCGAGGGGGTGGAGGGTCAGGACCCTACCACCTTTACAGAACGCATGCTGCGCGCTCTGCTCCCTCAGGCGCCATTTTCAGCACACTTCGTGGTGGAGAGGGCACATAGGGTCCCTTCGGCCCGCGGCCCACAGGGGAGTCCCCCACGCACCTTCATATTCCGCCTGCTGAACTTCAGGGACCGGGACTTGGCGCTTAGAGAGGCGAGGAAGATTGAGGAGCTCCGGTTTGAGAATGCCAAATTGATGCTCTTCCCCGACTATTCAGTTGAAACGCAGCGCCTCCGCAGGACTTTTGACCAAGTGAAGGCCCAACTGCGTACCCGCGGAATCAAGTACAGCATGTTATTCCCTGCTCGCCTACGGGTGGTGGATGGGGAGTCGACCCGGTTCTTCACGGCCCCGGAGGATGCATCCCAATGGCTGGACACACTGCCCAACAACAGATGAGTACTGAGGCTCTTCTATCTTTTGCTCCTCTATCTGGCCCTGACTGTTGCCCTTGACCTTACCGGTCCCCTGGCCGAGATGCTGTTTCTTGATCCGGATGGATCCCTTTGGGGGGGGTGGGGGGGATCAGGCCTGCTGTGATGTGCGGCCTTCCATCTTTTTTTTACCCTGGGAGCCTCTACAGTGACACGGAAGCCTCTCTGCCCCTCCTGTGGCACGGGGGCCCCATCTGGGAAGAACGCTCTGAGAGGAGTTCCTAAGATATAACCCGGGACACACGGAGGTACTGTGCTTACCCTGACCAGTTTATAGAGGACCCATTGGGCTGGCATCCTACGGCCTTTGGAAGGCATCCCCTCTTAGACGCTGGGCTGGTTCTGGGCCCACTTCGGGTTTGCCCCCCCTTAAGCCTCCTCTCAAGGTTATGTTATATGTATGCTTATGCTTTAATTTACTGTTTTCTTTTTGGCTGTTTCCTTTTTCTTTTTTTTTTTTTTGTGGGTTGGAAGACCCTTTTACTACATAAGAATGTGCCCCTAGCTTGCTAGGTGATTCCGTAAGCTAATAGTACAATGAGACTTGACTGATTGTCCCTATTATGTGTTGCATTGTCCGAGCCCGAGGTTGCGGGTGGCTCCGACGCTGTGACACAGAGGTCCGTACGTCTGCTAGCCTTCCGCTAGCCCCCTAGGTATAAGGCCTATTTTATGTAAATATGTGTGGGTTACTTGGTTCATGGGTGAAGCACTCCAAAGTTTGGGTGGTGGATGTGCAGGGTGGGTTAGGGTGGGGAAGGTGGGTTTGTTTGTTATGTCATGTTATGAGTGTTGTTTTTTTTCACTGCAGTGGACTATCTAGCGGGGGGTACAGGGGTGTCAATGGAACGCTGGTTGTTGCTAAGGTGGGGGTGGTGGGGGGGAGTGGCGGGTCTTTCCCACAAGGTCACCGCCACCTGTTTTTCCGGGAGACGATAGTTGACATTGGGTTAAGATGGCTTCCCTGAGGATCGTCTCCTGGAATGTCAGGGGGCTTAATGATAGGACCAAACGCTCACTAATTTTTGCATACCTCAAGAGATTTAACCCCCAGATGTGTATCCTTCAGGAGACCCACCTGGTGGGTGGCAGGATCCTGAGTCTAAAGAAACCCTGGGTGGGCCACCATTACCACGCCACATACTCTAATTATGCCAGGGGGGTCAGTGTCTTAGTTCACAAATCTCTGAACTTTGAGTTACTAAGGGTGAAGACCGACCCGGGGGGGAGGTATGTTGCGCTGCATAGAATCATTGATACAATAGAAATGCTCATAGTTGGTGTTTACTTTCCCCCTCCTGCTTCGAAAGCTGACCTGAACCTATTGACTAACCTCCTCTCTGACTTTCCCACGGACAATGTCCTTATTATGGGGGACTTCAATATGCTCCCGAGCCCTGCTCTGGATAGGCTGCCTCCCGGGGCTCCCGCGGACTCGGCTTTACTGCGGTGGGCTCTTCTTTACGGACTGACTGACGTGTGGAGATGGAGACATCCCGACACGAAAGCCTACTCATGTCACTCGGCCTCTCATGCCACAATGTCACGCATTGACCTGGGGTTTGCTAGCGCAGCCCTTCTGTCTAGGGTTCGAGAGGTCTCCATGCTCCCACGGGGTATATCCGATCATGCTCCCCTGATGTGCAGTCTCCGGACTGCGACGCCCCCCTCGGACAGACTTTGGCGGTTGTCCCGGTACTGGATAACTGATCCCACAATTGAGTTTGAAATGGCTGGCCATATCTCGAGGTACTGGTCCGCTGGCTCTGGCTCGGCGGGGGCGGCCGTGGTCGTTTGGGGTCCAGTTACGCACTGTAACACCGTACTCTCCGGCTCACTGTACTCATCCGAAAGCACAGCCCTACAGAGGTAGAGGTGTGCAGTCAGTCAGGCATTTCTTCTCGGGTGGCGTCATTTCGGCTCAGGCGCCCTCGGGGCCCTCCGTCGGATAGGTCTCGTCCCGAGCCCTCGTA
>BLSH010130905.1:61825-80873 GCA_018402905.1 Glandirana rugosa | reverse complement strand
TCCCCCCCCCAACAAGACACAGTTTGTTCCCATATGGGGTGTCTGGGGAGGGATCCAATCCTCAAAAGCTTTGGCAAGCCCTAACCTAGCTGGACCCAAAGACAACAACCAAAGAGAGATACCTAAAGACCTCAATCTCGGATTGTACTAAAAAGAAACCTAGAGTACCATCACACAGCACTGAAATCGCCACACTCCTTAACATTCCCCCAGGGTCGGTATATCCATTGATGTTACTTTTACCTTTCACTCTTTACCTTTGACACTCTATCTCAAACCTTGCTTTTAACAACGATGATACAAACTTTGTATGGTTCAACTGATCTACACTCGAGCCGGGGTATGCCCAGAGGCTCTGTTTTGTTAATACCTTTCTTATAAAATCAATAAACAATACTGGAAAAAAAAAAAAAAAAAAAAAATCTGCGGGTGTTAAGTGGGTTTCCTGAAGTATTGCTATGTCAGCCCTCAGGCGTTTCAAATGTCTAAGGACTGTCATTCGCTTCTGAGGTGAATGTAGTCCCTTCACGTTCCAGGACACCACTTTCATGTTATGGGTGTATGGAAGGAGGGGAGATGTCGAAAGAGGTTAAAGCTTAGTGGTAGGTGTAGCTGAGGGGTTTGCGGAGGTGATGGTCTGTCTGTCCTGAGTGAGCGCTGGTCTGTCTGGTGTCTCGGACTTAGGGGGAGGTGAGAGGGAGATGGCCCAACCGGGGCTAGGTGGGAAAAAAGGGCTGGAGGGAGTTCTGGAGGGTAGCACTTCTCTTTTTTCCCCATGTGGGTGCGATAAGCATTGGACAGCCTTACCGGGGAGCCTAGGGTTTGCTCGCTGAGAAGGGGTTATGGTACCCTCTTTGAAAGATGATCTTGGGCGGTTGAGGCAAGAGGAGTCTTGCTCAGTGCTCCGTTGGGTGGGAGTTCAGTCCGTAGTCACATCACATTAGATTGTTGACGGGTGTTCCCCGCGGCAGGGTGGAGAAAGATCCAGGTTTCTTCAAGATAGTGGTGTAAGAGAGTCATTAATCGGGAGTGCTAAGTCTCGTCGTCGGGTGTGTTTCCGGAAGGTTGGAGGAAAGAAAAATGGAAGGGCTACGTCCTGAACTGAGCTAGTCAAGCCCATGGATTACTCCATAGTCACCGCCCTGGAGCGGCGTTGGCGTTTTGGAGGGTCCTTCCTGGGACTGCGTTGGTCTCTGGGTGTTAGTAGGCGTGAAGAGGGGGTGGCCTCCGTGGTATCCATAGGGATGTGGAGATAATCCTGAATATAGTGTAGCGCTTCCTCCGGGTGAGAAAAGGATTTTTGTTCTCCTTGTGGGTCCGCGAAGCGAAGAGTTGCAGGATATGCTAGGGAGAACTTGATTCCTTTCTGATAGAGCGTCTGGCAAATCGGTTGGAAGGCTTTTCTATGACGTGAGACCTCTTGAGAGTAGTCTGCAAACAGAAGAAGTTTATGCCCATCTATCTGGAGCGATTTCGAGTTGCGGAATGAGCTCAGGATCATGGACTTGTCCATATAGTTTAGATAACGGACGATGACGGGTCTTGGTGTGCGTCTGTCATTGGAAGGAGATCCAAGGCGGTGGGCCCTCTCCACCACACAGAGGTGGGTGATTCCTAGCACCATGGGTATGCGTTTGGAGCAGAGGTCTTGCAGTGAGTCGGCGTTAAAGGACTCCGGAAGACCCACGACCCTTAAATTGTTGCGCCTTGATCGGTTTTCTAAGTCGTCCAACTTTTCCAAGATATATTGTTGTGTATTTGTTGCTTGTTGCTCGAAAGATCTTGCGCTGTGCAGTTCATCATCTATATCCGAAACGCGTGATTCCAGGTCGTTCAGGCGTTTTGAGTGGTCTCCGAGCTCCTTCCGTAGCTGGGCTATACCATTAGCTACTGCGTTATCCACAGCTGCGGTGATGTTCGGAAGTATAAGGGCTGCTACAGCCTGTGGCAGTCCTGCATATTGTTCTTCAGCGATCGTCAGCGTAGGAACGATCGTAGTCGAAGGAGCGAAGGTACCAGCCGAGGTGGGGACGGTCGTAGAAAGGGAATCGTTCTGTGGCGTGGGAAGGTTCGTGGAGGAGACGAACGGAATACTTGCCGAACCCGCGTTCGTGGCAAGCTGCGCTCCCGTCGCCATGCCGGACTCCCGCGGTTTTGCCGGGGCTGGATCCTGGCGTAGTCCCTGGTCTGGCTGCTGGGAGCCGTGGAGGACGAATCGGTCCATGCCCAGGGGGAGTCCTCAGTGAGGGGTGAGGGCGAATTTGTGGATGGTGAGTGCGAGCTCGAATTTTTAGGCAGATTTGTGTGTAGGCTGCCCGGAGGAGCTGTCTCTTGCTTCCTCACATGAAGGCACCGGAACCGGAAGTTATCTTGATTTTAATGATGGCAAAGGCTCTGGCATTTGGAGTTAACCTATGAGCCAGCTTGGGGCCAATATTATTGCCCTGGCAGTGAAACTTTGCTTTAGTCCAACGCAACCACTTTTCTGCTTTGGATGTCAGGGCCAAATTGAATGACAGTCGAGCTGTGTCTAGGCCAGGGGTAGGGAACCTGCGGCTCTCCAGCTGTTGTAGAACTACATTTCCCATCATGCTTCTGGGAGTAATTGTACCCATCAGCCTTGCAATGCCTCATGGGAAATGTAGTTCTACAACAGCTGGAGAGCTGCAGGTTCCCCACCCCTGGTCTAGGCTGTCAGTTGGGACTGCTCGCGGATTTAATTTGTGTGCCTTAGAAAGGTTAAGGAAGTCACGTTGTAACTGTTCTATTTGGATAATTTTCCCTCTTATTGTGGCTTTGCGAGCAGCCCACAGGCATTAAGGGGAGATATTGGGGGGGGGGTCATTAAGTCTAAAATATTCTCTAATTGCCTCTTCTATTTCTGCCTTCTTGACCGTGTCATCAAGGATGGATTCATTAAGTCTCCATCTTTGGGAGCCGGGTTGGTTTAGAGGGCATCGAAGGGTCAAGAAGACCATAGCATGGTCTGACCATGTAGAATCGCTAATATATGACTTGGTGGCGAAGGGGATCACAGCGCTATTAACTAAAATGTGATCTATCCTGGCGAAGGAGCTATGCGGACTAGAGTAATGAGTTTAGTTGTGCATTGTTAGGTTGATCACTCTTCAAATGTCTACAAGACCATGTTGAAATAATAGTCTAGCCACCCGAAGGCTCTGTTTGGTAGGTCGTATGACTTGTTTTCCCAAAGGGTGAGATTTGTCAAGACCCGTATCAAATGCGATATTTGAGTCTCCACCAAATATAACTGTCCCTTCCAGCAGAGGTGTGATAGTGTCACATATAAGCTTGAAGAATCTAAATTGGTTCTGATTGGGTGTGTAATATGAGACAAATGTGTATATTTGTTCATCTATCGTCCCTTTTACCAAGATATACCTGCCCTCTGTATCTTTATGTACTGAAGTGAGGGAGAAGCGACAACTGCGAGAGAAGAGAATGGCGATGCCTTTAGTCTTGCCATCTGCATTTGAAACCTAGAAGGATAAGTAATTATGGTGAAGGAAGGATGGTTGGTAACGTTTAGGGAAATGTGTTTTCTGCAGGAGTACCACTTCTATTTTGTGGGTTTGGAAATGCTTGGAAAGGACTTTACACCTCTTGACTGGGGAGTTAAGGCCTTGAGCATTGTGAGAAATTATCCGTAGTTGGCGGGTGTTTGACGGTGTGTTAGCCATGGAGCAGATGGTGGAAGCAAGCTAATATCCAGAGGGCACTTACCTCATGTTGCCCACAAGTGGGATGGAGCAGATCTCTATGCAGTTGTTGCTCAAGATGGATTTCCACGAAACCAGGCAGGCTCTCCGGGTGAACAATACAAAAAAAGGGAGATCAGATAAAGGCAAGAAAAGAGAGCAAAGGAAGAGGAAAGTAAAAGAATGCGAGGCTGAAATGCCTCCAGACGGTGGGGGGGAAAAGACATTCCCACCGCCACCTTGTCGGGTAAAAATGTCCTCACCGGGGGGGGGTGAAGAATCTTCTGACCAGAAGAGGACAAAAGGCCAAATCTTTGGAACAGAGGGAGAGGTATGAGCACCACTCCAGCAGTAGGGCACCCCCTAAAAAAACATAAAAAACATGTAGGGGATTAAATGAATAAATGTGAACTTACACACAAAACATCATGCAATTATGCATAATAACTAGGAACACTTAAACGTATATAGATGCTCTATATCAAAAAGTCAGTTTTACAAACAATTCTTGTGGGTAGAGCCAATGAATTAGGATGACCCGGGAGCCAGAAGGGAAGGAAATTGGAGGGGAAGGGGGGTATCAAGATGGATAAGGGAAGAGGGTATGTAGCTCCATTTATTAAAGGGGCCAGGGTTATGCCAACAGTCTAGTGGAGTAGCATTCAAACCAATTGGATGTAACAGGGGACCATCTAACAGTAACAGCAGACCAAACCTCAGAGGAGGGTTTTTGTAGTTATAGGTTGTGATCAACATTCATTCTGACCTAGACAAGGTTGATGGTGAACCGAGGTTCAAAGATTAGATGCGAAGGGGTCTCCAGTGTGGATTCCTTAGGGAGGGCGGGCTTCCTTGGATTTTGACTTGAGTAAGCGGGCTGGAAGGGAGTTGCTGCTTCGAGGAGGCCAAGGTGGAATTGTGCGTTGATTGAAAGGCATCTTGGCATATGAGGCCCAGTTGGAGAATTTTCTCGCCTTCCGCAAACATAGAAAATGTATAGGTTTTACCTTTAAGCAAGAATCTGAGTTGAAAAGGGAAGAGCCACCAGTATTTTATATCCTTTTCGGACAAAATTGAAAGTAACGGATTGAGAGTCCTCCGTTTTTGTATCGCAAAGGTAGATAGATCTGCAAAAACTTGGATCTCATTGCCTTGGAAAGAGATTTTTGACAGAGAGCAGGATCTCCGCATCACCTCCTCTTTGACTGCAAAAAAATGAGATTTCACCGCAATGTCTCTGGGGAGACTGTCAGACCATGAAGGCCTAAGGGCCCTATGTGCCCTGTCTAGTTCAAGTCTGTGTTGCGGAATATCTGGGAGTAAATCCTTGATGAGGGAGCATATTTTTCAGGAACATCTTTGAAAGGTTCTGGAGTCCCCTGAACCCTAAAATAGCCCCTTCTGTTCCTATTTTCTAGATCATCTATTTTAGACAATGCAGATTCCAATTGTGTTTGAAGGTCTTGTATGCGGTCAGTATTTTGAATTGTCCTGGATATGGTGGAATTTAGCTTGTTTTTGATTGTCTCTATGCGTGCACCTAGTATGCTCTGGGTTGTGTTCTCACATGCAGCCTTGCAGGTCTAAAGGGGTCTGGTGATGCCGCTGGGTGATGTATGAGATGGGCCGGAGCCTGGACTTCATCTTCCAGCTCTGATACTCGTGACTCTACCTCTGGGAGTTGTTTGGCATGCTCCCCTATTTCCCTGCTGAGCTGTGAGTTGCTGGCTGTGATGGCTCTGTCGACTGCAGTGGTTATTGTTGGGGCTAATAGCACGAGACCCGCATACTGCCCTTCTGTGTGAGCCTGGGAGGTCAGCACAGCAAGTGTCGGGGGAGGCGGAGAGCATAGCTTGTGTCCTGTGGAGAGTGTGCCATCCGCCATGATTGCTGTGGGCAAGACGTTCTGGGAGGCCTCCGGGCTCTGTATTGGAGCTGCATTAGGGGGTTCATGGACAAGGAATTTGTCCATCCAGAGTGCTGATGTAGAGAGGAGTGGAATGAGCTGTCAGTGGGCGGGCGACTCACCATCCACAGCGTGATTTAGCTGATTTTGTAAGCCGAGTTGTCGGAGCCGCCTTTCCTCGCTCCACTTACATGAGGCGCAGGAACCAGAAGTGCAAAGGAGGTTTAATATTGATAAATGTAAATTGCATTTGGGGGCTAAGAATATGCATGCATCGGGTGCATGTGCGGGAGCTCCGGGATGGACTCTTAACTAGAGCTGAGCGAACCCGAACTGTAAAGTTCGGGTCCGTACCGAACTTTGGGGTGTCCGTGACCTGGACCCGAACCCGGACATTTGAAAAAAGTTTGGGTTCGGGTTCTGGGTTCAGGTATTTGATCACGCATGTTGAATAGCTGCAGGGCAGCCAATCAACAAGCGTTTCACTGGTTTGCCCTTAGAAGCCATCACAGCCATGCCTACTATTGGCATGGCTGTGATTGGCCAGTGCATCATGTGACCCAGCCTCTTTATAAGCTGGAGTCACTTAGTGCTGCAGTCACATGCTCTCTGAGACTCTGACTAGTGTAGGGAGAGGATGCTGCCGGTGCTGTGAGGGACAGATTGCAGATATATATAATAACATCTCATAGATCTGATTGTGGACTAGGTAGAGAATATTACTACTACTACTCCTTTTAGGGACAGATTTCAGATCTCATCCTGCATTACAGAACGATCTGCTTTGAGGGACAGATTGCAGATCTCATCCTGCATTAGCTAACAATCTGATTATGGACTAGGTAGAGATTACTATTACTGAGATCTGCATTACCGAACGATCTGATTGTGAACTAGGTAGAGATTACTACTACTACTACTACTACTACTACTACTACTGCTTTGAGGGACAGATTGCAGATCTCATCCTGCATTACAGAACGATCTGACTGGACTAGGTAGAGTCTACTGCTTACAGGGACAGATTGCAGATCTCATCCTGCATTACAGAACGATCTGACTGGACTAGGTAGAGTCTATTGCTTACAGGGACAGATAATTGTTCTAAAATCATCTCCTAGTTCTAAAGGGAGAGGTTCCTGCTGGTCCTGTAAGGCAGTGTTCCCCAACCCTGTCCTCAAGGCCCACCAACAGGTCATATTTTCAGGATTTCCATTATTTTGCACAGGTGATTTGATCAGTTTCACTGCCTTAGTAATTACCACAGCTGATTCATCTGAGGGAAATCCTGAAAACATGACCTGTTGGTGGGCCTTGAGGACTGGGTTGGGGAACACTGCTGTAAGGGATAGATTATTGTTCTAAAATCATTGCCTACTCCTATAGGGTCAGGTTCCAGCTGTTCCTGTTAGGGACAGATTATTGTTCTATAATCATCTCCTAGTTCTATAGGGAGAGGTTCCTACTGCTCCTGTAGAAGAAGAAGAAGAAGAATTTATTCATTTTTTTGTATTAATAAATACTTAAATAGTGCTACATAGTACATTTGTGGGCAGAATGAGGATAGCGTCAAATAAGGGACATGGTCATGGTGCTGCTGGTTTTGTTGGTGTTGGTGAAGCTCCTGTTGGAGGGAGAGGATGTGGTTGATCTCTGCCAACTACACGCACAAGTGAAACACCTTCCTCAGGTAGCCGACTGAACCTTCAACGTTATATGGTAGGCCCGAATGCCGCTCAACGAATGGTGAGGCCAGAAGAAGTACAGGCGATAGTAGATTGGGTGGCTGACAATGACTCCAGTTCCTTCACATTGTCTCCCTCCCGGTCCCTTGATGAAAGCTCAGAGTTGGCACCTGAACCCCATGACCATCTGTCTTTCACCTCAGCCCCTTGTAAATTAGCCAAGCAGTCTGTGCCCCAAGTCATGCAACAGACTCGCTTTTTGATGACTCTCCTGGTGTGCTTTCCTTAGGCCATCCACATAGCCCTGCCCCAGAAGTGGAAGACATTGAGTGCACCGATGCCCAACCACTTCTGTTGCAGGATGAGGACATGGAAACACCAGCGCAGCACGTCTTTGATGACGAAACACAGGTGCCAACTGCTGCAGCTTTCCTCAGTGTGCAGACTGACAAGGAGGGCAGTGGTGAAGGGTGGGTGGAAGATGATGTGGAGGAGGGTGATGAGGTCCTAGACCCAACATGGAATGAGGGTCATGTGAGTGACGTGTGCAGTTTGGAGGAAGAGGTGTTGGTCGCACAGAGGCACCAGCACAGCAAAAGTGGAAGCAGGTTGCAAAAGCGGAGCAAGCGTCCCCTAGACAGTAGGCCTGCTACTACCCACCTCACCCAGGGACCTAGCAAACCAAAGGCAGCTCAAAGGCGTTCCCTGGCATGGCAGTTCTTCAGACAATGTACTGACGACAAGACACGAGTGATAGCCTGAGGCGAGGCCCAAATGTTCTAAACCTGAGCACAACCTGCATGACCAGGCATCTAAATTCAAAGCACGAGCTGCAGTCGAATAAGTACCTCAAAATCCAAGAGAGGTCGTGGCCTCCTCCTGCTTCCTTTTCTGCTGCTGCCTCGGCCTCTTCCTCCACCTCTACAGTGCCAGTGTCACCTGCCACCCAGCAAACAGACAATGTGATAGCAACGCCACCATGTTCGCCACCGTCACCAAGCATTTCCACATGGTCCCATGGAAGCTTACAGCTCTCCATCTTCCAAACACTGGAGAGAAAGAGGAAGTACCCCCCTACCCACCCTCGATCCCTGGCCCTAAATGCCAGCATTTCCAAATTCCTGGCCTTACAGGCCTGACCGTACAGCCAATCACCGGTGGAAGTCCTGAGTGACGAAACGCTTCATGATTGGCTGGCACGGCAACAGCCACAAGCAGACGATCCACATGCTCAGCTCTCCGCTGGACGGAGGAGTGTGAGTGAAGGGACAGAGGCAAACAGTGGAGCCTTTCACCTGTCCAGGGACGAGTGGTGTCTACATATGTTTTTATATGTACTGATCCTCTACTTTCTGGTAAGAGTTTGACTCCAGGGGGGGACGTGTTTTATATACATACAAGTGAATTAAAGTCTGTACGGTTTTTCACTATGTTTGGCACTTGCTTTCTTCCATCCACATGTGTATGCTTACGAGGCGGACCATCATCCAGTGTGTGTTCCTTTTGAAGTGCAGGATTAAGCACTCAAAAGCGCTGTTGCTAGAGCATGAGAACTGTCTAGCATTAAGTTGTGGTAAGCGTCCAACTTAAGGGGGAAGGTGGTAACCTGCATGTTCACATGGTGAAGTGTAAAGGAAGTTGTGTTTGCAGCAAGAATTGCCTCACGTATTTGGAACTGTTTATAGCCTGTATACAGATTGGATTCACACTTAAGGACAATCACTTATCACGTGGTGTTAAATATACTGAGTAACAGCAAGACGTGAAGGACTATTTGTTGAAAGCTATGTGCTGAGAATTGAATTAACCCTTAGTTCACTGGTTGAAAGCTATGTGTTGGGAACACACATTGATCAATATCTATTTCATATCATTTTTATGTTTCTAGCGCTACTTGTGTGTCAGGTCACATGTGTTTGCAAAGTTTTATATATTTTTTAAAGTGGCAACTATCTATGTAACAGAAGTTACACACTCGACTTTTTATGTTCACCCATAATCTGTTTTATTTGAGATACTTACATCTTTAGTGGCACAGGTTTAGAATCTATTGGTAGGTGCAGAATTGGATAGATTTGTGTTATTTATTAGTATACACATATTTATTATTTAGGATTTAGGATTTTCTTTCATATTTTCCGATTTTTGTATTTCGGAATTTTCACATTTCGAATTTCATAATTTTTGGATTTCCATTCTTATTTTTGGATTTCCGAATTTTTGAATTTTCAAATTTTGGATTTTCTAATGGATTTTTGTTCTTATTTTTAGATTTTTGACTTATCAAATTTTCAAATTTCTGAATTTTGGAATTTGAGAAGAAATCGTTAAATGGGTTTTGTTAATTCAAATATTAGTAAAAGTAACTGATTTGTTGAAATTCATTGAAAAACTTTGAAACATTGCACATGTCTAGGGAACAGCAGCGCAAGCAGGACACATTGAAATATCGGGAAGTGGGAACAGTCCAACACAACCGGGTGATGGCTGAAGAAAAATGTGTAATACTAATAAAATATGTCAACCAAATTATTATATTATACAGGATTTATTTATTTTATTTTTTTTCACAATATATGTTTATTGAAGTTTCAAACAAATACAGAAACTGAATTTAAGTGCACTTTGTACATCATATTGAGTATATAATGAAATCAACATGGGTTGAAATATTTGTGTAACATTCATACCATATTTAAAACAAGCAATTTGTAAAAGAACATTTCATATTCTTCTTAATAAATAAAGGGGAAAGGAGAAGACAGTGGATTAGATTGAGAAAGGATAGAGAGAAAATGAGAGAATGTGGGCAGAAGAAGGAAGGGGAAGGGAAAGGTTATTTATTGGGTGGTTTTGGATAAAATATGCATAAAATTATTTTGAGATTAGCCTCTAAGATTCGGGGGCGTGTCCAGCCGGCAGAGGAGACGGCCGCACGGTAGCACAGCTCCGGCCTTTACAACCACGAGGTGACCCACAGCTCATACGAGGAGAGCCCAAAACATGGCCACAGGACCCTCAGCGATCCTCCCACCTGGGGAACAGAGGAAGAGGGGACCGTTCCGCTCTGTGCCACAAAAATTGACAGACTTTTTCACCGTCCGAGGCGAGAGACGCCCAAGATGGCGGCGCTCCGTTCGCACATGCTGCGGCTGCAGACAGAGCCTCCCTGAGTCCCAGCTCCTCATCCTCTTCAGCAGACAACGTGAGTAATCCCACACAGGGGGCTTCCTCACACACCCCGTCGACAGCCCTACCACACGCAGCCCCATAAAGTATAAAAAAGCCAGGCAAGGGGAGATAGAGCCAGCAGACATGGAGGAGAATGCAGACTCGGAACAGACACAGCAAATAACACTGGAGCAGTTCCCCTCCTCTACACAGCTGGTCTCCATTGCAGACATGGAGGGGATGTTAATCTCCCTCAGAGACTCTATGTATTTGGATATGAAAAAGACACTGGGGCCAATCAAAGCAGACACTATGGAGCTACAGCAGCGGGTGGCACATGTGGAACACAAAATGGATGATTCTTTTATAGCACACAATAGCATGGTTGACGCACTACAAGAACAGCAGGCAGGGGGGGCGTGGTTAGCTGTGGACCAAGATGGATGCTTAGTCCCTTAGCTCCATCCTGCCTGGGAACAAGTGTCATCTCAACAGCCGTTTTAACAACCAAACTAACGTTCCTTCTGCTCCGGACAGCGCACAGCACCACAAGCCACACAGGGGGCATACAAGAGGACCAAATTCCCGACATAGCAGCGCTGGAAGAGAGGCTCGAAATGGAGAAGGCCTGAGCCCACCAGAGTACCCGGCTCCATCACACCCCATCCTGAGCACCGGCAGCAGGGTGAGATACCACAATACTCCCACCAGACGCCTCACACCCTGCACTACCCATCCAGACTCATATTGAGCCGCCTGGACACTTTCCTGAGGACCCATCCCCTCCGTCACTGCCCCTCCATCCTCGCGGCAGCCGCTGCCATCTTGCGGCCTAGGCCGGACCCTCTAGAGCTAGCCACGGTCTACAATCGAGCAGCCAGATCGCAAGCAGTACTCCATCCAGCTCTCCCCTGAGTGTCCCCATCTACTCAGGATTACCTCGGGGCCGATCCAGCAACTACCCGATCGCGTGCTCCCGCAGGAAAGACCGCGGCTCCGGCCTACTCCTGGATGTAGCGGCCATATTGCTACACCCACCAGCCGCACATTGCTTATCAAGACACTGTGCTCTGGAGTTTCCGGAGATTTCAGCCGCCAGCATGGCCCCCACACAAGGAGCAGGCCATCTCTCCACATCCACAGGGCTTAATACAGGAGTTAACCACCCACAACCTACCAAAACACCAGCCATTCATCCCCCCACAGCAGCTGTGGACGGCGGAGACCTAAACGCCTCAGACAGCTCGGATTAATCGGAGCCCATCCACCGCCACAGCTTAGGGGTGAGCCCCACACCTCTCCACTGCTACATCCCACCCTCTGCTGCCCATTCCAAGTCGCCTTGAGCGGCGTAGTCACCCACCTGCGGCCCCGTCTCTTCAGCCTACCCCTCCACACTAAGAGGGACCGCTGCCATCTTGCAGCCTAAACCGGGACACCTCCAAGCACCGCGATTCCAACACTGCGACCCAAGGCGGGGGCACATAGGACCCTCCTGAATTGCCACCTACCAGCTGCCGACGCAAACCAGAGTCAGAGATTCGGGGGACTGCTAGCAGCTCCGACAAGGCCACCTTCAAAACGGCCATTACTCACATCCCCCTACCTGACAGCGACCTACCGTCTCTGTGACATAGTAGGGTAGCTGCAGCCCACAGTAAGCACCACTTACCCACCCCACCACCCACAGTCTTGTAAAAGTAACAGAAGACTACTGGAGACTAGCAATACCACTACTCCCAGAGGCTGCACCCACCGCAACCAGTGGTCATCTCGGTACACCCAACCCACCTAATTCATTACAGAGACTGACCAGTAAGAAACCATAATGGCTACCTAAACTTTGAGCCCTTGCAGCCCAATCGATACTCCTAAGCAGCATAAGGGGATATAGCAAAGCCTATTTTATCCCGCACATATTCTGAAGTGGCCGAGCACAATGTCCCGGAAGGAAGAACGAAAACCCCAAAAACTTACGGCCTTTTTCCAATGGCCAGAATCGGACAGAGACAAAATCCATTATGAGGCAAACGCCCGAGCAATACGGCACAACAAGGCTTATACAGACCTACCTGATGCAGACCCATCTGCGGGTGATGCTACACCTCTGCCGTCACCCCCCCTCCAATCACTACCAACGAGCCCATCTTCACAAAGTCCGGTCAAGTCAAAAATGAGGAATAACCCCCTCAGCCAACCCACAGAAACTACAGCTGATGCCTCAACCCATCCTTCTATAGCGTCTTTCCCCACTTCAGGTCAACCGGTCCTCGATTCTACCATGAAAGATATGCTCATGGTCCTGCATGACTCCCTTACGTCTACCTTCTCATCCATCATCAATACATTTTCTGCGGACATGCAACACATGGACAACAGGGTACAGCATATAGAAAACAAGATGGCAGAATGCACAGAGACGGTCAATGACCTGGTGGATGCTTATGCAGAGCAAAAAGAAGATACTCTGTGGATTAAAAGTAAACTAGCGGACCTCGAGGACTGCTCAAGGCGAAACAATCTGAAAATACGGGGAGTCCCTGAAATGGTACCTCCTACAGATCTGCTATCATACGCTACTAAATTATTTTCAACCATCGCTCCAGACCTATCCCCGATAGAGCTCACAATCGACCAAATCCATAGGATTCCTAAACTACGCCACCTGGAGGACTCAGTACCCAGGGATGTCCTACTGAGGGTTCACTTTTTTCAAGCCAAAGAGTTGCTTCTGACCAAGGCAAGATCTGCACATCCTCTACCGGGAACCATTCACAGGCCTCCAAATATTTGCAGTCCTCTTTCAACATACCTTACAGCTAAGAAGACAATTGGAAACAGTGACCAAAGCCCTCAACAACCACAAGATCTACAAATGGCGCTAAGCGGCAACATTGATCAAATCCAGGAATGTCACAACGCACTCAATATCTAACGTGGATAGTGGAATGCGACTCCTTCTCTCATGGGGAATAATCCCGGAACTGCCATCAGAGACCCACGCCAAGTCTGACTACTCCACACCTCCTCAACATGGCCACAGACGACACGAAAAATATACCTCTCAACATAAATGAGTCTCCTTATGCCCTCACAGCAACTATTCACCTTTCGATCGGGCTTCTGGCTCAGAACCAGGCAGGCCCTGAACTTTCCCCCTACAACTGTCAGCTACTCAGAGTTCTCAACAGCTGACCATCCTTATGTTCGTTTCATTCGTTGACATCCTGTTACACTTTGTTTACCTCTCTCCCTACAGAAGTCGCAGTTTAAACAGACTCAAATACGGTATATCGGACGGACTATTATTCCTCACTACGGTGGAAACAAGGCAAAGACCCCGTCATCCTCTTCCACAACGTTAGTCCATGTCAGAGTCTATTACTCTGCTACCCTCTTCGCAGCTACCCCATTTTCCTCCGAAAGTGTAAGTCCCTTTCTCCCCTCTCATTGCTTCAGCCAGCTTCCATTTCACTTGCACCATGACTTTCACTGTGGTATCACTAAATGCAAAGGGCCTTAACCACCCTGTGAAAAGAATCTCTATGTGGAAAACAGCAACCACACTTAAATGTGACATCTTGTGTATACAAGAAACACACTTTGCTCAAAACAACACTCCTCAATGCTCCCACAAGGACTTCCCACACATTTTTAAATCCTCCTTCATAAAAAAAACAAAGGGGAGTACTCATCACCATACGAGATACTTTAGACTTCGAACTCCACAAATCTATCATTGATCCCGAAGGATGATTTATAATTCTCTTGTGCTCTATTGCCAATACACAATATACTCTAGTATCCCTGTATGCACCCAACTTCCGTCAAATGGCCTTCTTGAAAAAGCTTACTAAAGAAGCACAATCACTGAACTACGGTCATCTCCTGATGTGTGGAGACTTTAACCAGGTACCGGACAACAAGCTGGACTCAACTACTGCTAGAAAACGGCATGAATCACCCATGGGTAAATTTATTGCTACCAATGACTTATATGACATCTGGAGGTGTTGTCACGCGGAGGAGAGGGATTATATGTACCTGTCCCCGCATCACAACACCTCCTCACGTATTGATCTTTTTTTGTCTGACAAATGGTTACTTCAGAATGTTGCAGACTCGAGTATCCACACAGTCACTTGGTCTGACCATGCTCCCATTAGCATTACCGTCACTGACAAACCATCTCACCCCCGCACTTTTCTATCGAGGGTTAAGAACTACCTGATGCAAAATTCTCAATACCACAACACAATAACCAAAGAACTGGAGGAGTACCTCCAGTTCAACCATACCCCAAATACAGACCCTGTTACTGTGTGGAATGCTCATCAGGCAGTCATCAGAGGTGTGTTTATTAAGCTCGGGGCCAGAGCAAAAAACAGATCATTGCACTTAGACAAGCTCACTACAGAGATAGCTGCAGCGGAAACCCGCAACAAAACTGAGCCTTCCCACTTCCTTCAATCCAAAATTTTCTCTTTAAGATTAGAACTTAGATCCCTCCTGTTGGAATCATTTGAGAAAAACCCAAAAAAACTCAAGGCCATCCACTACTCTACAGGAAACAAAGCAGGCAAGTTCTTGGCTTCTAAAGTCAAGGGCCGAAGACTTAAAGCTAAAATCCCCTACCTATTCCACCCGGTATCCAACGAAAAGATCATAAACCCCCAAAAAATCGCTGATACATTTAGCAACTACTACAGCAGCCTCTATAACATAAAAAAACGAGAGCAATGCGCACCAACCAACTCAGGAAGAAATAAATGCATTCCTCAACCATATACAACTCCCCTCTCTTTCCTCTCAACAACTATCCCATCTTAATAAGCCTTTCTCTATCCAGGAAACTCAGCAAGCCATCCACAACCTACCTAGCTTTAAATCCCCAGGGCCAGACGGGTTCACAGGAGAGTACTTCAAAAAAATTCCATCACCTCTTATCCCCCCTCCTGACACAAGTTTTTAACCAAGCAGCAGCACATTCCTCATTCCCCACGGAAATGCTAACTGCAATGATTGTAACGATTCCAAAACCCGGTAAAGAACCATCATCCCCGAAAAACTTCAGACCAATCTCCCTACTCAATGTAGATATTAAATTATATGCCAAACTAATAGTGAACAGACTAATAAACATTCTTCCGTCTTTAATATATTTGGACCAAACAGTCTTTACGAAAGGCCGACAGACATCCGACGCAACAAGGAGGGTGATCGATATCATACACCACTCTGAAACCACAAGAACGCCTTCTCTGCTCCTATCTTTGGATGCAGAGAAGCCGTTCAATAGAGTCCACTGGAAATATCTTTCCACAGTCCTCAATAAATTTGGCTTCCAAGGACACATATACCACTCCATAATGGCACTGTATTCTAACCCATCCGCTAAAGTGTACACTTCAGATATGCTATCAGCCCCCTTTCAGATTTCAAACGGAACAAGACAGGGATGCCCTTTATCGCCCTTAATCTTCAACATGGTTATGGAACCACTGGCGGAGCATATTAGATCTAATCAACATATCACTGGCATCCCCATTGCAATGCACAACCACAAAATCAGCCTATTCGCGGATGACGTAATCCTCATGATCACTAACCTATCCAGCACCCTACCAGAAATACAAAAAATCCTACAATGGTTCAGCACGTTGTCCTATTATAAGATTAACGATACAAAATCCTTTATACTTAACCTAGGTGTAGACGCAACCACCAGCAACTTACTCCAACACCAATTCCCATTTACCTGGGCTGATAACTCAATTTCTTACCTGGGCATACAACTCACCAAATCTACCAAACAGCTCTTCCAAGCAAACTACATACCATTTCGAACAAAACTCCAACAAGACCGGATTAACACGGCGAAAATCGAACTCTCATGGATGGGTAGGCTGTCAGCGTTCAAAATGCTCCACCTCCCCCAACTTTTGTACCTTTTTAGAACTCTACCAATTCCAATAGGCACCCCCTATTTTAAATCCCTCCAAACACTCCTATCCAGATTTATGTGGCAGGGGAAAAAGCCCCGATGCGCACATAAAATTCTAACTAACCGCAGATCAGCAGGGGGTACAGGATACATAGACTTCACTGATTATTAAAGCATCCCTCTTGACCCAACTCCAAGAATGGTTACGACCAACCACTACAACCCTATGAGGAAACATCGAGGCACACTCTGTTCCAGGACACTCACTACACCCATGGATCACTAGCATTCCTTTAGGAGCAAACACCCCCACCAACATCTCCCCCACAATGACAGTTTCATTGAAAGTCTGGAAATCGCTGCTTCAGTGTGGTGATATGCATCAACAAACAACGCCCCTCAAAATTCCTATCACAGCATTACACCACATCATGAACTGCATATCCTTTAAGGACTGGCAAACTAGAGGCATAACCTCTCAACAACCTATTCAAAGAGGGGACCCTGCTGTCTTTTCAAACGCTCCAGGAAAAATTCCTTCTCCCAAATCAAGACCTTTACAAATTCAATCGCTTAAAACATTGTATATCCAGAATACCTACATGGCCGATATTTATCCCCTTCCAAGCGCAGCTCTTCTATACCAAGACACCACCTATGACCAAAGGTATCTCAATGTTTTATAACACTTTGAGACAAAAAAGCACTTTCTGCAAAACGTCAGCCTTCCTCAAGTGGGAAAAAGATCTAGGTAGGAACTTTAGGGAAAAACAATGGGCATACGCATGCAACAAAACATATAAAACCACAAAGTGCACTACCCTCTGGGAGCTCTCTACCAAGATACTACAGAGACAGTACCTGACTCCTGATAGAATTTCCAAATTCAGCCCAAACACATCGGACCAATGTTGGAGAGAATGCGGACACAGAGGGGATATTTTCCATACCCTTTGGCAGTGTCCTAAGTTAAAAGAGTACTGGAACTCAATCTTTAACCTCATAACCAATATAACCCAGAATCCATTGCCACCCACGCCTAGCCTAGCCCTCCTGTCCTTAGGCATAGAAACCTTACCTACCGAAACGCACCAGTAACCACCCACATCCTCTTAGCAGCGAAGCTATGCATCACCAGAAAGTGGAAAAACTTGCAACCCCCATCCATCGGGGAAGTAATAGAATTGGCCCATCTCCACCATACACACGAGCAGTTCATAGCATACCAAGTAGGAAAAGTTAATACATGCCTGCAAACATGGAAGCTCTGGTCCACTTGGAAACAACTAAACATTGATGCTCTGTTGCCATGATGATGTCTCATATAACCCACCTGACTTATGTTCACCATTTATACTGTCTACTTCAAAATTGTTCTTATTCTGTTCTATTCTAAGGTTGTCTTAGTGTTGAGCGAACCCGGACTGTAACGTTCGGGTCCATACCGAACTTTTGGGTGTCCGGGACCCGGACCCGAACCCGGAGTTTTCAAAAAAAGTCCGGGTTCGGGTCTGGGGTTCTGGTATTTTACCCAGGGCCTTGAAAAGCTGCCAAGGGCAGCCAATCAACAAGTGTTTCACTGGTTTTCCCTAGAAGCCATCACAGCCATGCCTACTAATGGCATGGCTGTGATTGGCCAGTGCACCATGTGACCCAGCCTCTATGTGGGGCTGGAGTCACCGTGCTGCATGTCATATGCTCTCAGGATAGATTAGGGAGAGGATGCTGCTGGCTCTGTTAGGGACAGATTGCAGAACATCTCATCCTGCATTACTGAACGATCTGATTGTGGACTAGGGAGAGATACTAGTACTGGTGCTTTGAGGGAGGGAGAGATACTAGTACTGGTGCTTTGAGAGACAGATTGCACACCTCATCCTGCTGCACAGAACGATCTGACTGGACTAGGTAGAGTCTGTTGCTTTAAGGGAAAGATTATTCTTCTAAAATCATCTCCAAGTTGTACAGGGAAAGGTTCCAGCTGTTGCTTTAAGGGAAAGATTAGTGTTCTAAAATCATCATCAAAGTGTGTGTGAAAACCCCTATATCAGCCACAGGGAAGCCATAATTGTGTTTTAAAATCATCTTCAAATTGTGTGTTTTAAAAAAATAATATGGCTTCTCTCCGTCTGAGATAGCCTTTTTCAATACAATTTAATGATGATTTTAAAACACTAATATGGCTTCTCTCCGGCTGATATAGGGTTTTCCCACACAATTTGAAGATGATTTTAGAACACTGATCTTTCCCTTAAAGCAACAGCTGGAGGCTTTCCCTGTACAACTTGGAGATGATTTTAGAATCTAAAATCATCTCCTAGTCCTATAGGGAGAGGTTCCTATTGTTGCATAAAGGGACAGATTATTGTTTCTTGCACAAAATTAAAAAGTGCATCTACATTGCTGGTTTTAAAAAAAACCGCAAAAATTCCAAAAATAAAAAAAAAACAGTGTTGGCTACCTCCTCCACCGCCACTTTCACCTCCTCCTCAACCTCCAACTCCACATCCACCTCCATTTTTGATTTTTTTTTACCCCTATCCCTTTATTGAATTAAAAATTCGATTTTAGTGTATTTTTTTTAGTTTTTACCTCCACCTACACCTCAACCTCCAACTCCTCC
>BLSH010130905.1:51348-61815 GCA_018402905.1 Glandirana rugosa | reverse complement strand
CCTCCTCAACCTCCAACTCCACATCCACCTCCATTTTTGATTTTTTTTATGTGATTTTAGCTTAAAAATTAAGTTATTTCCCTATCCCCATTTCTTTGTAGGGCAATTGCCCTACTCTTACCCCCATTTTCCTTCCTTTTGCAGACCTCTAGGGCTTTCCAGGACTTTGTTACAGCCATTTTTGTGCCTAAAAGTTCGGGTCCCCATTGATTTCAATGGGGTTCGGGGTCCGTGCCAACGTTCGGGTCCAGTCCGGACCCCGAACCCGGACTTTGTCCCGAAGTTCGGCCGAACCAGCAGAATCCGAACTTCCAGAGGTTCGCTCAACTCTAGTTGTCTTCCCTTATTTACTTCTGTAAGCAACTAACTTCGAGAAACAAATATTTTATTGTAAAATGGGCTATGTTACCTCGTCCCCCGCCACAGCTTGATCCTGTATGGGGTGGCTGGAGATTTGAGGTAACCTCCATTAAGATACGCCGAGCACTACTTGCATGCCTATGATTCCTATGTAGATGTGACCACATCTTGCTTATGGCATACGACCTCAACCGTGGGCCTCTATATACCTTGTCCATTGTAACACAACTGTATGGCAATATAGTTTCTTTGTTATTGTTGTATATGCTAAAAAACAATAAAAACCATTGAATTAAAAAAAAAAAAAAGAACAGCAGGCAGACATCCAGAGAATGGCGGCCAACTTAGCCAACGTAGAAGACCGCAGTAGATGGAACAACATCAAATTCTGTGGAATTCCTGAGTCTGTGTCTAACACAGATTTACAACCCTATATTCGCCAACTACTACACAAATTAGTACCAACTGCTAGTGACATGGAACTCATAATTGATAGGGCGCACAGGCTCCCTAAGCCATCATTCCTCCCACATGCAACCCCACGTGATGTACTAGCAAGAATCCGCTATTTTCATACTAAAGAGGAAGCCATGCGCGCCATGCACAGATCACCGATCTTAGACGGTCAGTTGGCAGGAGTAGCGCTTTTCACTGACCTCTCACAGGCTACCATTCTCCATAGGAAGAAACTCCTCTCTATCACCAAACCCTGAGAAATCATGAAATCAAATATCAATGGGGGACCCCTTCAAAGCTGATAGTAACCTACCGCGACAAAACATACAATATTTTCTCTCTGGAAGCCAGTTTACGTCACCTGAGGGAGTGGGGCATTATCCCAGTGGAACCCCCAGTGCAGGAACCTAGGAAACCCCAACCACTACGGTCAGAATGGTCCAAGTGAAAAATTGTCTAACTGACAGGGCTACCTTGAGTTCAGCTACTTTTCGTGGTTTTAGGCCTACACCGTTCACATGAGTAGTTTGATTACCGGATGTAGAGATACCAGACTAATCGGTTACAAAGCCCCAGCAATTAATGGGCAGGGTTTTCTGCCACCGTACCCCGGGATTAAATCGTTTTTTATGGTTTATTTGTTTTATGGTTCACCTCATTATTGAATCCATACCACTCGACTCCACCCAAAATGGCAACTCTTTCTGACTATGTCTCATATAGGAACTCATCCTTTGCATTGAGTACGAACTACTCGTTGCACCTACCAGACACTCGTAATGCCTTAACAATGCTACTAACAAGTATTACATATGCCCCGGCTCAATATGCAGTGACTCGGATAACCAGCACCAATACGAAAGTCCCGTGACAATCAAATTCATCTCCATGAATGTTAGGGGCCTAAATAGCCCTTTTAAGCGCAAACTTTTATGGTTGGAAGCACAAAGGCTAAATGGGGATGTTATTAGTGCACAAGAGACTCACTTTTCTGCACAGAAAGCCCCTAAGTGCTCCCATGCATTATTTCCACATGTGTTCTTCGCAAATGCCAACACCAAACATAATGCGGTACTTATTGCAATCAGAAACTCTGTTGCCTTCTCTTTACAGGATGTGATTAGCGACCCCAACGGTCGATATAATATTCTGTTGTAATATTTTATTGTGGTTTGTAGTAAGAGTGATACAAGAGAAAAAATACAGTATCCAACAAGTAATGAAAAGGTAGCGTGAATATAGAGAATAACATCGTAATGGTGAAGTATCAACTGCGCACCATGCATGTGAGCAGTTACAGCAATCTAACACTACAGTATATCAAGAGAAACTTGGTAATTTGGTCTTATATAATATATCAATACAGTATTCAACCAGTCTAAGTGATCTGAGGGACTCTGTAAGCGTGGGGTAAGAGCATGTGTAGCGTAGTGTAGGGAAGGGTGTAGAGGTGCCAGAGGCCCCGCTCCCCAAGTTGGGATCCGGCAAGTGGCCCAACCTATGTAGGGGAGCTAGGTCCCCTCGGCATCCACATCCTAGTATCCAAATAGAAGAGGGAATCAAGTCGGGAGAAAAAGAAAGCGAGAATTATTGATCTAGAGGGGGGATTGGTAGGAAAGAGGGAAGGGTAAAGAAGAGGGGGTTATCTCCATAGGGGGGGTACCAACCATAAGCGGTATAGGCATAAGGGGGCATAATGCCTTTGTTGCCAATGATCAGTGTGCGATCGAAATTTTTTGGTAGGCCCCGATCTATCCAGGGTTGCCAAAGCCTTTCAAATTTGTGGAGTTGATCTTGGTAGATGGCCTCAGTTTTAGCGTGCACAAAGGCCTTGTTAATCTGATCTGTTACTGGAACCAGAGATAGCGTAGTGGTTTTCCAGGCCTTAGCAATAGATTGTTTAGTAGCCGTTGTCACATATAACAACAGTTTAAATTGTCTCCGGGTTAGGGGATGGGGTTTGCCATTCAGGAGGGCCACTACAGGATCGGGTGTTAGTGGGGTTTCAAATATATAGGAGAGGAGTTGGAAAACCTCTAACCATAAGGAGTGAACTATCTGGCAGTCCCACCAAATGTGCATCTGTGTGCCCCTGTCCGGACATCCCCGGAAGCATACCATTGAATATCTCGGATGGAATTTAGAGATCCTGGAAGGGACCAGATACCATCTGGTGAGTACTTTGTAATTAGTTTCTAGGGCAGCAATATTAGGCGAAGCCGATTTGGTGGCCTGCCAGATTTGATTCCAGTCTATGTCATCACTATAGGTGGGAAGATCCTTCTCCCATTTCCCGACGTACGTGGGAGGCATTGTGGTAGAGGCAGATAATAGTTTTGAGTATTTGTCGGAAATAAGGCCTCGTTTGTGGGGGTCAGCATGGCATGCTTGTTCGAACAGCGAGAGAGAGGAGATAGATCTATCTGGGGGAGGATATTACGCGTAAAAATGTTTAATTTGCAGGTATCTGAAAAGTTCTGTGGGAGGTAGATGATGTGTCTCACAAAGGGTATGAAAGGGTCTGATTACATTGGAACTATAAAGATGATGAGCCCGCAGGAGCCCGACTCTTGACCAATTGGAAAAGGAGTGTGGGGCCGTCCATACTGGGTAGAAAGATGGCTTATGTAGGAAAGAGAGGAGTGGATTGTGAGGCGACTGAAGACCGAAGTGCGTCTTAAGTTTGTCCCAGACAGTTAAACTGTGTTTGGTAATTGGGTTAGTGATGTTGCTTCGTTGTGACGGATGCAACCAAAGGAGGTTGGCTGTGGATAGGGGATCACAGTCCACCGATTCCAGGGCCACCCAAAGGGGAACTTCCTTTGTGGCATGATATTTGGGGAGTGTAGCCAGCTGGGCTGCTTGGTAATACTTAACAAAGTTGGTTACACTCAGTCCGCCTCTTATACGAGGAGTAAAAAGGGTGCGTGGAGGCAGGCGTGGTCTATGGGAACCCCAAATGAAGGCGGAGTCTTTACGCTGAAGTATAGAGTTGAGCGAACCCGGACTGTAAAGTTCGGGTCCGCACCGAACTTTGGGGTGTCCAGGACCCGGACCCGAACCCGGACTTTTCAAAAAAAAAGTCCGGGTTCGGGTCCGGGGTTCTGTTAATTTTAACAAAAGTTCTGAAAATTGCTGTATAAAAGTCCAGGAAGGTCCTAGAGGTCTGCAAAAGGAAGGAAAATGAGGGTAAGGGTGGGACAAGTGCCCTACAAAGAAATGGGGACAGGGAAATAACTTTAAATATTTTTAAAAAAATAAAAACCTAAAAAAAGCAAAAATGGAGGTGGATGTGGACCATCTTCAAACTGGGTCTGAAAAGTATTAATTAACGGTAGAAGCCATATAACTATTCTAAAATTATCTTCAAACTGTGTCCAAAAAGTATAAATAAGCCGGGAGAACCCATATCACTGTTCTGCAAACATCTGGAAAATGTGTGTGTCACTTTAAATGAAACCGGGAATAACTGAACTACTGTTCTGCAAACATCTGGAAACTGTGTCACTTTAAATGAAACCGGGAATAAGTAAACATCTGTTCTGCAAACCTCTGGAAAGTCTGTGTGTCACTTTAACAGAAACCGGGAATAACTGAACATCTGTTCTGCAAACCTCTGGAAAGGTTTCCCGGTTTCTGTTAAAGTGACACACAGACTTTCCAGAGGTTTGCAGAACAGATGTTCACTTATTCCCGCAGGGATGTCAAACTGGCGGCCCTCCAGCTGTTGCGGAACTACAAGTCCCATCATGCCTCTGCCTGCGGGAGTCATGCTTGCAACTGTCAGCCTTGCAATGCCTCATGGGAATTGTAGTTCCGCAACAGCTGGAGGGCCGCCAGTTTGACACCTGTGTGTTAAAGTGACACAGACTTTCCAGAGGTTTGCAGAACAGATGTTCAGTTATTCCCGGTTTCTGTTAAAGTGACACACAGACTTTCCAGTGGTTTGCAGAACAGATGTTCAGTTATTCCCGGTTTCATTTAAAGTGACACACAGTTTCCAGATGTTTTCAGAACAGTGATATGGGATCTCCCGGCTTATTTATACTTTTATGACCTAGTTTGAAGATGATTTTAGAACAGTTATATGGCTTCTACCGTTAATTAATACTTTTCAGACCCAGACCCAGTTTGAAGATGGTCCACATCCACCTCCATTTTTGATTTTTTTATGTTTTTATTTTTTTAAAAATGCTTTTAGTTATTTCCCTGTCCCCATTTCTTTGTAGGGCACTTGTCCCACCCTTACCCCCCATTTCCTTCCTTTTGCAGACCTCTAGGACTTTCCAGGGCTTTCTTACTGCCATTTTTGTGCCTAAAAGTCCGAGTCCCCATTGATTTCAATGGGGTTCGGGGTCCGGGACAAAGTTCGGGTTCTGTCCGGACCTGAACCCAGACTTTGTCCCGAAGTTCGGACGAACCAGCAGAACCCGGACTTCTAGAAGTTCGCTCAACTCTACTGAAGTATCCTAAGATAGTGCGGTGGGACTTTGACCGGTAGTACCCGAAATAGGTATAGGATTTTAGGGAGGATGGACATTTTGATAATTGTGATCCTCCCTAACCATGAGAGGGGTAGGGACGTCCACTTGGACATTAAAGTAGTCAGGTGAGTGAGCATGTGGCGATAATTTGCAGAATAAAGATCTGCTGGGTCTGAAGTGAGTTTGATGCCTAGGTAAGAGGTGGTTCTCGGACCAGGAAAATGGGAGAGAGTCTTTGAGTTGGGATTGTAAAGTAGGTGGGAGTGAAATATTTAGGGCTTTTGATTTCCGAGGATTAATGTGAAGTCCAGAGACTTGGCCAAAATCAGCAAGCAGCTTCATTAAGTTAGGAGCTGAGGTTAGTGGTGATGTCATGAAGATTAGGACACCGTCAGCAAACAGACACAATTTATGATGGTGACCACCAAGTTCTAGACCCTTGATAAGGGTTTTCACGTATGAGAGTTGCTAATGGCTCAATCGCCAGAGCGAATAGGAGGGGGGAGAGGGGGCAGCCTTGCCGAGTGCCCCTGTGTATGGGGAACGGATCAGAACGAAATCCCGAGTAGATAACATAGGCCTTAGGATTAAAATAGAGCGCTGAAGTCCATGTAAGAAAGTTCTTACCAAAACCCCATCTTTGAAGTATTGAGTGAAGATATGGCCAGTTCAGTGAGTCAAACGCTTTGCGAATATCAAGTGAAATGAAGCATGTCGGAACAGCATGTGCTATGAGAGTAGCTCTGCGTATGTTGTCACCAGCCTGTCTGCAGGGCATAAATCCCGTTTGATCCTTATGTATTAGCGTACCTATGATGGATTGTAAACGGGTAGAAAGGACCTTGGCAAAAATCTTAATATCTAAGTTTAGTATCGAGATAGGCCTATAGTTGGACCATGCAGAATCATCTGAGTTTGGCTTAGGGATCATGGAAATGGACGCTGTGAGGGATCCGGATCTAAATTGTTTGGCTTTGAGAAGGGAGTTAAAGGCTAACACCAATAGTGGAGCTAACATGTCTGAGAACCACTTGTAATAAGTGGCTGAGAGGCCGCCCGGGCCTGGGCGTTTGCGTGGCTTAAGAGTTTTAATGGTGGCTATTATTTCTTCCACAGTAAGTGGGCTATCCAAGGTTGCTTTTTGCTCTTGAGTGAGAGACGGGAGATGTATTTCAGAGAGCATAGAGTCCAAGCGCACTTGGCTAAAGTGGGAGGGGTCATTATAGAGCTCTGAGCTTTCTGCGGAAAATATTCACGATTTTTAGAGGGTTACTGGTGTATGAGTCTGTGGCCATTTTCAGTCGAATCGGTTTGGGTGTATAGTCGGCTTTACGAAGTGCAAGTGCCAGGAAAGTGTCTGGTTTATTGGCTTTCATGTACAAAGTATGCCTTGATTTACGAAGGGTTTTCTCGGCTTCCTCAGACTAATATCTAATTCTAACCGGGCCTTTTCAAAGAGGTCTCTGTTAGTCTGGGTTGGGGAGCTCTGGAATTGGTCGGTGGCAGTGCGGAAGGTCGTTTCTAGTTGCTTCAGGCGTTTACGGTATTCTTTCCTAACATGAGAGGTCTGGCTAATGCAGACACCTCTCATGTAGGGTTTGTGGGCTTCCCATAGGGTGAGCGGGTCAATGTTGGGGGTCAAGTTGGGGTCCAAATAGTTCTGAAGAGAGGTGGAGAGTACTAATCTGTGAGCTGGATTTGCTAAGAGACTATCATCAATAGTTCAACTTCTTTGTGTAGGAGTCGGGATAAGAGAAGGTGGTGATCACTGCGTTGTGGTCAGACCATGTACATGGGAGAATACAGGAGTCTAAGATCAAGGCAGCAGTTGCCACAGTGACTAGGATATGGTCAATGCGTGAGAAGGTCTTATGTGGATGTGAATAATGGGTGTATTGTCGTCTAGCTGGGTGGTGTTCTCTCCAGGAGTCAACCAGGGAGTGGCGCTCTAGGAGCTGTCTAAAGGTAAGGCACGTTGGTGTCGCGGGTACTGGGGACTTATCGAACTGTGGGAATATGACTTGATTAGAGTCGCCACAGATAACCGTCCCTCGCCTGTGAGTATCAATGAGTTGGAATAAGTGTGTGAGAAAGGGGAGTGGGTTAGTATTTGGTGCATAGTAGGAGATTATGGTGACTTCTTGGTCCCAGGAGTTGGCCTGAAATTAGTAAATATCTGCCTTCCGGGTCTTTAATCTCCTTTTGCAGTGTGAATGGTGCAGTAAAATGGAAGGCGATCAGTACCCCTCTGTGAAAAAAGGGGAATGTAAAGATGGGTGTGGGGCTGCCTATAATTACTGTGAGTGTCTGTTAGAAGTCCATCAGTGCAATGTGTCGTTGCCAAACACAGGTGACCCGATAGTGTAAGCAATTGTCTAAAACAAGCTGCTGCCCCCACTTGAGCAGCCAAAAAGCTGTTCAGGAGTGAAAAAGAAAGGGGGTGTGTAAGTGGGTGTGGCGCTGCCTGTGGTGGTTGCAAGTGATCTATCACACGGTCATCAAAAAGACAGTGTTATGAACCCTCAAACAAATGTTCATAAAACTGAGTGTGCAGAGTATATGAAAACCATGTGTAATGTTTTCTGCACAAATCCTAACACCCCTCTGTGTTTTTTGGTAGCCAAAGCTGTATATGTCTGTGGATATTGGCGAGCGAAAAATTTAGGGGTGGAGTGGGTAGAGAAGTGTGTCTCCTGTAGGCAAACCACATGGGCCGTAACCGGGGTGTAGGCGCGAAAGGCTTTGGAACGTTTTGTCGGTTCGTTCAGACCTTGGACATTGTGTGACAAGACAATTAGGGGGGCCATTAGAGTAAATGGTAGGGGCTAGCTGTACAATGGCGAGGAAAGGCGAAGCAGGGAGTCGCGGTACCTCCCTCTGGAGATAGGGAGGAGGAAGAGAAAGTGGGGATTGAGGGGGAATCGATTCACTAGACAATATACAAAAAATAAGAGTATACCACTGAATACTGAGTAAATAAACTAATCAGCAATAACGTAAAAGTATTAGTGAACTAGTTAGTAGTTGAGATCCAAAAAAAAGAGGGGGGGTGTAAAGCAGAGGTGTCTCACTAGTTCTAGGATCCCGTAGGCGACAACTGGCTGGAAGATTAAAGGGTTTGCAAATAGAAGAGATGTAGGTGAGTCGGCTTCTTTTATATGTGGTTGTTTGCGAGGGTGGGCTATGGGGATCTTGAGTTTTCCTCGGGGAGTTAGAAGTTGCTCGTCTCTTTGAGTTGTCTGGTGGTGAGTCTGGGACCGGGAGTCTCAGGTCTCGAAGAGCTGAGGTGATGTCATCAATTGATTTGCAGTTAAACGAGGAGCCTTTGTAGGTAAATTTGACTGCAAAGGGGAAGCTCCACCTGTATGTGATCCTATGTTGTAAGACCTGAAGGTGAGGTTTCAAAGCTCTCCTTCTAGCGAGGGTTTGTTGTGAAAGATCATGGAATATCTGATATCTGTAACCTTGGAATGGGAGATTATTTTTGTTACGTGCTGCTTCCATAAGCTGTTCTTTAGTGTGGAATAAATGCAGCTTAGTGATGATGTCCCTTGGGGGGCCCTCTTCCTTACGTGGAGTCAGGGATCTATGAATACGGTCCATTTCTAATCTGTCGATAGGAATGGAGGGGGCCAACTCTTGAAAGAGGGCTGTGATGGTGGACTGGAGGTCCTCAACAGATTCAGGTATGCCTCTGATGCGTATGTTTGATCTTCTAGCTCTATTTTCGAAGTCTTCCAAGTGAGCTTGAAGGGTGACATTTTCTGTTTTAAGTGCCTCAATATCTTCATGGTTAGCGGAGATCAATTGTAGGTTGTCCATTTTCTCTTCCAATATTGTAGTACGACGGCCAACCTCTCGTATCTCCTTCGTCAATTTATCTGTGATCAGATCTGAGGTGTGCTGCAAAGCTCTTTGTAGCATTATTTCAAACTGGCTTAAGAGCTCCATGTTTTGCTGGGAGCCTTGGGCAGCATTGGCGAGTGATGGAGTAGCAATAGTGTGATCATTAGTTGGTAACAGCGGGAAATGTTCTTCTGATAGAAGAGAGGCAGCTGAGGTAGCCTGTAGGGGTGGTTGTGCTGCCATTTTGATAGCTGCTTGTGTGAGGGCTTCCCGGATTGTTTTAGACCTAATGCCTGTCTTTTTACCTGGTGTCATCGCCCTCAAAGGGGTCTTCAGGATAAGGGGTTGTAACAGAGGGTATGATGTGTCTTGCTGGTACAGCCTGTGATAGGCGGCTAGCGCAGTCCCGGTGTGGCGAGGCGTTAAGCAGACATAGTAAATGTCAGATCCATATCATTAGGGTAATATGGACTTTAAAGAGGATTGTAGGCCTCAGCCTGGATTGAGTAAAGACGTTGAGCAGGAAAGGGTCCTGACTGAGGAGGTATGGAGGTATTAGTCCCAGAGTAGCCCAGCCACGGACGTCCGAGATAGCAGGAGAAACGGAGTCCTTCACTGTCTGAGGGGGCTGGTAAATCAGGCCGCAAGATGGCGCCCGGCTCATAAGATCTTATATAGCAGGTATTCTTTCCCCCAAGGAATGTCCAGCGTAAATTTTGAATAAGGGAGTAATCACTGCCTGAGAATACAGTTTGTATTGTGCTGGGTGTACCAAGATGGCCGCTGTGGAGCCTGCATAGGATTCCTGTCAGGATTATGATTTAGTGTTAAGTTTAGGGTATCTCCAAGGTAAGGGAAGCTGGGCTTGCTGGAGGCACACTTCTGGGGCCTCAGGAGGTGGTTTTGGTAGTTAATTCAATGAAATAAGGCCGCTGTGTGACGCCCGTCAGTCGGCCTGGAAGCGTTGTCGGCCGGGCAATTAGTTGAGGCCGCGGCTTCGCAGCTGCTACTAGGCCTCGGCGGTTCCTGGCAATTCCGTGGGCTAAAACGGGCACAAGGCAGTTCTGGCTGGATGGGGTGAGGTACTAATGTCCCATCTGATAACAGATGGCACTTTGGTAGGCTGTTTAGGGCTGTTATACAGGCCATGGCTTCAGGCCTCAAAGATGGAGGTAGTCGCCCTGGATGAGTGAATGAATATACAGGCACCAAAGGTCTAGGGATGGTCCTGTCTGTCCAATACCAGCCTAGTCAGGTGCTTAGTATTAGGACTGTCCTTAGGATACGTCCGAGGTGTCGCCGGTAGAACCATGTGGGTCGT
>BLSH010130902.1:196211-212404 GCA_018402905.1 Glandirana rugosa | reverse complement strand
TCCTTGTGTGGTCCAGTCCCTATTTCAACACCTCTTCAAATTTCGTCCCAATCCAATATTTTTTTTTATAGGGTTCGAAACTTGTAGAGTGTCTCGTGATAAGTTAGGTAGTAGACTTTTACCTTTCTCGTACCGTGTTGACGTTTGGATGGTTCTGTACCGGCAGGTGGATTTGACTGTCCGACCCGTTCCTCTTGTAATCCGATGAAAGTGTTACCTCGCCCTGGGCGCCAGCACCATTTTGGGGCGATCTAAATCGTCTCAAAATGGTCGCTATCCCGAGGCGATACGCCCGTCCTCGCGGCGCGAAAATTGGGGGGTGTTCCCCAATTTTTCCCCACTTTTAACCCCTTTTTAACCCCTTGTGGGGGGTTAAAAGCGCGGCGCTCCTGCCCGCATAGCGGAGCCCTATCGCTGGTAAAACTCTGCTAAATCTAGCGGGGTTTTACCACGACCGCGGGTCCCGCTCCATTGTGAAAGTAGCCTAATGTTCTCCTTGCCCAGCCTGTCAGTTTAGGTGGACGGCCATGTCTTGGTAGGTTTGCAGTTGTGCCATGCTCTTTCCATTTTCAGATGATGGATTGAATAGTGCTCTGTGAGATGTTCAAAGCTTGGGATATTTTTTTTTATAACCTAACCCTGCTTTAAACTTCTCCACAACTTTATCCCTGACCTGGTGTGTTCCTTGGCCTTCATGATGCGGTTTGCTCACTAAGGTCCTCTAACAAACCTCTGAGGGCTTCACAGAACAGCCGTATTTATACTGAGATTAAATTATACACAGGTGGACTCTATTTACTAAATTAGTTGACTTCTGAAGGCAATTGGTTCCACTAGATTTTAGTTAGGGGTATCAGGGTAAAGGGGGCTGAATAAAAATTCACGCCACACTTATCACATATTTATTAAAAATGTTGAAAACCATTTATCATTTTCCTTCCACTTCACAATTCTGTGCCACTTTGTGTTGGTCTATCACATAAAATACATTTACATTTTTGGTTGTAACATGACAAAATGTGGAAAGTTTGAAGGTGTATGGATACATTTTCAAGGCACTGCACACACACACTTAAAATCTCATAAAAGTTTAACAGGGTAATGCCATTTCAAACTAGTTTTCATTAAAAAGTTAATTTAAAAGAAAAGGGGGGGGGGGATCTTGGTGACCCTGCCAAAGGTCCTTGATCAGTTCCAGTTTTAGGGTGACAATGTACTGTCACATTGGGACCTTAATGACAGGATTATTCAATATGATTTAATTGAATGTTGCAGATAAAGTGACTTTTGAAATGGCATTGGTATATTGTGGCTTATATGAGATTTTGCACTGGATTTACATATTATATTCAATATTTCTATTGTTGATTTTAAAGCTTTCTGACTTTCCAACCAGAAGAAGAAAGCAACAAGTAGAAATCGAATTACTTCATCTGTATAATGGTACCAGGTCAGTGGCCCTGAATGTATTGGGGCCAATAGGTCAGTACAACAACTAGCAGAGCAACCACATTTTTTCCTGCTCTATCCTCAGTAATCCCCTCGCAGAGTATAGAGAAGAAGAGATGGCTCACCCAAGGTTCTCCCCAGGAGTTGCGGACAATCCAGTATTCCACGCCGCTCTCATCCACACCCCAGCCGGCCACAGACACTACGTGGTTCGCCATGGGACTGGGCTGGTACTCAGCATACAGGCCCCCAGTGTAGGCATCTAGTTTTTCTGTAGCCATTATACTACAGCTAGAAAATACAAATATAAAACATCACTTATTTTACATACAACACTTCACAGTGATTTATTCATTGCAGCGAATGTGATTCCACTGAGCCTCACTTATCAAAGTACCTGAAATAAGACCTGTCCATTGGCCACAGTAATCTATACAGTGGTAATCGGCTTCATTAATATGGTAACACAAGGATTATTTAAAAGAGCAGTCATTGTTGGCAATCATTCCCAAGCCCAATCAGATAGAAGTTTACTAAAGCCTGGTCATTGAAAGATTAATGTTGATTGGTTTTTGTGCATCACTCCCCTCAGCTTCCTGTGTCCATTACTTTAGCTGCACTTGATACACATAGGCCGGAGAATGGACAGTTAATGAGAAAAAAAAAAAAAAAAGAAATGGAGATCAGATCACAACTAATCAAAATCTAGTCATTTGCCACATTCAGATTAAAAAAACTGCAGCTGAAAAACACCAATTATTCCTTACCTTCTGACAGCAGAGACATCTGAATAGTGGTGTCACCCTCTACCTATGCAGCGTGTGGAAGTGGTGCATAAATCATCAAATATTATGTATTTCAACTGTGTTGTTTTCAAAGATTGGTTGATGTATGGGGAGTTTTCAGATGTGATGGGTTATACACAATGGATAAAGAAGACATATTCTTATTGCCCAGAGCACCAAATCACACTAGGCTGAGAAAAGTATGGCTGCTCTGGCAACAAGAACAGACCTTGCTCCTAATGACTCTGCATTAATAGGGTCACAACTCATAATAAGCAGAGACCCCCCCGCCTAATGTCCCAATATTTTTTGTGGACTAGCTTTCATGTAACCAACATTTTATTTGGTTTCAAGGGTCTGGTTACCTGATTGGTCCATTCTTGTAAATCTCAGCCATCATCTTCTCCCTTCCATTGACAGAGCCGTAATCTCCGACCTTCCACAGCGTGTAGTTGGAGAGGGTGAAGCACTGGCCGAACGTCACACAGGTACCACATTGGTTGAATTTGTTGCAGTCTGTCATTTCAGAACATTTACATATTTAAAAAAGTGTATTACACAATCAATACATTTCTCAGTTCATGGTACATTTCTCATTTTGCTGTGTCCCATTTTGATTCTTAGGAAGGTCTCCTAGAGAAGGCATTATTTCAAAACTCTATGTACCCTATAACCTACATAGGCACTTATGCAAGCTTCCTTCACACCAGAAACCTTGTAGGGGCCACAAATTGAATTATCTGTGCATTTGTAGCTGAATACAAGACCCATCTATAAAAGTGGAAAGGACTGTTGTACGATGGTCATCCATGGATAACATGAGTAGCCACTTGAGGTGGATTTCTGTATCTAGGCCAAAAAACACGACATCATTCAATCAACTCTAAAACTAAGGACCAATTCTGCAGCTGCTATTTTAGAGGTTGTAAACCCCAAAAAAAAAAAAAATAAATAAATTAAAAAAAAAAAAAAAAGGGGAAAAACCCCCACACACCTGTAAGACAAAAAAGGTATAATGAGCTAGTATGCACCGCATACTGGCTCATTATAAAATACTTACCTTAGATCAAAGCCCTGCGTGGCACCGCAAACATCTTCCCCGGGTTTTCTTCCTGCGATTGGCCGGAGCCACGATGGGCGCGGGAGCCGTCGGTCACGACACAGGGCCCTGAAGAAATGGCACAAGTGGCCATTCCGTCAGCACATGTGCCGATGACACAGTCTGTGGCATATATAGTAAATATCTCCAAAACGGTGCAAGTTTAGGAGATATTTACAGTACCTACAGGCAGGGCCACTGATAAGGGGGGTACAGCTAGCCCCCCTGTGGGGAGCCCGGAGCACACAGGGGGGCCCACACGGAGGGGGGGAATTAGTGACAGACGACAATTGTGTCTCTTTTCCTGCAGCAGATGAGCTCTCCTTCCCTCTCCCTTGCTACAAGCTTTTATCTGATAAGAAAGACACAGTGGTCCCTCACTAATCCCCCTCCTCCCTGTGTGGGCCCCCCTCCTCTCAGCACTGGAGTTTGCTATCTCTAATTTAGGCTCCATTGCACACTGGCTTAAAAAACATTGCTACTACAGCAGTTTAGTGTTTTGCCTGTAGAAGCAGCTCAATGTTATCCTATGTTGTCATACACATTAGGACGATTACAGGCATATTTTAAGCGACAGGAAAAAAACCCTTCTTGTTCTCCTAAACTTTGTACAAAAAATGTGTTTTTTTCTGCCAAGTGAACTGGAGGTTTCTTTAAGCCCAGTGTGCATGGAGCTTAACTTTTTTTCTCCCTCTGTCCCTCTGATCCCGGAGCCTGGATATTTTTTCATTTGCTATGCATGAATCTATCCATAGCATAGAGGGGGTGGCGAGAACAGAGGGGGTGGTGCCCTTGCGCCATTAATGGACGGGTCGCCACTGGATCATACACTGTGGGAACTTGACCAGCAATATGTGAACACCAGTGGTTCCTACAGACAGGTTCACTTAGTACTCTTGCCTTTTCATAACAGTATAGTATTCAGCAGATAATAAATCACGTCTGACACAGACTTCTGTGTTTTAGTTGTTTAAATGCATAAAAGGATTGTTTGGATTTATCCAGAGTGGGTTCTGGGAAAAAAAAAAATTATGTACAGATTATAGTTATAAATGGAAGTACTTGGTAATCTCCCTTTTAAAATGGGGAACATAGTATAATGAAACGGAGAAGTGCTGATCTTCATTTTTGTTTGCACATGATTGGATGATAAAAATCAGCAGAGCTTCCCCTCATTTCAGATCTTTCCCTCAGATCTACAGCGACTGCAATTCCAAGTGTACTTGTGGAGCACTAGCAGTGCACTTGTGGAGCAAAGTGGATTTGCCTTTAGTAAATTAACCCCATAATGTATAGCCAGGCTGAATGCATATTACCTGTTCTTTGTATGGCATACTATTATACAAATAGCAGCAATATATCATTTAATCTACACTGTCACTTTATGCAATCATATAGCATAGAATGCCCATTCATTTGACTTTACTTGCTCCTCAGGAATATAATCTCTATGCTGGGATGCTAGAATAGCACGGCCCTGCTGATCACAGTACAGAGCAGCTTCTCATTGTCTGTAAACAGCAGCTCACTGCGACCTTTCACAAATGGCTGCACACACCTGCACAGACAAGTTAAGTGGGGGCAGATACACACACAGTGCAAAGTGGTGTGACCACAAAAACTGAGAAAAAAAAAAAGTAAAAGCACAGATAACAAACACACACACACGATAAGTGGGGCAAACACAAAAAATGTACTAAATGGGAGCAGTTGTGCCCAAGTTAGAAGCAGTGTACCCGAGTGCTAACTGGGGGTGTGCATAGAAAGAAGGGAAAAATACCAAAAAAGGGGGGGGGCACACAATGCATTAAAGTGGAAGTAAACCCAATTGATGAAATTTGAGCCGGGCACATATATCTGCAGGGCTTCCTTATCTCTCTTCAAAGCCCTGTGTCCCCTAGCTTTGTCCTGCTCCATAGCTCTGTTATCAGTCCTGCTCCATAGCTCTGTTATCAGCCTGACAAGTTTCAGTCACATATGATAAGAGCAGCACCGTGCTGAACAAAACAACGAAGACATCTGAAAGTCTCTACCTATGAGTAGAGGGGATGTTTGCCTTTCCTCCAATCAGCTGTCTTGGCTGTATGCCCAGACTTCACTGCAGTGCTAACCAGGAAGAGGAAAAAAAAAAAAAAAATCAGAACCCGAACGGCACTTTCTAAAGGATAAATACGGATGACAGAAGATATGCATGTACAACTTAAGTAGGGAGATTTGTTTCATCTCTGTGTATCACCTGAGGCTGTTCACTTCACTGGGTATATGTGAAGGTTTACATTCACTTTAAGACAGCGTCACAGTAGAAGCTAAGCAACCAAACAGCTTTTTCCTATTGTTCATCCATTCTGCAGGCGATGAACATGGCTGCTTTGGGGCAACAGACGAGTACATATAAGGCCTATTTTTGTCCAGCTTATTACCCCATTGATGTCTCCCTTCTCTTACCTTGGTCCTTGGCCTGGTAATTGTTGCAGGTTTCATCAGGTATACCATGGGTATTTGCATACCTCCAGACGCCTCCATCATCTCCACCTTCGCAAGACCCTGTGTCGCCGCAGTCAATCACATGCTGTACCGAAAGGTAGGCAGATGGCCAGGCCCCTTTCCTCTTTATGTTTATGCGATCTGCAGGGAGGGTTATGAACAGTCATGTTAGAGGAACAGAAAAAATATCACTAAGTATTAGGCGCCATACACACGGGCGTATGAAAAAAAAATATAAGCAAATCGTTTTTTCCTGCGTTTTGCATCGGCGTTAATGAGCGTCGCCGTCAATATGCATTTTTTTTAAACAAAAAAAAAAACAAAACATTCCTCTGCTATTTTTAACCCAAAAACGCAGGCGTCAAAAACGCCAGTTAACATCGGTACGACATTAGTGAGCGTTTTGACGCGTTGGTGTCAAAAAACACCAAAACGTTACAGCCTCGGAACACGCTGGCCGTGGGTTCTACTTTCAGCTCACTAACGCCAACACCATCTACAGCTCAGAAGCGTTGGCGTTTTTAGGGGGCCATTGAATAACATGGAGAGCTGTAAAAAATGCCCGTGTGTATGAGGCCTTAGGAGCAGAAAGTAGCTGTATCCAATTTTATCGCACTGTGTTTCTACGAATACTGGACTATTTTTTTTAAAAAAATTCAAAGCCTAAAAAGCACTTTTTTTAAAATTTTAAAATACTAGATGCAGCCGGAAAGGTTTTCTTTCGATTTTTACAGCTGTTTGAGGTTTTCAATCTCCTGATAAAGAGACAAAGTGGAGAAACTCAGTTGGTGTCAGTACTGCATACAAGGGGCATTTCCCTGTGTGAAGACCTCCTTTTCTGCCTTTCTAAATATGTATTTTGGACAAACAAAAATGTCACTAATTTTACAAATTTTCAAGTGAATAGTTTTAGTCTCCTCGGGACATACAGTATTCAATTGGTCAGTATTGCCTAAAGTGCAGTATCTAATGAAATACAATCTGTGCACCACTAAGCCTCCTTCTGTCCCTGAGGGTTTCCTAAAATGTATAGACTTTAAGTATGGCACACTGCCCCCTGTTGGATGTAAGAGGAGTATAACCCACCTGCCATGGCGCTGGTACTCCCATGTGCCCAACATGATCCACAGTACTGAGGGATGTGCTGGTTTCGTGTAGTGCTGACGTAGTTGAAGCCATTGACATTACGCCAGTCCAAAGCTTTAGGCAGACTATTTACAGAGAGGTATTCGTGTGGCCTTGGGTATGTCCTAAAAAATATTAAATTATATTATTATTATTATACAGGATTTATATAGCGCCAACAGTCTGTGCAATGCTTTACAACATGGGCGCAGACAGTACAGTTACAATACAGGGCAAAGAGGAAAAAAAAACAGCGCTGATCCGAATGCAAACAATTCCTAATGCAATCCTAATGTAATGTGAAACAACCTGGTCATAAAGTGCAAAAATTATGGGAAACCCCTAAAATAAAATGTACATTCTCAAGCTTAAAGCATTACAACCTACTGTACTTTTAAAAATGGCGCCTCCCGGCGCCATTATGTCAGTGCGCATGCGTCTGCCCTCCCGAAAATAGCCAAAGGTATACGGGCTTTCCCTAGCCCGGCTAGCTTCGGAACGGGCTCAGGAAAGCAGATAGACGTTCGGCTATTTCCGGGAAGCATGCGCTTGACATGATGGCGCCGAGCGGCGCCATTTTTAAAAGTACAGAGTCGCGATCAGTGCGGCGTGGCCCCGCAGCTATATTTTTTTCAGACGCCGCTTCCCTCGAATCAGCCCCAGGGCAGCCAGCCAGTTCAGGCTGCAGACAGTAGTATGAGCATCTTGTTACAGCCGGGTAAGAAGACCGGACCCGCCCCCTCTTCCCCAGCCTATGACCTCTCTGCAAGCCTGCAACCTGAAGTATTTATAGAGACAGTCACAGAGAGAAGAGCTAACTAACTGAGAGCAGCTTACTTTTCTACTACGATCCCAGAGTCTTTGGACTGGAGGCAGGCAGAGGTAAGGCGTGACTGGCCCGGGCTGGTCGCTGGCTGCAATTTGTCATCATCCCCCCAGGGAGGACCTGCTGAGCTGCCAATGGCATCGCTGAGGTGAGAGACCCTGACACCCCCACATCCCACTCCCCCAATACACCCAATTTACCCTGCCCACCCAGTAACCTCAAAATAGGAAATAGCCCTTAACACTGTCTGGCTGTCAGGTCCTGTGCTGGCCATGGCCTGTTGGTCCTGCTCACCATGGGATGTCTGGGGGTGCTGCTGGCCATGGCCTGGGGGTCCTGTTGGGAGCTGGTCATGGCCTGTGGATCATTCTGGCCATCACCTGTGGCTCCTGCTGGCCTCTGGGTCCTGCTGGGAGCTGGCCCCCGGACCCGTGGGTCCTGCTGGGAGCTGGCCCCCGGACCCGTGGGTCCTGCTGGGAGCTGGCCCCCGGACCTGTGGGTCCTGCTGGGAGCTGGCCTGTGGTTCAGTGGTTCAATGGGCCACTGGACTGGACTTGCCCCCCAGGCCTAAGGTTGCCAGCCCTCCCCTGTAAGGGACCACAACATTGAGGGATATACAATGTAATATTGACATGAAAGCACACATAGGTTGGATTTGAAGGACTTGTGTCTTTTTTCAACCTCACAAACTATGTAACTATGTGGTATCTGTAACCAGAGACCAATCCAGAGAATGATCCTGCAGGGTAGAATTAACTAACTTTCCTGGAACTGGATGAACCCCCTCTGGAATAGCAGAGGAAGGATCTGATAATCTGAGAACCGTGCACCGACCTAGCGCATTAAAATATTAAATTGTATTTAACGATAAAAGCAACAAACATTGTACTCACAAACACATGACAAGTAAAGGCATGTCATAACAAGTAAAGCATTGCCTCCAGGTCTGCTATAATCAACCAGCGATATGGTAAGACCAAAGTGGAGTCTGTATTGGCTGATGCCTTTCAAGGGAGAACCATCTTCATCAGAGCCTGATGCGTTTGGGAGTATAATGTTTGTTGCTTTTATCTTTAAATACATTTTATTATGGTTCTGGCTTTTGTGAAGAATTGAGACAGTAGATCCAGTGTATATACAGCTTCGAGCATACCACTTGAACGTGGAGAGCTTTTGGATTACATAACCTGAGAACGGGCCATGGGGAAGGGAAGTGTCTTGACGAAAGATTACTTCACGACCCTTCTGCAACAGCTGAGAAGTGGGTAAGCCCCTTACCAATGGACAAGGTCATGAGGATGTGGAAGATGGTGATGCTTCTACTACAGAACCAAGAAGGTACAAACAGCTTGTAGTCAATTAGAAGAGGCCGACCTTTGTGCAAACCCACAATGGGTAAATACCACTGATTAGAACAAATCTTCACCACAAGAAATAAGCCCAGCAGATGCTCAACAGCTGTCTATGATTTTCCAAACCCCCAGAGAATTCCTCAAAGAGCAGATGTAATGGAGCCATCTTTACAGCTGTGGGGCTCTGAAAGAGCTGAGACTGGAGATAACAGTTTGATACTCTAAATGCTGGTTAGTACATACACATCAATAAGAAACCAAAATGGTTCCTTTTAAATATGAGTGAACAGCAGAAGACTGGTTCTTCAAAGATAGTCTCTACAGTGCAAGACTGAGGTAAGCCAGAATCAAGTCATGGCTACCGGGATGCCAGCTGTTTCTAGGGCTGCGGAAAGAACAGCAATACAGTCTGCTGAGGACCCAGAAAGACCGCTGCAACTAATTCGTTACCATACTGGGGTCTGAAAAGCACCCGATATGGATTTCCCTGGACAAGGGCCATTCCCAGGGTAGCCAATCCAGTGGCATCCAGATATGAATCTCACAAGCTAAGCTGAGGAATGGCTTACTTGGATACTTGTTGCTGTAGAGACCAAGAATCTTGAATGAAAGGAGTGAGAATAACCCATCAGTTTCCTCTTTTTTTCCCCATCCGTGGCCCATTGGGGAGATTTACCTTCACTTCCTGTCCCTTAGCCAAAACAGGAAGTAAGAGAAGATCCCTGCAAATAAGGGAATCCATTGGGGCCCCCCGTAGGTCACCAGAACTAGTGTCCCTATTGGAAGATTTCTCCTTGGTTACTGTCCTGGGGACAACCCAAAATTTGTGATTTTCTTTTACTTTCATGTTTGATGATAACAGTAAAGAGGATAAAAAGGGTGAATCTCCCAAATGGGGGCACAGGTTTTCTAATCCAGCTTCACTCTTTCAAAAAGAAAACAAAAAAGTTTTGCCTTTAGATATACATACCTAAAATATATTTTATGATTGGTTTTGTGTTTGCCAGTATCCAATCCTCCTGTAGGAGGCAGTATAATCCAACAATAAGGACTTTTTGTGTTCCTCACTGAAAGAAAATTAGTTTTGAGTCTGCAGTTTTTTTTTTTAAAGAGGAAGTAAACCTCCCTGTATTTGTAACCTATAATAAGGCTTACCTATAGGTACTGTAAATATCTCCTAAACTTGTGCCGTATATGCAGCCGATTATGTCATGCGCTCTGAAGGAACGGCCACCCGTGCCGCTTCTTCAAAAGCCTGTGCTGTGACCGGTGGGTCCCACGGGTGTGACACTATGCGGCCCCGGCCAGTCACACGGCCGGAGTCCGTGGACCCAGAAGGAAGATGGATGTGGCCTCCAGCGGGAATGACAAGGGCTCCATTTGCAGGCAAGTTTAATGTAATGTGCTAGTATGTAATGCATACTAGCATATTATGCCTTTACTTTTTTTTTTTTTTAAAGTCCCTTTACTTCCTCCTTAATCTTGTAATGCTAAAAACCTCAGAATTTGAAAAGTCTGAAAGTGAAAATACAGCTGCCTGTTCCAGGTGGTCGCCCCCGTGTTCACAATGTGGCCACCTATTTGGACTCGGCCCACGTGGCTTATGATAAGGAAGCAGCTGGTCTGGTGTGTCACGGGATGTTCTCCCACCTCCAGAATTTCTCAATCCTGTTTTCAGTACCTTGCAGACTGCTGTGCCAATAACACAGTGAAAGGGGTGGGGGAATTACACAACTGTATATCCTTGTACAAAAAACTAGGACAAGCATTTCACTCAAACAATAACTGTGAAAATTGTATTAAAAAAAAAAAAAAAAAAAAAAAAAAAGGGGAGAGAACCAATTTGTCTTTAGTTACATGAGCTGCAGTGCAGAGTTTAGAAGAACTACAAGCTCCAGCAAGCTCTACAAAGCAGCCTCAACACAAGGGAAAATGGTGTATTTCCAGCTTTCACCACACATAAATGGGAAATCAGAGGCTTGGACTTAAACGTTTAACCATAAACCTTCATTTTACTATAAAAAATAAAAAAAAAACTTTTATTAGCAAAGCTGTAGCAAAACGTTTTTGCAAACCTTTAAAGAGCAAGTAAACCTTTTATTAATTTGTACCTATAGGTAAGCTTAGAATAAGGCTTACCTATAGGTAGTGTAAATATCTCCTAAACGTGCATGGTTTAGGAGATATTTACTGTGCCGATGAGGTCATCGGCGCATGCGCTCTGAAGGATCACCCGTGATGTTTCTTCAGAAGTCAGGGCTGTGATCGGCGGCTCCTGTGCACATGTGGAAGGAAGATGGGCGAAGATGGATGTGGCCTGCAGCAGGAATGACGCGGGCTTTGTTTGCAGGTAAGTGCCGCATAATGTGCTAGTATGAGATGCATACTAGCACAGCATGCCTTTACTTTGCAGGGAAGAAAAAAAAACAAAAAAAAAAAAAACAAAACAGAGTTTACTTCCTCTTTAACTGTGGCTTTTCTGCAGGTCCTGAGATGGGCTATTTCAGTATATTACCAACATGTTGTGAGTTAAACTCTGGCATGTAAAAAAAAAATAAAAATTTACTAAATTATGTATTCTTAGCTCAAAAAAGTACATATTCTATTGCTCTTGACCGCCTCCAAATTGTTTCTTTTGCTGTTTTGATCTAACTTCCTGTTAGAGAAGGCTTTCTCAACCTTTTAACCCTAGAGGAACCCCAAAAATAATTTTCATGTCTCGAGGAACCCTTACTAATACCAATCCATTAGGGCTCAATAGGAACAATGCCCCTTATATTGGTGGTCAATAGGAAGAATGTCCCCCTTAGTGGTGGTCCGAATGCCACCCTTAAAGACAGCTAAAAAATATTTGGTGCCATGCTGCTGGCTTTGTTAAGTGGTGCTGAACCTTGAACTCTGTAGGTATCAAATAGGTGGTTCACCAGCCACAGCTCACGGAACCCCTAGCAACCTCTGGAGGAACCCCAGGGTTCCACAGAACCCTGGTTGAGATTGGCTGTGTTAGAGGGTGGCTACGTTTGTTCTCCATGGTTGCTCTGTATGTAGTAATGTAGCATCCCTCTCTTGTGCCCTCCCAAGATTGACTATGGGAAGTTTACATGACCACAACTAAAGCCTCGTACACATGGGACGACGATCGTAAGTACGATCGTCTCAAATCATATGTTGGATAATGTAACTTGCATACTGACTGCACTACACGATTGTACGACCACAGAAGAAAGTTCAGGTGCATGTAATTAGCATCCGACTGTTCCTGACTTCTGAGCATGCGTGTTTTGCACAATACAACTTGTTGTACCAACTGCTCTGTACACACGATACAACGGTCGTATGAGCGCTTGTTGGTACGACCAAGTTTTCTAGTCTGCTCATACAACTCCCCTTGTACGACCGTCGTATGTTGGCTGTTCTAATAGCGCATACGAACGATCGATTTCGCATACAACGGTCGTTAGTACGACCTGTTGTATGCGATCGTCGTCCCGTGTGTATGAGGCTTAAGGTTCACTACTCAATCCAAATAAACTGAAGGGGGGGGGGGGTTCAGGAGCTCACAAAAGGACGTTACATGGAGGCAAATAAACACAATCTGAAAAATAGAATATACAGGGCTACTTGTGGAGTGGTTGTATATGGCTTTTTTGGAGGAGAATAAAGATGTTGTTCAATGTCAATTCAACAAGGCAGTCCAATGAAAGAGTGATCATTTACTGCTAGGTGGAGCCTAGCGGGCTGAATCACATGCAAGCTTTTTGTTCTTACAGCATCAGCAATGCCAAGAAACTTTTGGGTGAATTAAAAAAAAAAATAAATTAATTCTTAGGAAATGTTCAGTTACCTATGCAGCGGGGCTACGCACCATTATAAAGTCCCATTCACACAACCATTTTTAAAAAAATGCATTTACAACCTTTTCTTTCTTTTTTTATGGAGCTGCATGGTTTTCAGTGGGGACATTCACATACTGTGGTGCGTAAACATGCACTGCATTCAGATCCATAACACAAAATCCAGGAATTTGTATGTTAGGAGGTGCATATGCTTGTATGCCATCATAGGGGGTGAAGGGAGCCTCTTTAAGGTGGCAGGTTTTACCCACACAGTGAGCTTTAAGATCAACGCCAGAGGGCAGGAGGGGACAACGTGTAGAGACACGACCGAGACATCCAGTAAATCTGACACCAGCTTGTGTGGAGAAGTCATTATTATTTTTTTATGTAGCGCTTTACAAAAAAATACAAAATAAAGAGACCAATCATAAGTAGATGGGCATTATAGCTCCTTTAGGTGCTGCACAAGCTTCCAGTGATCAATACATGAATAAATATTTATCGGTTCTAAGAATAATAAATAGTAATACTCACTTCTGCCCGAAGTCTCCTCTAGCTACCGGCTTGTAGCAGGACTGCCCCGGCTTGTAGTAGAGCCCTGCCTGGACCCAGGAGACCAGGGCAAGTAGTAGGGGCAGAAGTTGGCTGTTCATGGTGCAGGTCAGACACAATCTCATGTGATTTGCAGGAAGAGGACTGAATATAACACACATAGACCTTCCTCCCATGTTGACTCACCCCCTCCCCCCTTCTTGTTTTTTTCAAAAGCCTTAAAGGGACAGCACAGTAGGAGACAACAAAAGGTGGAGCCGGTCAGGCCTGTTACACAATGGAAATCCTGTTAGACAAAAGAAACGCACGGAGAGCCCACAATTCCCTCTGCCCCAGCCCATGCTTTGTGTCCGGTCGCATAGGCGTCCTTTAGTAAACAAAAATGATTTGCAGTTTCTGGTCAAATAGATAAAACCAAGACGCTCATAAAGCAGAAACAGTGGCAATGTCTTGCATGGCGTGCCCAGAGATCTAAGAACTGGTAGGCTGCAATATAATAAATGTGTGCTTTTGGGTGTAATACCGCTTTAAAATTCTATGCACAGTTGTAGATATAGGAAGCACACTCCGCCACGCCCCACTTAAAGGAGAATTGTAAAGAAAAAAATATGATTGGTTAAACCCAGAAGTGTTTTTTTTACTGCTGCTATTCCTTTATATTGGCTTTTGGAATTTACAAATGCAGCAATTTACAAAATTGGATGAAAGGTTTAGCAGCGGGAAGCACTTTGATAGATATATAGTGCATTCTATGTACAACTGTATAGATCAGACCAAAATGAGGGACAAATGAGGAGGAAAGGGGGACAGGGGGACTTTGTTCAGAATGAAGGACAGTCCCTCGAAATCAGGGACAGTTGGGAGCTATGCATCACATCCACTACATCATCCCTTTAAACCCGAACACATATGAATTGCACAGGTTCTAAGGCTAATTTAATTCTGATGAGGCACCAAGTGAGTTTAATTACCACCTTAATCAGCCACAGAACCTAGGTAATTGATATCAGGGCCGGCTCTACCAATAGGCGGAGTAGGCGGCCGCCTAGGGGCGCCTGGCCACTGTTGATCTGTCCCTGGCTGCTCTGCATTGATTCATGTAAAAACTGACACTGTCTGGCTGAGATAATGAGATTGTATTATCACATGCCATTTGCAAATGTATATAGAAATAGTTACTGATCTGCCAAATTACCCCCCCCCCCCCCCGTGAGGCTGTATTTGATGATGGGCACAGGTGAAGCTGTATTTGATGGGCACAGGTGAGGCTGTATTGATTGGCGCTGGTGAAGCTGTATATGATGGGCACAGATGAGACTGTATTGATTGGCGCTGGTGAAGCTGTATTTGATGGGCACAGGTGAGGCTGTATTGATTGGCGCTGGTGAAGCTGTATTTGATGGGCACAGGTGAGGCTGTATTGATTGGCGCTGGTGAAGCTGCATTTGATGGGCGCTGGTGAGGCTGCATTTCATTGGAGCTGATCAGGCTGCAATTCATTGGCGCTGATCAGGCTGGGCAGGGAAAAGGGGGTGGAGTCGGGGAGAGTCAGGGGTGGAGCCAAGGGGGCGGCAAAATGAGGTTTCGCCTAGGGTGTCAAAAATCCTTGCACCAGCCCTGATTGATATGTGTTCGGGTTTAAAGGGATGAGGTGGCAACCCTAACTAACGCCAAATGTCTGTGGAAACCCCTCCAAATTATTGAGTTCAGGTGTTTCTAGTGAAGGGTACTGACGAGGTTACATCATACACAGACACTATGAGCAATGATGGCCAACCTTGGCAACCCAGATGTTTTGGAACTACATTTCCCATGATGCTCATGCACTCTGCAGTGTAGTTGAGCATTATGGGAAATTTGGTTCCAAAACATCTGGGGTATGAAGGTTCGCCATCACTGCTACAGAGCAGCTTTTTTCAACCAGGGGTGCCTTGAGGTTTTTTCAGGGGTGCCTTGGCAAAATGCCCAACAATTGCTCAAAAGTTGTATACAAGCCGGCGTGTGGATGAAGGCTGTCTTTTTTAGTTACACTGAGGCTGGATTCACACCTGTCCGGTGCGAATTCCAGCTCCGTTGTCTGTGAGGAGAAGAGCCACTGTTCAGCGGCTCCTCTCCGTTCTCACCACACATCAGCTGATCGGAGAGGTGTAAGAGGAGGAGGGGGGAAAGATCCCTGTTCAATGCGGAACACATCTGCGAATTAGATGCGTTCCCATTGAACATAACGACACTGGAATTCGCACCACAATGCCCAGAAAACGCACATGTTTTCTGTGCAATGTGGAGTGCCAATGCACCGCACATATGTGAACCGGACACATTGAAAACAACATGTTTTCAAGTGTCCTGCAAATTGGATGCAGTGTAAGCCGCATTCAAATTCGCATAGGTGTGAACCCAGCCTGAGTCACAGGTTTTCATTGTGCTCCATTACAACCTTCTAGCTGCCGGCATCCTAATGAGCAATGGCATCATCAGTGTTGGGGTACCCTTTTCATAGGTCAGATAGACTGATAGTCCTGCCCGGGTTGGTCCTCGTCTCAGCGAGCTCGGAGATCGATTCGGTTGAACAGAACACAAGACAGGCAGAAGGGGGGAGGAGGAGAATGTGGAGAGGCTAGTCGACTACACACCACTCTTGCCTCTCCTCGGCGACTTGTCACCGAGAAGAGGAGTGTCTGTTGC
>BLSH010130902.1:178513-191397 GCA_018402905.1 Glandirana rugosa | reverse complement strand
AGGACTCACTGGTTATGTTCCAGGACTCACTGGTTATGTTCCAGGACTCTGGTCACTCAGGACCTTGTATTGGTCACTCAGGACCTTGTATTGGTCACTCAAGACCTTGTATTAGTCACTCAGGACCTTGTATTTGGTCTCTCAGGACCTTGTATTGGTCTCTCAGGACCTTGTATTTGGTCTCTCAGGACCTTGTATTGGTCTCTCAGGACCTTGTATTTGGTCTCTCAGGACCTTGTATTGGTCACTCAGGACCTTGTATTGGTCACTCAGGACCTTGTATTTGGTCTCTCAGGACCTTGTATTGGTCACTCAGGACCTTGTATTGGTCACTCAGGACCTTGTATTGGTCACTCAAGACCTTGTATTAGTCACTCAGGACCTTGTATTTGGTCTCTCAGGACCTTGTATTGGTCACTCAGGACCTTGTATTTGGTCTCTCAGGACCTTGTATTGGTCACTCAGGACCTTGTATTGGTCTCTCAGGACCTTGTATTGGTCACTCAGGACCTTGTATTTGGTCTCTCAGGACCTAGACTCACCCAGAGTCTTTTCCGTGTTACCAGAACACTTTAAGTCTATCTCTACCCCGCACAGATCTTTTAAACTAAGGATAGTCGTGAACACAGGTCACGGTAAGGCAAAATAAAATTTTAACACTTACCAGACAGTTGTCTTGACTACCCTGCCGTGACTACGCCAGTTTGTTGGGGTACCCTTTTCATAGGTCAGATAGACTGATAGCCCTGCCCGGGTTGGTCCTCGTCTCAGCGAGCTCGGAAATCGATTCGGTTGAACAGAACACAAGACAGGCAGTGGTGTTGTTCAGAAAAGATTTGATAAGTGCTTTTATTTTCTCCGTTTATATAGTTTATTTCTGCTAATCAGAAATACATAAAATTAAACATTTCTTATAACAAATGCAATGAAGACCATAACAGGAATGATAGTCAAAATACATGACGAGAATGGCCCGTGGCTAGCAGATAAATAAGCCTCATTTCGGGGAAATAACATGTTTTGCTCAAACTTGCTTATCTGGTGAGAAATGTGTGTGAGAACTTCTATACAAAACTTTTAACTAGTTTAAAATGACTGCTGTAAAACAAAATGGAACTGAACAGGTATAGCAAATTACTTCATATTATTTCAATCAGTTGATGAGGAGGATGTCAGTCGTCTGCATAGCATCCTTGTTTGACCCTCCCCTGCTCCTTTCTATCAGCACTGGGATTAGCTGAGTGATGGAGAAAAACTGAGGGAGAAGAGAAACATTGGAATACTAGTCAGTACCAGTTTGTAAACGTGTATTTGCTTTGGAAGAATAAATCACCTCTAATGTTGGGTGCCCTACTTGTGGATATTTCTGCATTATGTAAAACTATTAGAATAGCTTTTACATTTTTGGCCCCTTTCACACTTGTGCGACTTGAGGCTGTAAAGTCACATGACAAGTCGTACACCATGATTTCCCACGAGTACCATTCATATCTGTGCGACTTCAAGTCACAGCGCCTTCAAAGTAGTCCCTGCACTACTTTGGTCCTACTTAGATGCGACTTGAGGTCCATAGACCTCAAGATTACACAGGCATTGCTTCAAGTCGCAACAAAATTGCGGCAAAAAATTGTGGGAAAAATTGTGGGAAAAAAAAATTGCACGACTTTCAGGTCACACAAGTGTGAAACAGGCCTAAGAATGGGGTGCCTCAACACTGTCCATGATTTTAAAGGGCGCCTTGAATAAAAAAGAGTTGAGAAACACTGCTATAGAGCATTGGGCAATTCCAAACTTGTAGGAGCAGTTTGGGGAAGACCATTTCTGTTTTAGTATGACTGCGCCCCTCTGGGCAACGCCAACTCCATAATGACAGGAGAGAGTGAGTAAATCAGTAAGTGCTGTGCTAACAATACCAAACAACATTAGCATGAAGTAACATCATTTCAGTATGCGATTGCCCTGAACCACCGGATATAAAACATATCAGATCAACATGAATTCAAAGTTCAAAATTTAAGGTGAAAGGTTTTCCCACTGTTCATATAAATATAAACCACAAAGTCCAAAAATGTCCCTCTGTGCATCAAATCAAAAATCATCCACTGGGAAGTGAAACTAAAGCTTGCATGTGGCAAGTTCACCAAATGACGCCCATGGGTGTAAGCTCACCACACAAAAATACCCCAATATTGGAGCATTGGAAGTTGCAGATGGATCCTTCAGATTAACCTGCCCTCATAACATCAGCAGTGCTCAGCTGCACTCACATAAGACAAGAAGTCATAGGGTCATAGTAAGTGCTCAGCCGCCTCCCCCCCCTAGTCTCCATTAAATAGTGTACAAAGATCAACTCAGGTAAGTACAGCAGTGACTGGCAGTCTCTCGAGTCTCTCCTTATCCGTGTAACTCTGCCCTACATATTTTGCCTTCACTACGTCATCAGGGGCTCCATAAAAACATGGTTAGATAAGTCTGGTATAGACCAGGGGTCTCTAAACCTTTTAAACAAAGAGCCAGTTTACTGTCCCTCAAGACTTTAGGAGGGCCATTGTGACCAGTGGGAGAAGAAAATGCCTTGGGCTTGGTGGTCAGTGGGAGTAAAAAAATGATAGTGCTTGTAGTCAGTAGGAGGAGGAAAATTGGCCCACCATTAGTATCAGTGGAAGTAATAGTGCCCCGTAATTGGTATTAGAGGCAGGAATAGTGTCGAATTGTTGGTGTCAGTGGAAGGAATAGTACACCATCATTGGTGTCAGTGGGAGGATAGTGGCCCATCATTGATGCCAGTGAAAGGAATCCACGATTTTCATCAATCAGAGGGATTATACCCTATTAATGTCGGTGGAAAGAATTGTGCCTCATCATGTCGGTAGGAGGAAATAATGCCTTGAATCAATGAGAGGAATAGTGCACCAAGGGTCAACTCTACTGCACACCTTTGGAATGAACTGGATGCCAATTGTGAGCCAGGTCTTCTCATTCAACATCAGTACCTACCCAAACAAATGGGCACATATTCCTGCAGACACACTCCAAAATCTTATGGAAAGTGGGTATTTTGTAGCTGAGGGAGAGACTACATAGCAATGCTCGTAATTTTGTGCAACCAGCTCAAAAAGGTGTGATGGTCAGGTATCCACAAACTTTTGGCCATAAAGCACATATGGATTTGGCCACCAGTAAGTACAAAAATATTGGATTTGTTTCATCTAAATCTATAATGCACACTAAATTCAACATAATATACCACAGTGTAAATTACACATAAAAATGTTATCACATGTAAAAAGTTGCGTAGAACGTTAGACAAAAGTTTAGCTTGGTAAAGGTTTTCAATCCTGTGTCCCCATTAGAGAAATGTACTGATACTCCCTGCTCTCAAGAGGGTCACAGACAGAAATACAAACTAGAAATAAATATTATGTTTTGGACTCATTACAAATGGTTCTTCTCTATGAACAATAATAATCTGACAGACATTATAATCTCCCACTACACTAACAAAAAAAAAAAATGATATACAGGAAGGGAAAAAAGTATTTGATCCCCTGGTGATTTTGTAGGTTTGCCCACTGACAAAGAAATGATCAGTCTATAATTTTAATGGTAGGTTTATTTTAACAATGAGAGACAGAATAACAACAAAAAAAGCCAGAAAAACGCATTTTAAAAAAGTTATACATTGATTTGTATTTTAATGAGTGAAATACGTATTTGACCCCTTCCCAAAATATGACTTAGTACTTGGTGGCAAAACCCTTGTTGGCAATCATAGAGGTCAGACGTTTTTTGTAGTTGGCCACCAGGTTTGCACATCTCAGGAGGGATTTTGTCCCACTCCTCTTTGCAGATCCTCTCCAAGTCATCAAGGTTTCGAGGCTGACATTTGGTAACTCGAACTTTCAGCTCCCTCCACATACTTTCAAGAAGAAACACATTAAGGTCCTGGAGTGGCCTAGCCAGTCTCCACACCTTAATCCCATAGAGCCACTCCTTTGTTGCCTTGGCCGTGTGTTTTGGGTCATTGTCATGCTGGAATACCCATCCATGACCCGTTTTCAATGCCCTGGCTGAGGGAAGGAGGTTCTCACCCAAGATTTGACAGTACATGACCCCGTCCATCCTCTATTTGTTGCGGTGAAGTTGTCCTGTTACCTTAACAGGAAAACACCCCCAAAGCATAATGTTTCCACCTCCATGTTTGACGGTGGGGATTGTGTTCTGGAGACATAAGCAGCATTCTTCCTTCTCCAAACACGGCGAGTTGAGTTGAGTGAAGTGCTGGAGAAAGTAGAAGTGTGTATATACAGTCGTGTATATAAAGGGTCCCGAAAACCAATTTGTTGGGGCATCCCACAGTTACCCTTTTCCCCATCCAGGTTAATCCCCTAAATAAAACAACCAAAAAACAGTGACGGCTTGTTCCGTGACTTTGGATGTGTGAGATATGGTGTAATTGAGGGCAGCAGAAAGGTGAACCACAACTACCAGCCACCGCTGAGGGGGTACATGGCTACACAAGCACAACCATCTCTTGGGTTTACAGAAAATGGTCCAAAAAAGAGAAAGTATCCGGTGAGCGGAGTGTTGTGTGGACAAAAATGCCTTGATGATGTCAGAGGAGAATGGGCAGACTGGTTTGAGATGATTGAAAGGCAACAGTAACTCAAATAACCACTTATTACAACCAAAGTATGCAGAATACCATCTCTGAACACACAAAACACATCTCTGAAGCATATGTGCTACAGCAGCAGAAGACCACACCGGGTGCCACTCCTGTCAGCTAAGAACAGGAAACTGAGGCTACAATTCACACAGGCTCACCAAATTTGGACAACAGAAGATTGGAAAAACATTGCCTGATCTGTTGAGTCTCGATTTCAGCTGCGACATTCAGATGGTGGGGTCAGAATTTGGCATAAACAACATGAAAGCATGGATCCATCCTGCCTGGTATCAATGGTTCATGCTGGTGGTGGTGGTGGTGTAATGGTGTGGGGGATATTTTCTTGGCACACTTTTGGGCCCCTTAGTACCAATTGAGCATCATTTAAATGCCATGGCCTACCTAAGTATTGTTGCTGACCATGTCCATCCCTTTATGACTGCAGTGTCCCCATCTTCTGATGGCTCCTTCCAGCAGCATAATGCACCATGACACAGAACTCCAATCATCTAACCACTGGACAATGAGGTCACTGTACTCTAATGGCCTCCACACTCCACATCTCACCCAATAGAGCACCTTTGGGATGTGGTGGAACCAGGGATTCGCACCATGGATGTGCAGCTGACAAATCTGCAGCAACTGCGTGATGCCATCATGTCACTATGGACCAAAATCTCTGAGGAACGTTTCCATCACCTTGTTAAATCTATGCCAAGAAGAATGACGGCAAAAGGGGGTCCAACCCGGTACTAGCAAGGTGTACCTGATAAAGTGGCCAGTGAGTGTATATCAGTCCTAGAATAGATGTGCCTATTAAAAATTAAAAAAAAGAATAAAGGAGGGACTATGCTTTGGGTTCAAAAGAGGGACTGTCCTTTTGAAAGAAGAACAGTTGATGGTTTTAAAGGTCCCAATATGTAATTCAGTCCTCTAGTTTATCTGAGTGCTTTGGATGGTCCCCCTCTGTCTTCTTCCTTCAGAACAGCCTGGCTATCTTACAAGGGAGCTCCTTGCCCAGTTCCTGCACCCAGCAGCCCTATAGAGATAACAGCGAACCGATGATGATGTCAGCTCCACTATAAATGTGGTTAGACCCTTTTTGCGGAGTCACAGGCATTTTGAACTACAACAAGTGTCATCTGCTCAACCCTCCTCTGCTACAGCATGCGTGAGATCGTCCACCTGCAGATAGGCCAATGTGGGAACCAAATTGGAGGAAAGGTAATTAGAAGCCATTGAGGGTAAAGCATCAATTATTTTAAAGTCATTTAAAGGGGCAATTACTGCTGAAGTAGTGATCCTAAGACCAACTATACTGAAGGATGGCTACACATTTTTTTTTCTTTGTTTCCTGTTTACTAAAAAAACATTTCATCATTTTTTTGATCAGTTCTATTAAAAAATGATGCCTTAAAAGCTAATGAAATAGTAAGAACCGAGGGCAATTCTACAGATCAGGGATTTTATTGTGCAGCTGAACGGTTCAAAAATCAGGAAAGTTATTAGAGGGAAAAAAACTGACGTGTTCAAAACCAGGAAAATGACCAGAAATAAGTTGACTAGAACTTCTTAGCGATAGCCATTTGCTTATTTTTATCCAGCTGTCTTTGAAGGTGCAGGTTTAGGGGCTGCCTTAATCCTTTTCACATTACTTATATTGTAAAGCGCTGCGTAAACTATATAAATATAAATCCTGTATAATAATAATACTTGGTGAGCCACTGACCAGGAACAGGCCTGCTGGCAGTAAGAATTGGAATTCCAAATATTCTCATCCTTGTTACAGGTCACTGCATTCTTCATCCAGGTGGTGGAGGAAAGGTAGAAATTCCATTTTGACAAGGCAGGGTTGTCACCTCAAATGTCAGTGCAATGGGGCCCAGGCCACCCGCCACTTTTGTATAGATATAATAATCCTATCAGAAACTATAAAAGTAATCAATGCGGGCCATCTATGACAACATCATATGAACGACTGAACAGATCTGTACTAACAGGAATGTCTGCCAAATCCACAAAGGTGCAACCTCAATGGTAGCCAGCAGTCACCTCCCTCTCTCCAAACTTGGAAAGATCGGATTAATCCTATTCACAAGACCTAGGGTGAGGAGACCATTGATTACATGTTATCAAGTATGCATAATTCTCCCATTAGAGCTCATGCAAACTACAGCTCAAAAAAAGCTGCTTTTACAGGAATTTGAGCTTTTATTTCAGCTTGAAGAAGCTTGTGCTTTTTTGGGCTCTTTTGCACGTTTTTATTGAGCTTCTTTGAGCTCCTTTGAGCATAAGCGTTTTTCTTCACAAACCCTCCCCTCAGCTAATTTTTCCTATTTTTTTGTGTTTGAGCTTTTTCATGCCCTTTTTCGTGTATTTTTGGGCACTCGGGCATCTTTTCTGCTCAAAAGCTCCGCTCAAAAAAGCGAATTTGGTGGGGTTTCTTTCTGTCTGTAAAAGCCTGAAAAAGCCCTAGTGTGAATGGACACATTGGCTAACATGGAGGGGAGTTTCCAGGCAGAAATAATAAGAGCTAAAAAAAAGCTCAAAAGCCTGAAGGATCCGCTTCTTTGAGCTGCAGTGTGCATGAGCCCTTAGAGATAACATACCCAAGAGATTGCTGGATACAAAATATATTTTTTAGAATGGGGAACTGCCCAAAAACTAAACTACACACAATGTTTTTGTAGCTATCTTTACAAGTAACACTATGGTAACTAAAAAGTAACCTGAGAGAATTGAATGTGATAAGAGCAATGATATGCTACCATTATGAAAACCATGACAATATGTTTTCAGTTTTATATCATATTAGATATGACAAAAATGTCAGTATTCAACTATTGGGAGGTGAAAAAAGGCGGGGGGTGGGGGGGTTGAATTATTATTTAATTTTGTTTTTTTACTGAATTTTTCTCACACGTGATGAACAACCGTAATTTGCCATAAATTTTGTCGCATCTACTTTACCAGTGGCGGCCTGTGCATTGTGGGCACACAGGCACCGCGCCCCCCACACCACCGCTGCCCTCCCTATCCATGCACCCAGCCCCTTTCAGGACGCCGGGCACATGAATTCCTATGCCGGGGATTGGGGGGGGGGGTTTGAAGCACTGATTAGAGCCAGAGGCTCTAATAGGCTTCAAAATAGGTGGGCTTGGGGCACAGAGCATTGCAGCCAGAGCCCACCCAGTTGTGTTGCAACAGCGAATGAATATTCGCTGTTGCAACGTTGATCCTCCTCTCAGCCAAATCGGGAAGCGGGTCTGATACCCGTCACCTGTTTAGCTGAAAGGACAGGCGATCCTATTGGACGCCTAGGAGGAGATGGTGGAAGTTGCCATGATCTCAGAACAGAAGAGGGCACAGGAGACGCTGCCAGATGCCGGGATTTATTTTATTTTTTTATTTACTACATTTGATATTTTGAGAAACCAAGATAAATAAAGAAAAAATAATGATGAAAAACGTAATTTTGGGTAAACCAATCATTTTTTGTTCAATAATCAACATGGTCAGCAATACTGGCGACGTGTTCTTTGCCTACATACGTCTTGCTATGATGTGTCCTATTTCACCTTAAAAAGTTGTAAGTTATGGATAGCACTATGCATGAACTGTTCATTTTTAAGCCATAAACATTGATCTAATGCTCACTGCACCTTTTACAAGTGTTGGCCTTTGCCCAATCTTCTGGTAGTGTCAGGTTCCTGAGCAAGTGCTTGTGTAGCATTTCTGCCCAACGCATGACTGCTCAGAGAGATGGCAAATTAACATGAGAGGTAAACTATCCAAGTAGTGATAAACAAGGTTAGAGGCTAGGAAAACATTTAAACTGAAGCTGTTATTCGTTGTAAGCTTTTAAAATTGTCCACAGAGTTTGAGGCTGTGTTCACACATGCCACGGCTCACAGCACGGGGTCCGGTGCATTCCCGTTCACCGATTCAGGCCCAAATCAGGTCCGAATTTTTTGCCTGAATTCGCACGTGAATCGGACCAGAAGACGCACAGGACCCTTTCTAAATGTGGACCGTGGCTGCCCCGGGGCTGTGTGAAGCGGCTCCATTGAGAGCCAGGCACACTATCCTGTCATGCGAACTGGATGCGTCTAATTCGCATATATGTGAACCCAGCCTAAAAGTGTACATGTGACCAGGCTATGGGCACAACAAGCAGTAAAAGAGCTGTATAACAACAAGCTCAGTAACCTTTGTAGCTGAAAGCACTGATCATTAACACAAGCATTGAAATCACAGCTCATCTTCCATTGCTTCCTCTGGCACCAAGATTCTGTGATCCTGTTAGAAACCAGCTGATTTCTGAGTTCATACTGTGATTGGAGGATGAATTGCTCCATAGTGTCTACAGCTACAGAGGTCATGGAGGGCTTGTTTTATATCTATGTGATTGTTGGCTAAGAGTGAGTGCATAATATCTATAGTCTGGGCCCAGGTGTTTTTTATACCAGCATTCATATTGGATTGAGCACTTGTGTGAGCTCCATGGCGCCAAGCATGCAAATAGAGGTTTTCCAACATTGAAAGTTCGAGATCTGCCCACCCCTCTCCTCTGATGTATTTCTGTCCATTTGTTGGACAGGCTCATTGCATTGCACTGAGAGCAGAGGGATAGCCAGAATCTCCAGGCTACATTACTGTATTGAGAGTACACTGTTTCCCAGGGGGCTCTGCAGCTTAAACACACTAGTTACCTGCAGTTAGGGTCTGCAGACATTTAAAACGTTAAACAAAAAAAAAAACATATAGTAAAAAAAAAAAAATACATTTTAAAATAACAATAGATCATAAATGTAATCTATCCACCATTCAGTTATCTTGATTATGACCAGTAGTAGCCGGTCCATAGGGGGCGCAGGGGTGCCGCCCCACCTAGTTTGCATGCAGGGAGCCACACTCATAGGTTTCTATGAGTTTTTTTTTAAGCCAGATGATTAGAGCCTGAGGCTCTAATTGGCTTGAAAAAGGTTTGACTTGGGGCGCAGAACCCACCCACTTGTGACACTAGCGAATCAATATTCGCTATTGTCTTCCGGCTTCTCCTCCTGGCCAATCAGGACAGGAGGCGGATGGGGTTGGCAGGGAGAAGAAGCCGAGGAAGGTGCAGTGCCGCAACTGTGGAGGGGTGAGTGCAGACCTGGGGGGGGGGGTGGCTGCCCCACCAAAAAAATTTAGCACCAGCCGCCACTGATTATGACTTACGTATGTCACTGTATAGGAAAACATGAACAAATTTCTGCACTACCTGATCTCCATCCATAGACAGTCTATTACGGATGGAGAAAAAATTATACCAGAAAAGAGGGAGGGGTGTGAGACCTCAGCCTTGCAAAATATATTTATCACTTCATCCTATCTGGTCTGAGCTACAGTACAGCATAACAGTTCCAGGAATCTCCAAATTATCACAGCGCAATGTTCCAGTGCCTGGATTATCGCAAACCAATATCTTGTAAACGCATCAAGAAATAGTCTGTCACGTGAAACTGATGTGATACATTACCTGACATAGCTGGGACTATTTCCTGTAGCCCCCTGTTCTAGGGGAGATTAGAGAGTATAGTTAATTACAAATCAAAAATAAAACTAGCACATTGTTCTAACCTATACAATTTTTAAGCAGTTGCTTACTGTACTTGAAATATATATGCCTTTCATGTTTTTTTCTTCTACAATTTTAGTTACTTTTATTATTATTATTCAGGATTTATACAGCGCCAACAGTTTGCACAGCGATTAACAAAATGAAGGCAGACATTACTGTTACATTACAATTTGGTACAGGAGGATTCAGAGAGCCCTGCTCGTAAGAGCTTACAATCTAAGGGGGAGGGTCAATTGATACAAGAGGTAATAACTGTGGAGGAGGAGCTGATGGAGAAAGTAAAACAGTGTATTAGTTAGAAGCAGGATAGGCTTCTTTAACCACTTCCCTACCGCCATATACAGAATGACGGCCGGGAAGTGGTTCAATTATCCTGACTGGGCGTCATATGACGTCCAGCAGGATAATGCGGGGCGCACATTGCGGTGATCAGTGGTGCGGCGTGTCAGTCTGACCCCCCACATTACCGATCTCAGTAAAGAGCTTCCATTGGAAGCTCTTTACCATGTGATCTGCCGTGACCAATCACGGCTGGTCACAGTGTAAACAGGAAGAGCCGTTTATCAGCTTTTCCTCTACTTGTGTCTGTGGCTGCTGTTTATCAGTACAGCCCCCCTAGGGTCACCACCCTAGACCACCAGGGAGAGCACACCCGGGGAGATGACCAGGGAGCCGATCCTGACCACCAGGGAGCCGATCCTAGACCACCAAGGAGCCAACCCTAGACCACCAGGTAAGGGGCACAGTGCCCAACATGGTTGGCATTCAATGCCAACTTCAGATGCCACCCTAGACCACCAGAGAATGGGAACCTTTTAGTGCATCTGTCATTGCCGTTCACCAGTGCCCCCTATCAGTGCCCACCAGTGTCACCTATCAGTGCCTACCAGTGCCACCTATCAGTGCCGCCTATGAGTGATGCTTATCCGTGCCGCCTATCAGTGGGCATCATTGCTGCATATAAGTGCCTCCTCATCAGTGCCAATCAGTACTGCCTCATCAGTGTCCGTCAGTGTAGCATCACCAGTGCCCATCAGTGAAGGAGAAAATGTACTTATTTACAAAGTTTTGTGACAGAAACAGAGGAAAACTTTTTTTTTTCAAAATTTTCTTTTTTCATTTGTAGCGCAAAAAATAAAAACCGCGGGGGTGATCAAATATCACTAAAAGAAAGCTCTATTTGTGGGCACAAAATGATAAATAAATTTTGTTTGGGTACAGCGTTGCACGACCACACAATTGTTATTCAAAACGCAACAGCACTGAAAGCTGAAAATTAGTCTGTTAGGGAAGTGTTCTAAGTGCCTGGTATTGAAGTGGTTAAAGAGAAGGGGTTTCAGGGATCATCTAAAGATGGATAGATTAGAGGACAGAGTACAAGGCCTCTTGCACACGAGAGTCAAACAACAATGAAACGGGATGCATTGAGGTCTATGGAACCATGCACACAGCATTGCACTGGTAAAGACCAGTAATAAAGTGATGAGTACAGAGCAGTAATCAAAAAAATAGAACATTTTACATTTCAGTGCAGTAATTTAATCCCATATGTGTGTTTACTCGTCTATATTCACGAGTATACAGGCGCAGCTCAAAAAATTAAAATATCATCAAAAAGTTAATTAATTTCAGTAATTCAATTCAAAAGTGAAACTCATATACAGTATATTCTATAGATTCATTGCACACAGAGTGATATATTTCAAGCATTTCTTTCTTTTAATTTTGATGATTATGGCTTACAGCTATTGAAAACCCAAAATTCAGTATCTCAGAAAATTAGAATATTACAAAAGACCAATAAAAAAAAGGATTTTTAATACAGAAATGTTGGCTTACTGAAAAGTATGTCCATGTACAGTATAGTATGCACTCAATACTTGGCCGGGGCTCCTTTTGCATAAATTACTGCATCTATGCGGTGTGGCATGAAGGCGATCAACCTGTGGGCACTGCTGAGGTGTTATGGAAGCCCAGGTGGCTTTGATAGCGGCCTTCAGCTTGTCTGCATTGTTGGGTCTGGTGTCTCTCATCTTCCTCTTGACAATACCCCACAGATTCCCTATGGAGTTTAGGTCAGGTGAGTTTGCTGGCCAATCAAGCACAGTGATACCATGATCATTAACCACTTGACAACTGGGCACTTAAACCCCCTTAACAACCAGACCAATTTTCAGCTTTCAGCGCTCTCAGACTTTGAATGACAATTACTCAGTCATGCAACACTGCACCCATATGAAATGTGCGTCCTTTTTTTCACACAAATAGAGCTTTCTTTTGGTGGTATTTAATCATCTCTGGGTTTTTTATTTTTTGCGCTATAATTAAAAAAAGACCGAAAATTTTGTAAAAAAATGAATTTTTCTTCGTTTCTGTTATAAAATTTTGCAAATTAGTAATTTTTCTTCATAAATTTTGGCCAAAATTTATACTGCTACCTATCTTTGGTAAAAAAAAAAAAAAATTAGTGTATATTATTTGGTCTTTGTGAAAGTTATAGAGTCTGCAAGCTATGGTGCCAATCACTGAAAATTGATCACACTTGATTTACTGACGGCCTATCTCATTTCCCGAGACCCTAACAAGCCAGGA
>BLSH010130902.1:160988-173266 GCA_018402905.1 Glandirana rugosa | reverse complement strand
TGATCATTCATTTGCATCTGTTTTCACCCGCTTCCGTCAACATCCGTTTTTTTGAACGCATGAAAGTCCTATTTTTCATCCGTCAAAAAAACGGATCGGATGAAAAACGGATGTAAACTGACAAATGGTCAGTTTTTGATCTGTTTTTGCATTGGTAGTGGATGTAAAAAAAAAAACTGATGACCACAGATGAAAAACGGATGAAAAAAACAGATGAAAAACTGACCGTTCGTCCGTTTACATCCGATCCATTTTTTTGACGGATGAAAAATAGGACTTTCATCCGTTCAAAAAACCGGATGTTGACGGAAGCGGATGAAAACGGATGCAAATGAATGATCATCCGTTGTCATCCGTTTTTCCATAGAGTTGCATTGATGTCCATTTTTTATCTGTCAACGGATGGATGAAAAACAGACAAACGGTCCGTATGTGTGAAAGGGGCCTTAATTGAATAAGCTGAAGTTAGAAGCTGATTGGCTACCATGCAGAGCTGCACCAGCGTTTGCACTCTCCAGTTTTAGTAAATCAACCCCTCTGTTTTGTTTTTTTTTACTCATGGACTGTCAACAAGTTCCTGAGTAAACATCAGTAAATTATTATCCCCGTGTGCAACTGGAACTTCAAGCTTTTCAGTGTAAATATGTCTAATTTGTCATCAAGTCATTTGAGTTTGTCAGTACTACTCTTCGGGTAACAATACTCTGCTATTAGGTTTTGGGACAGATGAGGGTGTGGTTGCCGCTGCATACTGCTGTGTGGAAGGCTGATAAGGGAAATGCCGGCTTGTCATGTGAATGGGATGACAGATAGGAATTTGAATATGCAGTGTTATTTTTTTTAATTTTTGCTAAGCTATGTCAAAAGAACCGCAGCCTCTTCAGGAAACGTATCAGACATTCAGAGCTTGTAGTAATATACTGCATATGATGTATACTAATAACCTGCTTGGTTACTTGTCATCTCCACAACATTACAAGAATCACATAGCTTTCCAACAGATGTTCTGTTCTAAAAATATAGGGTCAATTTACTGAAATAGAGACTATTTACTTGGAAAAGTGAATTTTTACCAAATGTAAAGAAGGGTACTTTCACACTGGGGCAGGGGGCAGTATCGGTAAAGCGGCGCTACTTTCAGCGGAAGCGGGACGCTTTTAACCCCCCACAAGGGGTTAAAAAGGGGTTAAAAGTGCCGGCGTGCAGCGCTTCTGAAGCGGTGTACAGCAGCTTCGAAAGCACTGCCCATTGATCTCAATGGAGGGGGCGATGTATCAACGCTTACCACACCGCCCCAAAGATGCTGCTTGCAGGACTTTTTTTTTTGTCCTGCAAGCGCACCACCCCAGTGTGAAAGCGCTCAGGCTTTCACACTGGGGAGACAGAAGAGGCAGTTTACAGGCACTTTATTTGCGCTATTTTTAGTGCAAAAACGCCTGTAAATTGCCTCAGTGTGAAAGGGGTCTAAAGCAAAGTTATGTTCGACCCAAACCAGTCATGTGCTAGCAATTACTATTTTTTTTCCCCGTCATACAGGATTGGGTATTGAAGGTGAGCCATAGGTTCACTTTGGATATGCATAGAGAAAGGTCCCAAACACCATACTCCTAGCAAAGCCATTAGTAAACAGATAAAAGCAAAGACATGCCTCCAACATGTTTCACCCCACAAATGGGGCTCAATCATGGAGGGGTATAATCGTCATCAATTGACCTTCACGATTAAGCCCCATGGGCAGGGTGAAGCACGTTGGGATGTGGCTTTGAATGAAGCTGGCTGAGGCTGCTTTCACTTCTTTACTAATGGGTTTGCAGTGTTTGGGACCTTTCTCTATGCATATCCAAAGTGAACCTAAGTGAACCAGGATGTGAGGAGTTAGATGGACTCCTTCCCAGCCAGCACCCACGGCAAGTAACACCAAATGGATTTATAGGAGCTTGAGCGAAGACCTTAAAGTGTTAATAAACCCACAACAGTAAAATCAGTCTGAATAGGCAGTAAAGTTATACTCACTGAGGAACCTAAGGGGTTAATCCTCCGCATTGTGTAAAAAGGTTGTTTAATCCTGTCTTCTCTGATCCTCTCTTTCTTCCACTGGCCCCAATCCATCTCCTGATAACACAGAGCCTTTGGTGTATATAGCTGGAGAGCTTTTTCTCTTGGAAGGGTGCATGTGATCAGTACACAGCCAATTAGCACTGTCCAGAAAGAGGGTCAGGGGTCCTGCAGCCTCATAGGACAGTCAGAGTAGAATGAAAACGCCTCCTACAAGCGTTAACCAGACACTGATAGAAGTCACAAGACTGTTATATATACTGCTGATGAGAAAAGGTATTTAGCAGTTTATATTTACTAAAATAATTGCATGTCCATGTTCTGTGTACTGTGGGAGACCAGATATAATGAATACAGGGTCCTGGGTTTAGTAACACTAAGTTCTATGAGGTTACCATATGTTCACTTTAATTATTAACATTCACTTAGTGTACAGCCTGTACTCCTTTAGCAAATCAATCAAGTTTAATCAAATCATCACCCAAAACCCTTCATTTTGTGGAGGTGATGGGTACAACCTGTGCTCACATGGACTTTAAGCCCAGGTTCACACATATGCGATCTCAGACATCGCATATGATTTGCACCCGCACCGCAGGTGCCGATCACATGCGATGTCTGTGCGATGCATGGCTGAACTCGCATTAGATTCACAGAAAAAATAAGTGCAGGGACTTTTTTTTTTCCCCGCACTGATATCGGATCACACGGGTGTCCTCACCTATGCGATCTGATTCCTGTGCACTGCGATCTGTGAACCAATCTGGGGGTGTCATTAACAATGTATTGATACCCACGGCGGTTCGCAGAAGGCAGTGTGAACTGCCTGCGGGAGAGGTACGATGAGGATGTAATCATGCTGGTTCCCGCATTGCACCAGTGTGAACCTAGGCTTAGGAGATGCTCACTTCATGCCTATTTACATGTAAAGAATAACAGAACAGTAGGTTAACATGATAGCAAGAGTATTTTAATAATGGTTTTCAATTGTCCATAAAAGTCTTCCATGACTGCTGTATATAGTACTAAAGAGTGGTCTTTTCATTTCCTTCCTAGTTTTGGGAGGTGATAAGCGATGAGCATGGAATTGACAATGCTGGAAATTACAAAGGAGATTCCGACCTGCAGCTCGAGCGGATCAATGTCTACTTCAACGAGGCTCACTGTAAGTTTTTAGCACTGCATTATACATTCTGAAAGTGTGTTGGTTTAGTAAGATAGCAAATTAGGAGACTACTTAGGTTCATATTTTGAGCCACTGCTTGATTTGTTCACCTCTTGTTATGGGTTTAACACTTATCCTTTTCTAGACCTACACCAATTAGCCATAACATTATGAGCACTGACAGGTAATGCGGATAACATTGATTATCTTGTTACAATGGCCTCTGAAAGCGAGTGGGATATATTAGACAGCGAGTGAACAGGTTGCCCCTGAAGTTGATGCCTTAAAAGAAGAAAAAAAAATGGGCAAGCGTAAGGATTTGACAAGGGCCAAATTGTAATGGCTTGGCGACTGGGTCAGAGCAACTCCAGAGCCGCAGCTCTTGTGGGATGTTGTCTTTCTGCAGTGGTCAGGACCGACCAAAAGGGGTCCAAGGGAGAGAAAAAAATTGCAATCTGACAACAGGGTCCTGAGCAGCCAAGGCTCATTGATGCACATGGGAAGAGAAGGCTGGCTCATGTAGTACGATCCAATAGAAAAACGACTGTAGCTCAAACTGCTGAAAAATTTAATTTAGTTTCCGATAGAAAGATGTCAGATGCTATACACCCTTTCCAGCAAACTATGCAATGAAAAACAGGGATATTTAGTTCACACATATTGCAATACATGTTTAAGCTGGCCAACTGTGTCAAAGTAATCCCCCTTATGGCCAGTCCTACTCTACTTTGCCACTGCAAAAGCTACGGTGGACACCATGCCAACATGGGGCATAAAGACCCAAGGTGGGAGTAGAGTGACTAGGTTCATGGTGGGTGGTCATAATGTAATGGCTAATTGGTGTATACTTTCAGCTGTTGCCCCAGAAAGGGTATATTCAAACCTATCTACTCTACTATCCCTTTCCAGTATACGTTAGAAAGAGTAGTTGCTTGGGACAGTAGCAACAATCTAAGGCACGAGGCTCACAGTTTACAAATTCAAAAGCAGATAGAAAAAGTAGATATTCCCAAAACATTTTATTAGTAAAATGTGTTCTTTGACTTCTTTCATAAAAGGTCACATAAAAGCACATTTCCTCCTGGATCTAATTTTAAGTTTGGTTTATACTTTCACAGCCCAGAAGTACGTCCCTCGCGCTGTGCTTGTGGATCTGGAACCCGGAACGATGGACAGTTTGCGCTCCAGTGTCATCGGACCACTCTTTCGTCCAGACAGTTTTATTCATGGTATGTTACAAACACTTCTCTCTGCTGTGCTGTCTATTGCTGAGGGATGACAAGACAAGCCCCTAGGGCCATGGTTCTCAGCTCCTGTCCTCGGGACCCACTAACAGGCCATTTGCTGCTCAGTGATTGCAGTATTCTAGTCTGCATCTCCCCAAGGTAATACTTAACATCTGCCTGTTGGTGGGTCCTGAGGACAGGAGTTGAGAACCACTGCCCTAGGGGAATGTAGAGGGCCAACAATAAGTTATTAAGTCATTATAAAGTTGTTGATTGACTGAATTGGTAGATCACACAAACCAGCATTCCTTGATTCAGCGAAACAGCATACATCAAGGTATATAGTAGTGTGAACAGCTGTGCTCATATAGGGATGGGCCAAAATACTATAAGTAATGGGAGGCAAGTCAAGTGGTTTCTCAATATAGGGCTGTTCCTCAGAATGGATGACCATTGATCCTCTTGACATTCATCATTCCAAGTTGCTGAGTCAGGCCAATATTATACAGATATTCAGTGTATTCAATATGTGATTTTATCTTTATAATCTGGTGACCTGATCATCTTTATTATGGTTTAAAATGACAGGCAATTCTGGAGCTGGCAACAACTGGGCTAAAGGCCACTACACGGAGGGAGCAGAGCTGATAGAATCAGTGATGGATGTGGTGAGAAGTGAGAGCGAAAGCTGCGATTGTCTTCAGGGTTTTCAGCTGGTGCACTCTCTTGGTGGAGGAACGGGATCTGGAATGGGCACTCTTCTTATAAACAAGATAAGGGAGGAATATCCAGATAGGATAATGAACACCTTCAGTATAATGCCTTCTCCCAAGGTCTCAGACACAGTGGTGGAACCATACAACGCCATCTTGTCCATTCACCAACTGATAGAGAGCACAGACGAAACCTTCTGTATTGACAACGAAGCTTTGTATGACATCTGCTTCCGCACACTGAAGTTGAGCAACCCAACCTATGGAGACCTTAACCATCTGGTGTCCATGACCATGAGCGGGGTGACCACCTCACTACGATTTCCTGGACAGCTTAACGCAGATCTGAGAAAGCTTGCAGTGAACATGGTGCCTTTTCCTCGTCTTCATTTCTTCATGACTGGCTTTTCCCCTCTAACATCGCGCAGGAGTCAACAATACAAGGCTCTGTCAGTGCCTGAGCTCACCCAGCAGATGTTTGACTCCAGAAGCATGATGACTGCCTGTGACCCTTTCCGTGGCCGTTATTTAACAGTGGCTTGCATCTTTCGTGGACGCATGTCCACCAGAGAAGTGGATGAGCAGATGTTGGCCATGCAGTCCAAAAACAGTGCCTATTTCGTGGAGTGGATCCCCCACAACGTTAAGGTTGCTGTGTGTGATATCCCACCACGTGGCCTTAAGATGTCCTCTACCTTTATTGGAAACAACACTGCCATCCAGGAGATCTTCCGACGTATCGCTGAGCAGTTTTCAGCCATGTACCGCAGGAAGGCTTTCCTCCACTGGTACACTGGAGAGGGCATGGATGAAATGGAGTTCACTGAAGCAGAGTGCAATACCAATGATTTGATTGCTGAATACCAACAATACCAGGAGGCCACAGCAGATATAGAGGACTATGAGGAGGTGGAAGAAGTAATACAAGTGACGGAGACCATAGAAAGGGTGTACAAGTAGAAGACAATTGGCCAAAGGTCAGAAGAACGAACAATTTTTGTATATAGCAAGCAAACAAACATCCTGAGTTGTAGGATTCTAGTGCAGTGTTGAAAAATGAAAAAGAAAATTTGATTGGTCCCTCTTTTAAAGAGCCTTTGTTTGCACTTCTTTGCTAAGAGCTTTAACCATTTGTTGACAATCATTGTCTTGCCTTTAATGTACTGCCAAAATAATGACTGCAGTTAGCACATACATTTAAGCAATTGTGCAGCACTTGTCTTTAACGAGGCACTTTGCCTATTCAAAGGAATGAGTAGTGTTCTCTTCATAAGACTAACCTTTAGCGCACCCCTCCCCCCACTTCAAACTTAAATGTAGAAAGCCGGCCATTTGCCTTATAATATCAATTTGTTTAAATAAAATACCCATGGGGATTTTTAAACATTGGAGCTGCAATCTACACAGTCTATGCAATTTAATTTATTTTTTTTCCCCTTAATGCTGGTATAGGAGCTAAGCAGCTGCTATTGACTGGTGTTGTGTAATCTTTATGAAGAAATAATGAACATGCACTAAGCTTATTGGCCTAGTTAATGAAAAGTAATCAAAATAGAAGTGTTGTCCATAGCAACCAGATTCCTTGTTTTTTTTTTTTTCCCCACAGTGAATAAAAACTATTGACATACAGGTCACTGTATGATGGGACCCGTCTTTGCTGGATTGTTTTAGAGGTGCAAGCCTCAGGGCTGCTACAGGTTTTCAGCTCAGTTGTCCTCAGGCTTTTTCTGGGTCAGTATTGCAATAAAAAATGAAACATGAATAAGTATGAAAGCTCAAGAGGAGCAGTCCCCTTTGTTTCAGTCCTGATAAGTGACAGCATTAGCTGTGTGTGGGAATCGGCAGGAAATGCTTTCATCCAGATAATGTAGAGGTTGTTAGGCAAGGATCTTCAAGGCTGATCCGTCTACAGGCAGAAATGCTTTATGACCCTAAGGGCCCTTTTACACGGGCATTCCGTGTGAAGGGTCCGTTTTTACTCAGCGGGATTGATCCGCCGATCCCCGCTGAGCCGACGGATGGCAGCTCCGTCTCCGCTCAGAGATGGAACTGTCAGAGCCCCGCTCTCCTCTATGGAGATCATATGACAAGGGACCACCTGTCCGATTCTACAGACGGATGGAAAATAGGGTTTCCATCCGTCTGTATTTCAGTGTCCGTTCAGGTCGGCCTGAACAACGCGCAGGCGGACCTGAACGGAATGCCCATGTGAAAGGGCCCTTAGGAGTTGATTTACTAAAACTGGAGAGTGCAAAATCTGGGTACCATGCACAGCTGCACCAAACAGCTTTTAACTTCAGTTTGTTCAATTAAGCTTTGACTAAAAAAAAAAAAAAGAAAGAAACCCGGAAGCTGATTGGTTTGTATGCACAGCTGCACCAGATTTTGCACTCTCCAGTTTTAGTAAACCAACCCCTTAAGAGCCGGTTCACACTGAGGCGACTTGTCATGCAGTGCAATGGAACCGTTCTAATAGGAGCGACTCAGGTCGTTCCGACTTAGAAAAAGGTTGCTGCACTATTTTCGGCGCGACCTCAGCGCGACTTACATTGACTTCTATGTAAAGAAGTCTCCTCGCAAGCCGCGCTGAGGTAGCCTCGAACGGGGCGACTTGCTTTGCCCTGCAATTCGCGCCGCTCCAGTGTGAACCGGCTCTCAATCCCAACTACAAGTTGTAGTGACTTGACCAGAACCCTGCTCATAATTAGTGGTTCGGAAATTCAGCAACTACCTGAATGGATTCATACTTTATTTACCTGAAGCCAAAAGGATAATAAGGCCCGGGAGAATGGCTGCTTCCACTGTATCCTTCTCATACACATTCTGCACTGGGAAACATCCCCTTTAACCACTTGCTTACTGGGCACTTAAACCCCCTTCCTGCCCAGACCAATTTTCAGCTCCAGCGCTGTCACACTTTGAATGACAATTGCACGGTCCTGCAACACTGTACTCATATGAAATTATTTTTTCCCCCACACATAGAGCTTTATTGGTGGTATTTAATCACTCTTGGGTTTTTAAAAAAAAAAAAACAAGACTGAAAATTTTGAAAAAAAAACAAACTGTTTCATAGTTTTTTTTTTTTATACAAATTTTGAAAACAGGAAATTTTTTTCCTTCATTGATGTGCGCTGATGAGGCTGCACTGATAAGGCGGCACTGATAAGCTGCACTGATGGGCGATGCAGATAGGCAGCACTAATCGGTGGCACTGGTGGGCAAAGGTAGTAGGTGGCACTGGTGGGCAAAGGTAGGTGGCACTGGTGGGTACTGACAAGTGGTACTGGTGTGCACAGACGAACCATCCGCGGCTCTCTGTGCAAGGGACCGATGTCCCTCTGACAGAAGCGGGTGATCGGCTTCTTTTTCCCCTCACGCTGACAGCGTGAGGGGGAAAAAAAAAATACTGATCACCGGCTTCTGTTTACATCACGTGATCAGCTGTCATTGGCTGACAGCTGATCACGTGGTAAGGGGGGCGGGACCGCCCCCTTACTCCGATCTGTGATCAGCCGAGTCTCATGGACTCGGCGATCACAGAGAGCGCTGCATGGGACCAGCAGGGGGCGCGCAGCGGCGCATGCACGGGAGGACGTCCGCCCAAAAATTGGGGTCCGCGCTGGAGCAGTCTTTTGGCAATAGCGCGGATCTCAAGAGGTTAAAGATGGTCATACGGCATACGCTGTACAATCTTCTTTAGATTTGCCAAAATGATGCAATATAAGGACATATAACTATCCATTCAATCTATATCCAGGCAGACAGGACCTTGCACTACCTAGTTGTTGACAGATCTAATAATAATCAGACCACCCTTAAAGAGTAACTCCACTTTTGTTGAGGAAAAAAAAAAACATTCCCCTCTGGGTGATCTCTGTACATTGCAAGAATATTAACAAACTTTGTTGCAGATTTCTTCCTTTCGTTATTCTGAAGAAATCCCTGTTTGTAAGTGAATGTAATGGGAATGGTTTCATAATTATCAGTCAGCTGTGGCACCTGCAGGGCAGTAATGAGGAAAATTGCAGGGTCTGCATCCCTGTCAATGTGATTTCCTACTGGAAGTATCTCACTAAAAATGACATTTTTGTTGCAGGGAATGCCTGAAATCTGACTTGTATCTTAGTACAGCCTTCTTGGAAAATCAGTGAGCCAATCACGCAAGCAGGAAATGATGTTTCTGGGGAGTGGTCAGTATATATTCTGTATACAGAACAACTCCAGGTAGCCATATTGCATGTACAAAAAATTACAGCAGCTGAAGATTGAAAGGGAAAGGTCATTTTTTTAATTACATTCAAATATAATATGACTTGTGTCACAATTGTATGTGCGATATTATTACTTTTTCCCCCCATGAAAGTGGAGTTACCATTTAAGTCACCCTTGCGATACCCTCTGAAGATTCAGGTTGATCACTTTTCAGAGGGCATTTGACAGACTTTGAGGAGATGTTATATGACCTCCTCAGTGCCAATTTTAACCCCTTTAAACGCTGCAGCAGCGCACACTATGGATGTGGTTGCGTGTTCAGCAGGCAATTCTGCCTACCAAATAAAACCAGGGGAATAGAGGAATTTTTGCTGTTCTGTAATGCAAAGCATTGTGGCAGTGGTATATGTACACTCCACCCTCCCCCACCTTTGCGGCTTTATAAGGGAGCAGTGGGGAGGCAGTAAAGATGCATCTCAGCCACACATTTTTAACACATAATATATATTATTAATAATAATTGCACTTTTTTACCTGCAAAAAAAAAAAAAAAAAAAAAAGAGCATTTATTTAATTTTAAAATTGAGCTTATGCATTAATCCATGTGACTCATGTTTCTCAGTTTTTAAAAAAAAAAAAAGTCAATACGTGTTTGTGTATGTATTCAGGTTCAGTTCACACCATAGAAATGCAGTCCACATGCGTTCCAGGTGCTTTTCTGCATGCACGTTTTTGATGCAGTCCAGTGCTTCCCCCCCCCCCCCCCCTCTTTTCTTAACCTTAAGGGCCAGTTCCGGTGCATTTTTTTATGCTTTCCGGTGCGTTTCTGGTACATTCCGGTCCGTTTTTACACTTTCCGGTGTGTTTTTGGTACGTCCCGGTGCGTTTTTGATACGTCCCGGTGCATTGCAGTACAGAAAAAAATTCAGCATGTTCTACTTTTTTTTCTGGAACCGGAACGCAGTGAAACTGACTGCACTGGTGTGAACTATGCCATTGAAAACCATATAACCTACTTTCCATGCGTTTTTGATACATAAAAAAAAAAAAACACACTGGACTGCATGTGGTGTGAACTGACCCTCAGAGATAAAGGGTGACGTATTTGGTGGGTGTACTGTTCTTCAGCTAGCAACCAGCCCCTTCCTGTTCTAAACTACTAAAAACAAAGGAAGATTGCTATTGGCCGCTAAGGAGGAGAATGCAGAAAACGCCTCAGAAACTGAAATACAGAAAACAGAACCGCCAACGTCTTTTCTGCTGGGTTAACTAACAGTCATTTACTATGCAGTCATCTGTATTAATATCTGAGCTGAAAGAGGAACTGTAAAAATGTGACAAGTCTTATGATCGGTGTTGTTTTCAGGCACAGCTTTGGGGAAAAACAATTTCACAATATCTATAAATATTAAAATAAAATGCATATTAATACTTTAAATTATCACATGGCTGGAGGTCTTTTTTTTGGTTAAAACAAAAAACACCACATCATTCTGACGTCACTAGCAGGAAAAAAAAAAACAGTGCATTTTCTAGCAACTTCTGTGAAAAAAAAAAAACACATTCTTATTAGCAACACATTACCTGCATTAATCAAGCCAAGAGACCTACCCTACTAAGCACAAGTTCATTCTATAGATATAAAAATGCAGAACACATACACTCTGTAGGTTTAAAAATGGCAAGGAAGGTAAACAATTTGTAAATCTCTGATCTGTCCATTTCATATACATACATATATTTATAATTTTTTACACCAAAATAAAGGCATGATGACATGAGAGTGTGTGTGTGTGTGTGTGTGTGTGTGTATGTATATGTGTATGTATGTATGTATATATATATATATATATATATAACATAGATAGCAAAAACCTAAAAAGGGCTAAATCAAAATCAAAAAAGAAGTTTGCCTTTAGTTACACTTTAACAAAACAGAGGTGTAACCATGATCCATTGACTATCTCAGGTCCCTGGATTTTGCCCACACATAAGAGCAGGCTCTCACAGGTGTGCTACAGTTTAGCCACAGCGCATGGATGTTTCCCATTAACTTCTATTAGATTGTGCATTTCTGAAAGCACAAAGATGCAGCATGTAGGACTTTGATTTGTTTTCAGGAAAATGCACGGTTTACATGGGTGCTCAACCTTTGGCCCTCCAAAGGGGTTCCCTGTTGTGGAACTACATGTCCCATGAGGTACTGCAAGGCTAACAGTTACAAGCATGACTCCCAAAGGCAGAGGCGTGATAGGACTTGAAGTTCTGCAACAGCTGGAAGGCCACAGGTCGAGCACCCATGGTCTAATAGAAAATCAATGAAAGGACATCTAAAAGCGCCTGTAAACCGCAGATAAGTCATGCTGCACCCAAACTACAGCACACAGTTGTGAACCTCCTCCTGCAAGGATTCTGCAGTGTTACCATAAAACACCAGGACCCTCCATGAGAAGCAGTGCATTTCAGAGTCAGGCTTAGGTCCAAGCACTGATGGGTGTGAGACAGGGTTCTCAATACAGAAGGATTCTGGGAGCCTTGGGACCTCTAATTCATCTAATAGTGTACCTGTTTTACGCTCTTTTGGCTGTGATTAAAAGGATAGGACAACCCAGCTTCCAACACAAATACATTACAGACAATTCTAGGGGCTCAAATGACTGCAATGTCAGATGCAGGAAACGTTCTTTTAGCAATTCTTTCCTTTTTGAGATCATATACAAGGAAGCACCTCTGTTACTTAGAGATACAATATTCTCAAAATACAGGAAATGTCATGGTACAAGCCATGGCCTCATAGATAACAATACAAAGGAACTGAAGGGGGAAGTGCAAAGGGGGGGGGGTGGTGGACCTTACTACCACATATAGTAACCATACAGCAGAGGAAGAACACTGACCAATAGT
>BLSH010130902.1:114209-130237 GCA_018402905.1 Glandirana rugosa | reverse complement strand
GATTCGTCGTCGCCGGTAAAACAGTCGACTTCCAGCAACGGGATACTGACCGCTACAGTGGCTGATTTAGCCTAGTAAAGAGTCTTACCGCCTGACCTGAGGCACATTCGTAAACGTAGTAGGTTTAGGACAAGATACCATACTCGTGTCAAAAAACAAAGCGGGTAGATCTTTATCAAAAAAACCATATTTTGTTTCATTGTCGTTTACAAACGAACACACCGTCGTTACATTGTACCGGAATTGACATGTCTGTTATTCCCAATTTGCTTACACGGAGTCCAGTCCGCCATTCTGAGAAATGATCCGATTTAGTCGGTGACATCGCCAGTCATAGGGCAACGACCTTCAGCTGACAAAATGGCCGCTGCTGCTTAGCGATGTTGCTAGCCAGCTGATAGACGGTGGAGTCCAATCACAAAATAGCTGCTGGACTGGGCGACAACCAAATTTATGCAGCTCTATGCTGGGAGTTGAAGCCCAGTGGCATTTTTTTTTAAACTCCTACTTAATAGGATTAATGCTACATGCTAGCCGTACTATTCTTCATTAGAAAAATATTTCAAGCAGTATGTTGATATAACTGGTATTTTCAGATATTAAGAATAAAAAAAAGTTAGTGACACTTCCAGTTATACAAGAGCTGTTTTTACTCCAAACTGTCTTCATGTTCACTAGAGATCCCTTTTTACTTGTATGTTCTGTGCTTTGTATCCATCCATTTGAATGGGCTTAGGATGAAGTTCCTTAGTTGCCGGGGACACACCTTAGATGCTGCGCCCAGCAGTTCTCCTGTCCTAAATGCAAGGTGCAGCTGATGTCATTGACTGGAATTCACACTTAACCTGCTGTAATATCATCAAAACTATTTTTTTTTTTTTTTAACATACTCTGGGGGCACCGTTGCTGCATATTGAATTTTCATACAAAGGTGAGCTTACTGTCCCATTGCCCAAGTAAATGGCAGTGACTTTGGAAAAGGTATCCCCCACCCTTATCTCCTTATACACCCTTTACATGGGCTCTCCTGCAGCTCCTTCTTCCTCAGCAGAAAGCAAGAAAACCAGTCATGGCACCCAGCTGCTAGGTCCTATCACGTGACTGGGGGACTGAATATTACCACTCCACATTCATGGTCACAGACGACCAATCTCAGTGCTGGCTGAAGGAGGAGCAAGGAGGCTACAAGGGAGTGCAGCTAAGAGGATTACAGCGGGGGTCCTTCCAAGACACCGTTGCCCGCTTGAGCAAGACAACTTTCTCTTCAAAAGGAAAGTGGTGTTTTCCAGCGCAGCCAGTCTCTTTCATTGAGTTTTTCAAAATAATAAGAAAGTAAACACAACTAGCATCTGATTGGCTGCTATAGATGCCAACGTTTACACTGAATTTATAGAACGTCCCCCAATACGGTTTCCACATGAAGAGGGGTTTTAACATTAAACACATCACATCAGCTCTCATACATCTACTTTATAACCAGCACGTTTTCAGAATTTACCTAGCTGTACATAGGTCAGTAAACCGAAACAACCCAACTAATGAACTGATATGGTTACTCACAGGGAAATAATAAAGTTAAACTGATTTACAGTATTTTTTTTGTGATATGTACATCCCCGGTCAGAAAAGGATGAAGTACCATTATAGAGTACCGAGTAACAGACTCTGTTTTGCTGAAAGCCCAGTACTGCATGGACTTAAGAATACAACACTTCATCAAAAAAAAAAATGATTTATCCGTTTAGGGAAGGTTTGATCCCTGCTCAGGTCTTCACAGTTATCTAGGACCTCAATAGTGAGATCGCCCTCCGACCTTACCAAAGCTGTGAAAGGCCTCTTCGGGTGTCACCTGAAATAGTGACTTCCCCCATGTGTCCTTATGGAGAATCCAGCACAGAACACACAATGCAGCATTTGTGCCTGCTACCCTGTATTGAATTTCCATAAGGGAATGTGGAAAAGACACTCTAGTAGGTAACATATGTCTGCTAAGACTGGAAATTCAAAGCCGTGGAAAAGACCATTGCAGGGGATACAGAAAAATCAGTTTTGGGTGCGGTTTTACTGCCTCCTAACACATACAGTATTTTAAAAGAACACGTGTCACTAAAGTTATCAACGTTTAGGAGAACCCAGAGGTTGCCTGCATGCACACCATTTTTATCTCCAGAGCACCTTGGAAGCCCTTAAACCCGGCTCACTCTGGATGCAAATACCAACTTTCCCAGCCATAAAGTCAAAGCCAAGCTACACCCTTGATACAAACTCCCTTATAGGTTCATGAAGCAGAGGGAGTGCAGCAGAACTCAGACTTTGCAGCATGGGGTATATGGGGCCTAAAACTGCCCCACGTGTAGGTTCTCCAAACTTTATCCAAAAGACAGTCTAACTTGTAATGTAAATCCAATTATTTCTACTGCTAGAAATAAGAATGTGTCAAGTCTTTAATAGCCTTCAAAATCCTGGAGGATAAGTGCCACGATTAATTTAAATTAACGGCTACGAGCATAGTGTACCTTTGCAATGTCAACAGACTTTATCACCTATCAGACGAGGGAGCCATGCTGGTGGATGCACTTTTGCCACAAAGCAGTCCATCAATTTTCTGTGACTGAAACTGCTACCCACCTGGCTGTGAGGCCAACTGAACAACTTCAATACTGAGTTGGCGACTCAGAGCAGGTCAGAAGACCAACGTCAGAGAGAAAAGTCAAAGTCCTTATCTGACTGTTTGCAACTGGATCTGCAATGGTCATTCACCAAACCAGGCAACTGGTATGTTCAAAAGGTCAGAATGGCACTATGTAGGTGTCTCTCATCTTTAATGATGGTAGTTGTATTAGAGAGCTAACTGAGTACACAGTGTAGTCAGATTGCAGGTGTGCAGATAAGCGACAGGCGATGGCACTCATTTACAGAAGTGTGTGAAGTAACAGCCTCAGTTTGGGCTGTCTGTATGGCACCAGGAAGCTTGTGATTAACAGCCTTGGGCATTAGACTGCCCAGGACAATTCTTCTTCTAACCCAGTGGTTCTCATCCCCTGTCCTCAGGACCCACTAACAGGCCAGATTTTAAGTATTACCTTGTGGAGATGCAGACTAGAAATACCACAATCACTGAGCGGCAAATGATATCACCTGTAATGTATTTCAGTTTTCATGCAAACCTGGCCTGTTTGTGGGTCCTGAGGACAGGAGTTGAGAACCACTGCTCTAACACCTTTATGTATAAAGCCGGATGAAAGAAGCTGGATTAACATGGCTCTTGGTCCAATGGTGGAGATAAAGCTGCTGAGATCACAACAAAACCATTCATTCAAGTATTAATACTGGGAAGGGTGATTGAGGTATTTAGAGAAAGTCACTGTACAACTGTGTACGGTCACTTAACTACCTGGTCCCCTTCATTCATTGTTCCCACACCAATGCCTCCTCTCTCCACGCTTCAATTTGAAAAATCCTACTTCATAGTTACATTCTTAAATAAGAATAAATAGTTGAAGTGCCAAGAGGAATATCCTAGCGTTTCCAGTAGGAACGCGCTATGGCGTGAGAAGACATCATTCCTCTACATAGGCCGCTGCTGCTATGGTCGTCCTGATGCCCCCTCTTGTTGTTGCCTTCAGATCTTCAAGTTCGGAGTTTAGTTTGCCAATCACCCACTCCATAGCATCCCGGCCCTAAAGAATCAAGAGAGAAATACGGTTATAAAGTAATAATTTTTAGAAAAGACCCAGAATCCCTTGAAGCAGCAAGCAAAGTCTAAACACCGCAATTAAAGTGGACCTGTCACTAAGTTCATACAAGTCAAACGTTTCTAAGCCCACATTCACACTGAGGGCGGGTTTGAAATCATGCGAGTTCAAGCCGGCATTTCAGGAGGTGATTTAACAGACATCTTGTGTGGGTTCATGCAACAGATGTCTATTGAAATCGCCCCTGAAGTCTCCAAAAGTAGTGCAGAAACTACCTTTGGGAATTGGTGCGTTGCCGCAAAGTCAGTGTTGCACCAATTCGGACGGTGCCATTGTCGGCAATAGGCTCCGATTTGGCATGCGGTTTGACATGCCTTTTTGGGTAGTAGGTTGTGATAACTTCTTTTGTATGTAAAACTAGTAAGGAAAAAAAAAAAAAAAACACCTAACAACTTACAATATTAATGTGAGTGTGTGTATATTGTCCAGTTCTATAGATGTATTCTATACCTATCCTCAAAGAAACAGTCAAGTAAAAAGGAATACCGCACATAGTCTCAAAGTACCAATGATTGCATGGGATAAGGGGTCTAAAGTTTTCCCTTTTAGATAGATCCTGACTGGTAGGCATGATCATTTTTATACCTCACTGGAATACCTTGCATACAATTTTTGCATAATGAGCAAATATAGCTGCCCCATGTACAGTTGTAATTACAATCTATACATAGAAAAATCATTTTTCAAAGCAAGCTTAAACGAAGACTATTTAAAGTAAGCTGAGGCCCCTTTCACACATGCGGAGTCCATTTTGACAGACTCCGCTGCTCACCGGATGACAGGTCAGTCTCTGCGATCTGTGCAGGGACGGACCTGTCAGAGCCCCCGCTCTCTATGGGGGACCGGATGAAAACGGATCGCCTGTCCATTTTCATCCGATAGACGGATGGAAAGTAGGGTTTCCATCTGTCTGGATTTAGCGGATCGGATGTCAGCGGACATGTCACCGCTGACATCAGTCTTTCCATAGGAGAATGGAGCATCCGTTCAGATTCACCTGAAAAACTGACAGGCAGACGTGAACGGTCCGTATGTGTGAAAGGACCCTTAAGCAGATCTTTCCTAGATATTTGGTTGCTTGGACTACCTACTTGGCCTTTTGGCAATAACCCAGAATCACTAGTTGTTGCAGATTCATTACAACACTAATTATGCCGTGTACAAGTCATTATCAAGAAAGCTGGAATTTCTTGTTGTAACCTGAACACGCGACACTGGACAGCACAATCCTAGGTGCACTACAGTAGATAAGGGAGGCTTATCTGTTTCAGGTAGTTTTTCTACCCCATCTAACAAAACACACATCAATGAAAGTCCCCCAGGAGAATACGATACACCCAAACAACGGCAGGAAATACTGGATTTTAGGCTTGTCACATACTTACCTTACTGGCATTGCTAGAAATGGTTTTGGCCATCATGCCCTCTAAATAGCTGCTCAGACTGACACCTTTCACAGATATGATCGCTTCCTGAGTAAGAACGGTCCTGAAAACACAAAGACTGCATTGAAGTCTTCCCTTATTTGAGAAAGATTCAACAAATACACAAAGTGTCTTCCTATCCTCTGCACGCTAAAACATTTCCAAAGCTGAATCAAGCAACAATTTATACACTCAGGTCTTTAACCACATGCCAACCTTTAAAATGTCCTGGACTTCTAGTGGTGAAAACAAGTTCATGCCTGCAGCTATGAGCTTGGTAGCATTTTTTGCAGCCAGTCCATGGGCTGTTCAGTAAAAGTGATCCAGGCAGCCCCACATTTTATATTTGGCCATATATTGGGTTTTATATTGTGTACAATAAAGATTTATTTTCGTGAATTTTTTCAGAAAATATACGTTTGATAAACAGCTGCGCAACTGTTGTGAAAGCAATTGCAACTGCCATTTTTATTCTACAGGCCCTCTGTAAGCAAGCCCTTGTCTGGGGGTTCCAAGTAATTCTCAAGCAAAATAAAACACCACACAGAATCATCAAGCAAAAAAACTGTCCCGGACATTGACCTCTTCCCTGCCTGCGCTATAGCCAAAAGATGGCTACAGGGTGGGCCTAAATTGCAGGGAGGGCATCCATGTACGCTCCCCCCCCCGTGCAGGAGTTGCCTCAGGGGGTGCGCTCTGTGATCAGCGAGTCTACGAGACTCGGCTGATCATAGATCGGAGTAAGGGGTCGATCCCTTACCACATGATGTAAACAGAGCTGGCAATTGGCTTTTTATTTTCCCTCACGCTGAGAAAAAAAAAAAAAAAAGGAGGGGATCACCGGCATCTGTCAGAGAGACATCCGTCCCGGTCACAGAGAGCCACTGCCGCCTCATCTGTACCCACCAGCGCCACTTACCAGTGCCCATCAATGAAGAAAAAATTACCGTTTGCAAAATTTTGTAACGAACGAAAAATTGATTTTTTCCCCCCAAAATTTTGGTCCTTGTTTGGTGCGCTCACTGTGTCCGGCGGGGGGGGGGCAGCCAGGGAGCGGGTACCGCGGACTCGATCGCGATGGCCCCCCCCCCGCACTGAGAGAATGGAGGTCTGTGTAAGTAAACACGGATCTCCGTTCTAATAGAGGGGGGAAGGGCTGTGATCACAGGCTTCCTGTATATGGAAGCCGTGATCACTCCCTTCCCCCAGCCAGGCCAGCCCACACACACACAGAACACGCCCAGGGAACACAGTTAACCCCTTCACTGCCAATGGCATTTACACAGCACTAATCGCTGTATAAATGCCAATGGTCCCAAAAAAGGTGTCAGAGTAGTCCAACGTGTCCGCTGCAATATCGCAGTACCGCTAAAAATCGCAGATCGCCGTCATTACTAGTAAAAAATAAAAAAATAATAAAAACCCCAGAAATGAATGCTCATCATCCGTAAACCCGGCAACTTTTGTGCAAACCAATCAAACACCGATTGCGATTTTTTTTAACCAAAAATATGAGGAAGAATAAATCGGCCAAAACCGATGGAAAAAAAATGTTTGTTTATATTTTTTTTTTGGATTTGTATTTTAGCAAAAAGTAAGAAATTTGGGTTTTTTTGCAAAAATTGTCGCTCTTCTTTTGTTTATAGCGGCGATCAAAAATGACACAGAGGGGATCAAACACCACCAAAAGAAAGCGCTATTTGTGGGAAAAAAGGACGCAAATTTCGTTTGGGTACAACGTTGCACGACCGCGCAATTGTCAGTTAAAGCGACGCAGTGCCGAATCGCAAAAAGTGCTCTGGTCCTAAAGTGGGAAATCCTTCCGGGGCTGAAGTGGTTAAATACCACCAAAAGAAAGCTCTATTTGTGTGAAAAAAATGATAAAACTCTCATTTGAGTAGAGTGTAGCATGACCGCGCAATTGTTATTCAAAACGTGACAGCGCTGAGAACTGAAAATTGGTCTAGGCAGGAAGGGGGTTTAAGTGCCCAGTAGGCAAGTGGTAAGGCTGGATTCACACTGCTGCATGGAGCGGCTCAAAGCAGGGGTCCGGTGCATCCCTGTTCACCGTTTCAAGAAACCTGCATCCAATTCGCAATAGTGTGAACCCAGCCTAAAGTGGTTAAGAAACAGCTATGAGTATGTTTGCTTATTTCAGAAATGACTATACAAAAACACAGAACAAAATAAAACAATACCAAAAAGATAAACATGTACAACTTGCGCACTATGACTGCACATTATGTTTATGACCTATATTTTGCAGTGGCTTGGATTCTTGATTTTTATATTTTTTTTGTTATACAGTAAAACAAAGATATATTTGCCTCAAGATAAACATGGTTCTCCGTATCACCAGTCTATGTTCTGGATCAGCACTAGGGATGGGCCTGCGTTTCGAGTCGAACTTAACATCGGGCATTTGCCCATTCGTCAAATTTAGAACATTATGGGGCGCTTGCAGCAACTTTGCCGCCGCAGAACCCCCCATAATGCATTGCTCACACAGTTCCTCCCCGTTGGGAGGGCTCCTGCTGTCTGCACGCTTTTTGCTGACAGTTTATTTATATGGTAGGGTGGGGCCACCCGGCATCGTAAGCGAGTGGCCCCGCCCCTTCTGACGTCATGTGATAATTCGTCAAATTTAGAACATTATGGGGCGCTTGCAGCAACTTTGCCGCCGCAGAACCCCCCATAATGCATTGCTCACACAGTTCCTCCCCGTTGGGAGGGCTCCTGCTGTCTGCACGCTTTTTGCTGACAGTTTATTTATATGGTAGGGTGGGGCCACCCGGCATCGTAAGCGAGTGGCCCCGCCCCTTCTGACGTCATGTGACATCAGAGGGGGCAGGTCACTCGCTTGCGTCAACGGGTGGCCTCACCCTTCCATATAAACTGTCAAAGCAAAGAGCGTGCAGACGGTGTGAGCCCTCCCATGGAGGAGGAGCTGTTGCAGCTTTTTTTTTTTTCCGGGCCTGTCGTGATAACGATGGATTACAACGGGGGACACTTTTTTTCTTTTTAAATAAAGGACTTGTACCTAATTGTCTCCTGTGTTTTTTTTTTTCTTTTTTTTACACTTTTGGTGAATTAGTGGGGGTACGATGTACCCGATACTAATTCATATGGGGGGGGGCAGGATCTGGGGGCCCCCTATTAAAGGGGGCTTTCAGATTCCGATAAGCCACCCGCCCGCAGACCCCAATAACCACAGCCCAGGGTTGTGGGGAAGAGGCTCTTGCCCATCAACTTGGGGACAAGGTGCTTTGGGGTGGGGGCAGAACCCCCCTGCCCCAAAGCACACATGTTGAGGGCATGTAGCCTGGTACGGTTCGGGGAGGTGAGGGGGGGGGCGTACTCGCACCCCCCCATCCTGGCCAGCCAGGTTACATGCTCGGATAAGGGTTTGGTATGGATTTTAGGGGGAACCCCGCATCAATTTATTAAAAACATTTTGGCACGGGGTTCCCCTTAAAATCCATACCAGACCCAAAGGGCCTAGTATGGACTGGGGGGGACCGTACGCAGATCTATCTTTTCAATGATTTTGATCTATATTGCTGGGAATACAATACAACCACGAGTGGTTTTGAATGACAATTTTTCCTTCACAAATGTGATTTTGCTCTGGCTATGTTCGCCCTTTTACACACAGACCAAGGGGATCCCCAGGCACGATATTTAAAGGAATATTTCATTTTTATTGTTTCACCTTAAGCATTATTAAAATCGCTGCTCCTGAAAAAATTGATTTAAAAACTTTTTTTTTTTCATTGATACATATCCCCCAGGGCCGGACCCGGGTCCCCATACACTTTTTAGGGCAATAACTTGCATATAAGCCTTTAAAATAAGCACTTTTGATTTTTCATCTTCGGGCCCCATAGAATTTAACAGTGTTCGAATGTTCACACAAATTTTTTGCCTGTTCGCATTTTCTGGTGCGAACCGAACCTGGGGAGTGTTTGGCCCATCCCTAATCAGCATAGACATCAGCAGATTTAGCACAGCTCTGTACTTACTTTTTGTCATCCTGAGGATGTGGCTTGTACACTAATCTTTCATCCACGGACACCATATTTGTGAATGTGATCTAGAATCAAGAACACAAGTCAACAAGTTATAGAACACGCAAATAACTTTGTTTTTTTGCCTAAAGCAAAAATAGGAAATATTTTCAGTGAGCACATATTGTGATTCAAGTTTCACCAGCAAGTAATGGTCGAAGAGACTTCACATTTACATGCTTTCATTATAGCGATTTGTATTTAGAGGTGTTGAATATTACTGTAGTGGCAGCCATAACAGACACCTCTGCCAATTCATTGTATCAACCGGAATAGTTCATACTCCGCCAGCTACCAGACAGAAGGTTCTGATGCCTGCCCGGCAAATGACGAGTGTCAATTGCTACTGTCGGAGGTTCAAAAGGTGAAACATTGTGCCATAGTCAACATGTGATATCATGTTCAGGCATCAGCTGCAGCATCCCCCGCCTAGAACTGCCATGTGGAAGTAGTAATGTCTGCTCACAGTTAAAGGTCTTTTTACATTCGCATTGCACAAGCTAAGACAAAAGCACCACTTACATTTGTTGATTTTAGTTCCATTGTTTTGGAAACAGGATCAACCACCGAATGTTCTTGAACGTACGTCCTTGTTCTGGTTGCCCCAATAATCTATTCACAAAATAAATAAATAAATAAATAAATAACTCAAACAGATGCTGGATTCATTTTGCTATTCTCCTATCTGTTAAAATACACTATGACCCTTCGGGGGAAAGGGACGGCATTTCCCGAAAGCCCACTCCCTAGCAAAATATTTAAAATAATCCACACTCTTTCACTAACAGAGCAGACTTCTGGGTATAGATGCCAGAACAGCCAAATCACCAGGGCCAATCACCGTCACTTTGAAGGACAGGGAAAGCCTGGACATCAGCCCCCCAGGTAAGCTCTGACACTGGAGCCAAACCCACATCATAAAAACTATCAATAAATTATGTATTATAGGGCGGCACAGTGGTGTAGTGGGCAGCACTTTCGTCTGGCAGCAAAAAGGATCGTTGGTTTGAAACCCAACCACGACACTCCCTGTCCAGAGTTTCCATGTTCTCCCTGTGACTGTGTGGGTTTCCTCCCACACTCCAAAAAGACATGCTGATAGGTAAATTAGATCTTCTCTAAATTGGCCCTAGTATGTGTATGTATCAATGTGAGTTAGGGACATTAGATTGTAAGCTCCTTGAGGGTAGGGACTGATGTGAATGTACAATATATATGTGAAGCTCTGCGTAAATTGACAGCGCTATACAAGTACCTGAAATGAAATAAATAAAATAAAATGTATTACATGCTGTTCATGCTCACTCAGTCACTAGGAGATTTGTTTTCTGTATTCAAAAAAAAAAAAAAAAAAAGAAAATGGCGGATCCTGCAGCTCTATCTCCCCCTTCTGTTCATGTCCCCAATTCAGTTGGGGATTTTGCAGAGCAGTGTTGGCAGCTCTACACATGCTCAGTTTTCATTGAGTTCATATGCTGAGTATTTCCTACCTATCACATCCGAGCAGCCCATGTGACTATAGAGTCACAAACATATATTTGCATGACAATTTAAAATAATTTATGGATAATTATTTTTACTATGTATTCCAAAGGCTGTTTTTTTTTTTTTGGAACAGGGGACCAGCAGCAGAGGACTAGAAGCTCCTCCTGCTTATGTTTCCCTGCAGAGAGGCTGGGAAAGATCTAGGTCACGTGACAGCTGCATATCAATTAGGAAAAAAGGTACTTCAATTTTTTTTTATTTTTTATTAAAGAGGTAGTAAACTTCCTTCTAATGTTTGTAACTATAGGTAAGCCTTATTATAAGCTTACTATAGGTACTGTAAATATCTTCTAAACTTGTACCGTTTAGAAGATATTTACTGTATACTGCACAGATTACGCCATCGGCGCTCTGAAGGAATGGCCACCGATGCTGTTCCTTCAGAGCAGTGTGCTGTGACCGGTTCCATAGACAGAACTAGTCAGTGTATGACAAACTGCTAGTAACTGCTGAAAACTAACATTATGGGTGGAATTGGCTTTGACTAGTGCTACATGTTTGCAGTCTGCACACATACATATATAATGTACTTGTTATAACGCAAGAAATAAAAACCGCAGAGGTGATCAAATACCACCAAAAGAAAGCTTTATTTGTGGGGGAAAAAGGACATCAATTTTGTTTGGGTACAACGTCGCACGACCGTGCAATTGTCAGTTAAAGCGATGCAGTGCTGCATCACAAAAAATGGCCTGGTCACTAAGGGGGGAAATCCTTGGGGCTGAAGTAGTTGAAGGTTAAGTTCAGCTTTTTTTTTTCTAAATTCCAGCTCCCCAATTTACCAACATAGCATTCATGTACTTTTTTTGCAAAAATATCAAAGCTTTCCATAAAATCTACAGACACTTACCTTACTGTCCTCCATCCACGTTTCCAAACGTATCTATTGCTTATATCTTACTTCCTGAACAGACTGTCATGACACAGGAAGGAGTTGACCAGCTGACCTCATTAGCACACACCCTGCATCATCCACCCTCCTACCTGCCCACCCATTACAAAGGTGAACGTGTATTTCGGAAATGCGTGGCAGCAAAAAAAAAGTCCTGAGCTTCTTTGGGGCGATTCCCGCTATGCAGAGTTGTGAACGGGGCTTGACAGCTGAGTGTTTGTCCACTGCGTCCTATGTACTTGTATAAAGATGGCCATACACTATGCAATCTGATTGCATACTGTTCATTTAGTGAGGAGGGTGATCACTGATTGATTGCATTTCATTTAAAAACCGTTCACTTGGTAATGGGTGGGTAGGTAGGAGGGTGGATGATGCATGCTGTGTGCTAATGAGGTCAGCTGGTCAACTCCTTCCTGTGTCATTACCTACAGTCTGTTCAGGAAGTAAGACAGAAGCAATAGATACAAAGTGAACAAAGGTGAACTTAGCCTTTAAGGTCAGCAATTCTTTAAGGCAGTGGTTCTCAACTCCTGGCCTCAGGCCAGGTTTGCAAGATAACTGACATACATGACAGGTGCTCTCATTTGCTGCTCAGTGATTGCAGTATTCTAGTCTGCATCTCCCCAATGTAATACATAATATTTGGCCCGTTAGTGGGTCCCGATGACAGGAGTGGAGAACCACTGCTTTAAGAACAGGGATGACAGCATTAGATTATTCTGCACCCTTTAACCAGAAACTAAACCAGAAAACAGCAGCCGTATTTTTATCCTGACAAGTTCCCTTTAAGAAAGTGGACACGTTACAGTGTACTGCAGGAAATCTGCTGATAATGAGAATTCCTTTGTGACCAGTGAAAGCCACTCATAGGAAACACCCTACACTCAGCAATTCCCACTGATGGCCATGGGAGGAGAGGATTAAAATACATATAAAACACTAAAAATGAACATCTTTTATTTGCTCCCTTTCGGTTTGTTAAATTTACAATTTAAGCATTTTGTTATATCTGTTCAATAATTGCAATGAAGGACCTGCCAGAAATCCGGTGCTGCCCTTTCTCCTGTTAATCTTTCAGTGTTTTCTAAAACAATATCAGAAAGCGTGCCAAGACTACAGAACACCCCCCTTATGTTATGGAGGGGGGGGGGTTCTCCAGCCTCAACACACGTCCTTTCCTAAGGCAACTTCCCCATAGATCTAGTACAGTGGGAGAGCGCTGTCATCCTAGGACAGGGAATGTGTTACTAATGTAGCCACCACATTTAAGGACTGGGCACGCTGCATTACATTTTTGTTCTTGGGTTAAGATACACTTGCGCTTCTTCGGAATCGGACTTACTGATTTCACTAAAGAAGGCATTCCCCATTCCGTGCTGAGCAGCCGGTCACTGTGCAACTTCCCACTGGAATCCACGTGTCTGTCCAATACATCCACACCAACCACACTGGGGTTCATGGGGTTGGGGTACTTCTGCATGGCTGCCGTTGTGACCGTTTCCCATGGGTGGCTGTCAAGAACAGAATTAAAAGCATTAAGTAAAAAACACACATACATCATGTCTGTACAATATAAAACTTGCATTTAAAGTAGAGCTGCATGATTAATGGTAAGAAAAAAAAAAAAAAAAAAATTCAACCCTCCTCACGATCTTAATCCAGCATTTCCACGATTCTATGTAAACTGCGCAGAGCTGCTCTCCGCTCACTCACAGCTGTCAAAAAACGCCCCTCTGGGTAAGATTTATCAACACTGCTTAGCACTGAGAGAGAACTATAAATAATGTATCATTTTGTTCTTTTAGGGCTCCTCTACATGGGTGGTTTGCCGATGGACTCCGCTTTGCTCAACTGGGGGGGGTGGGGGGGGGGGAAATCGAACTGCTGAGCAGGCGGATGACAGGTCCATCTTCACTCACTGTGCAGAGATGGACCTATCAGAGCCCCACTCTCCTCTATGGGGAGATCGGATGAGAACGCACCGCCTGTCCGTATTCATCTGATCAACCAGACAGAAGGAAAATAGGATCTCCATCTGTCTGGATTTCACAGACAGGATCGGATAGTGGTGGGTGGCAGCGGACATGTCACCGCTGACATCTGCTGCCCCACAGGAGCAAATGAAGCGCCCTATCAGATCCGCCTGAAAAAACGGACAGGCTGATCCTGATCATAAAGCCCATGTGAAAGGGGCCTAAGATCAAAGGAATGAACTTCAGTCTGCAAACGAGGTCAGTTTAACCACTTAAAAGACCAAACCTTTTTCTGACACTTGCTTTTTACAAGTTAAAAATGAATATTTTTTGCTAGAAAATTGCTTAAAACCCCCAAACATTATATATGGGGTTTTTTTTTAGCAGAGACCCTAGAGAATAAAATGGTGATCGTTGCAAATTTTATGTCACACTGTATTTCCGCAGCGGTCTTTCAAACGCAATTTTTTTGGGGAATAAATACACTTCAATTAATTAAAAAAAAAAAAACTAAACAGTAAAGTTGGCCCAATTTTTTTGCATAATGTGAAAGATTTTACGCCGTGAGAATCGTGATATTATTCTAGGCATTATTCCAGAATCTAGCAGCTCTAAATCTAAAGCATAACATTTTAGATTGTATTGGATAGAACAGAGAAGGATTATAGCCTCTGTAAGGTTTTTATTGTTCCTTGTTCCCTTTTTTTGGAATGAAGAGGGGGAAAAAAACAAAAAAAACACACATCTTTTTGTTGGCTTATCAGTCTGGTTATTTAGAGTGAATATTAAACCTGCAGGCTAGGCTAAAGCCGGCCATACAGTGAGTGAAATTTGGCCAGCTCAGAGGGAACGGCTGAATTTTGATTGGTGTTTAGACAGAAGTTGATTATTTGATTGATTTCTGTTGCTCGCAGGAGAGCAGGGTGGATAAAAAATCAATGTTTTTTGAAAAAATATAAAAAGGATTTTTTTTATTTAAATAGATTTTTTGGGTTTTTATCAAATTTATTTTAATAAAATGCCTTTTGGAGTAAATCTATCTAAAGATTGTTTTCTATTCAATATACATTAATCATTTAGTTTATTCAGCATGATATGGAGCTTAGTTATGTAGCATGAGGCTGTACATTCTGCAATATTTACATTTTTGGTAAACTCATTCAATGAATCCAAGCTCTGCAAGCTGAGATAACATGCACTGAATTGATGCATTCACACAATTTCATAGTAACCATTTCAAGTTTTATAGCAGAATACAAAATACAGAATAAAAATGAAAAACAAAAGAAAACAAATCTTCAGGGGAAACCCTGATTCCAAATAGATCCAGAATGATTGATTGCTGAGTCTATTCACAACAACCTGGATGGCAGTTTTCTCCCGAGGTAATAACAGCCTATTCACAGCAACAACCATACAAACCTGATAATCATTTACAATTAATTGGTGCTTTTAGTGGTGAAGCCATAACAACCCACAACAATGAGTGACCTTTCCATGTATTCTGTACTTGCCATCTGCTGCCCATGGTACAGGGAGGAGGCTCTCGTGCCGTCTGCTGCCCATGGTACAGGGAGGAGGCTCTCGTGCCGTCTGCTGCCCATGGTACAGGGAGGAGGCTCTCGTGCCGTCTGCTGCCCATTGTACAGGGAGGAGGCTATCGTGCCGTCTGCTGCCCATTGTACAGGGAGGAGGCTATCGTGCCGTCTGCTGCCCATTGTACAGGGAGGAGGCTATCGTGCCGTCTGCTGCACATTGTACAGGGAGGAGAATCATGGTACAGGGAGAAGAGGCTCTCGTGCATCACCTGTAGGTAAATGGTGTAATACCACGCTACTGTTCAAGACCCCCAAAAAGAGCAGCAGCCTATAAATATGCAATACACATATCCAAACTAAGATGGTGATACATGATACAGAAAAACAGAAATGCACCGCGCTAGACAATAGTGATATCACAAATTGTGAAAATAGGCTATACCCTGTGACGAAGTCTGCTACGACAAAACGCCACGTCGGGTGAAAAGCGAGCTGACATTACCGCTGTTTTTTGATCTGTGTTCCGTTTTAGCTGGCCAGCTATCCACGCCTGTTTACACATCTATATGTGACTGCAATACTTCCACCTCCAACAACTGTTTACATCTGAACACACATTATTTATAATATATATATATACACATACACACACACACACACACTTATTTACCTGTTCTATTTATCACTGTGTGTGAAGCACTAGGTCAGGGGTATGCAAGTAGCGGACCTGCAGCTGTTGCAGAACTACAAGTCCCATGAGGCATAGCAAGACTCTGACATCCACAAGCATGACACCCAGAGGCATGATGGGACTTGTAGTTTTGCAACAGC
>BLSH010130902.1:80130-98328 GCA_018402905.1 Glandirana rugosa | reverse complement strand
TGTATGTCATGTACATATGCCTTATAACACATATATATATGTATGTCATGTACATATGCCTTATAACATATATATATATGTATGTCATGTACATATGCCTTATAACACACACATATATATATTCCAACGATGGTGTGGAGTCCCCTCCCTGCTCGTGTGGAGTCCCCTCCCTGCTCGTGTGGAGTCCCCTCCCTGCTCGTGTGTGAATTTCTAGTGAGTGTTGATGTTAGTGACGTCTACATAATGGGTCGCGTGGTTATACATAGTGGGAATTCTCTAAAAATTTAAGTGGGTAGACTGTCTTGAAAATACCTGATAATAAACATATTAAAATAATTCACATAGTATACAAATAATAGTCCATAAAAGTTCTGTCAGATGGGTGAATTTAAAAATCTCTTAAGGGTGATACATATTGGTGCGCTGGGTAATACATCTGCAGTGATTGTAGTTGTGAGTGATCTTTAAGTGTGTGCTCGTCCCTCCCCTGAGGTGTGCTCGTCCCTCCCCTGAGGTGTGCTCGTCCCTCCCCTGAGGTGTGGTAGCAACCTTATATATATACACACACAATATTCCGTATACATGTACTGTATGTATATATATATACAATATTCCGTATACATGTACTGTATGTATATATATACACAATATTCCGTATACATGTACTGTATGTATATATACACAATATTCCGTATACATGTACTGTATGTATATATACACAATATTCCGTATACATGTACTGTATGTATATATACACAATATTCCGCATACATGTACTGTATGTATATATATATATACAATATTCCGTATACATGTACTGTATGTATATATATATACACAATATTCCGTATACATGTACTGTATGTATATATATATATACAATATTCCGTATACATGTACTGTATGTATATATATATATATATATATACACAATATTCCGTATACATGTACTGTATGTATATATATATATATACAATATTCCGTATACATGTACTGTATGTATATATATATATATATATATATACACAATATTCCGCATACATGTACTGTATGTATATATATATATACAATATTCCGTATACATGTACTGTATGTATATATATATATATATATATATATACACAATATTCCGTATACATGTACTGTATGTATATATATATATATACACAATATTCCGTATACATGTACTGTATGTATATATATATATACACAATATTCCGTATACATGTACTGTATGTATATATCATGTTTGAGGTTTCTAGCAGACCAATGCAGATTTTTACATGAATGACAGACATGTAAGACTTGTCAGGTACACATTATAATGTACAGAAGTGCCCCATCCTCGGTGTGGCAGGAAATCAGACTTGACAGAGGAAGTCACAAGCAGTTATAAGGCTGGGGCTGGTGTATAGAAATAGGAGTTCTGGGTCTTCAAATTTCAGACTCCAGGACAGCGATATAAATATAGCCTCAGTGTTCTCTTCTATCAATTACCTAACAGATGACTGAGGCAGGCTGGAAGCCAAGGACAGGACCCCGCCTTGAGCATGACGCAACCAGCCAGACTACATTGTGTAACTAGGGGAAAGGTGACTGGGTACTATTCCTCCCACTGACACCAATGAAGGGGCATTATTCCTCCCACTGACACCAATGAAGGGACACTATTCCTCCCACTGACACCAATGATGGGGCATTATTCCTCCTACTGACCCCAATGAAAAGGTACTATTCCTCCCACTGACCACAATGAAGGGGCACTTATTCCTCCCACTGACCCCAATGAAGGGGCACTATTCCTCCCACTGACCCCAATGAAGGGGCACTATTCCTCCCACTGACACCAATGATGGGGCACTATTCCTCCCACTGACACCAATGATGGGGCACTATTCCTCCTGCTGACCCCAATGAAGGGGCACTATTCTTCCCACTGACCCCAATGAAGGGGCACTATTCATTGCTATGACCACAATGAAGGGACACTATCCATCCCACTGACCCCAATGAAGTGGCACTATTCATCCCACTGACCACAATGGAGGAGCACTAGTCCTTCCACTGACCACAAATAAGGGGCACTATTCCTTCCACTGACCACAATGAAGGGGCACTAATCCTCCCACTGGCCACAATGAAGGGGCACTAATCCTCCCACTGGCCACAATGAAGGGGCACTAATCCTCCCACTGGCCACAATGAAGGGGCACTAATCCTCCCACTGACGCCAATGATGGGGCACTATTCCTCCCACTGACACCAATGAAGGAGCACTATTCCTCCCACTGACCACAATGAAGGGGCACTATTCCTCCCACTGAACCCAATGAAGGGGCACTATTCCTCCCACTGAACCCAATGAAGGGGCACTATTCCTCCCACTGACACCAATGATGGGGCACTATTCTTCCCACTGACCACAATGAAGGGGCACTATTCCTTCCACTGTCCACAATGAAGGGGCACTATTCCTTCCACTGACCATAATGAAGGGACACTATTCCTCCCACTGACCACAATGAAGGGGCACTATTCCTTCCACTGAACCCAATGAAGGGGCACTATTCCTCCCACTGAACCCAATGAAGGGGCACTATTCCTCCCACTGACACAAATGATGGGGCACTATTCCTCCCACTGACCCCAATGAAGGGAGGGACACTATTCTTCCCATTGACCCCAATGAAGGGACACTATTCATCCCTATGACCACAATGAAGGGACACTATTTATCCCACTGACCCCAATGAAGGGGCACTATTCATCCCACTGGCCCCAATGAAGGGAGGGGCACTATTCCTCCCACTGACCCCAATGAAGGGAGGGACACTATTCTTCCCATTGACCCCAATGAAGGGACACTATTCATCCCTATGACCACAATGAAGGGATACTATTCATCCCACTGACCCCAATGAAGGGGCACTATTCATCTCACTGACCCCAATGAAGGGGCACTATTCCTCCCACTGACCACAATGATGGGGCACTATTCCTCCCGCTGACCCCAATGAAGGGGCACTATTCTTCCCACTGACCCCAATGAAGGGGCACTATTCATCCCTATGACCACAATGAAGGGACACTATCCATCCCACTGACCCCAATGAAGTGGCACTATTCATCCCACTGACCCCAATGATGGGGCACTATTCCTCCCACTGACCCCAATGAAGGGGCACTATTCATCCCACTGACCACAATGATGGGGCACTATTCATCCATATGACCACAATGAAAGGACATTATTCACCCCACTGACCCCATTGAAGGGGCACTATTCCTCCCACTGACCACAATGAAGGGACACTATTCATTCCTATGATCACAATGAAGGGACACTATTCCTCCCACTAACCACAATGAAGGGGCGCTATTCATCCCACTGACCCCAATGATGGGGCACTATTCATCCCACTGACCCCAATGATGGGGCACTATTCCTCCCACTGACACCAATGATGGGGCACTATTCCTCCCACTGACCCCAATGAAGGGACACTATTACTCCCACTGACCACAATGAAGGGACACTATTCATCCCTATGACCACAATGAAGGGACACTATTCCTCCCACTGACCCCAATGAAGGGGCACTATTCATCCCACTGACCCCAATGATGGGGCACTATTCCTCCCTCTGACCACAGTGATGGGGCACTATTCCTCCCACTGACACCAATGAAGGGGCACTATTCATCCCACTGACCCCAATGAAGGGGCACTATTCATCCCACTGACCCCAATGATGGGGCACTATTCCTCCCACTGACCACAATGATGGGACACTATTCCTCCCACTGACACCAATGATGGGGCACTATTCCTCCCACTGACCCCAATAATGGGGCACTATTCCTCGCATTGACCCCAATGAAGGAATACTATTCCTCCCACTGACCACAATGAAGGGACACTATTCATTCCTATGACCACAATGAAGGGACACTATTCCTCCCACTGACCCCAATGAAGTGGCACTATTCCTCCCACTGACCACAGTGATGGGGCACTATTCCTCCCACTGACACAAATGATGGGGCACTATTCATCCCTATGACCACAACGAAGGGACACTATTCATCCCAATGAAGGGGCACTATTCATCCCAATGACCCCAATGATGGGGCACTTTTCCTCCCACTGACCCCAATGATGGGGCACTATTCCTCCCACTGACCACAATGATGGGGCACTATTCCTCCCACTGACACCAATGATGGGGCACTATTCGTCCCACTGACCACAATGATGGGACACTATTCATCCCACTGACACCAATGATGGGGCACTATTCCTCCCACTGACATCAATGGTGGGGCACCATTCCTCCCACTGATATCAATGATGGGACACTAGTCCTCCCACTGATATCAATGATGGGGCACTATTCATCCCACTGAGCACAATGATGGGGCAGTATTCCTCCCACTGACACCAACTATGTCATTTGTTTATAGATAAATAGAGAAAAAACGTGTTGCTCTCTACCATTGCCCTGTTTGTTTGCATGATCCTGCAGAAACCTTTTTAAGTCCATTTGAATAAAGTATGGAGATGTGTGGCCACTGATGAAATATACACACCAACTGGAGGTCTGATCAGCAGCCTGTGTAGAGTGATATCTGGTTTCCAAAGCCCCAGATGTCTGCCTAATAGTGTTTTAGAGTGGTTGTCAACCTGTGACAACCACTTTAACCTACAGGCAAGCCTAGAATAAGGCTTACCTGTAGGTGCCCTGCATATCTCCCAAATCTGCATGGTTCAGGAGATATGCAGTGTAAGAGATGTGCTGACGTCATTTCGGCACATGCGAAGTGAAGAAACGGCCTCCGTGCCGTTTCTTCACTGAGATCGTGCCGTGACTGGCCGCTCCCGCACGGGCGTGACGTCACGTGACTCCGGCCAGTCACAGAGCCGGAGTCGCGGCACCCGGAAGGCAGAGGGGCAGAAGATGGACTCTGCTAGCACAGGGGACATCGCAGGCTTTGTTTGCTGGTAAGTGACACATAATGGGCTATTATGCGATGCATAGAATCCCATTATGCTTCTACTTTACAGGGGCACACAGAGGAAGTAAACACCATCTGGGTTTACTTCCTCTTTAATACATGCTTTGATGCTACTGCTTTCTGGTAAGCACAACATTTTGTCACTTGGTGGGGGCCACTGAGCACGGATATTTGGATGTGTCACGGATACATTGGAATCATATTTACTGCACTGGACACTTTGTTTTCTAAAAATCCACATTTGTGTATGTTTTATATCTTGTATTTGCACTGGACACTTTATATCTATGGTTTTCATTGTCTAGATGTGCCACTATATACTTGAAGCTGTTCATGGTCAGTAATTTGGGCACTAGACACTTTATTAGATATACACCGTTTTATAAACCTATGTATATGCCAATTCAGTGGTAATAGATATTGTCAGAAGTAGGTATATATCAGTTGATTTTTATTTATTTATTTATATATAGTTTATTGTTACATGTACAAGGTCCTTGCCCCCTTTAATAGGTGGTATACTCACACATTTTTCACAGTCACAGGGTAGAGCTTTTTTTTTTCCTGTATTCATCTAAATACAATTCTGTCAATTGGTGTGCTGGCAGCCTCCCAGAGACATTGGTAAGCGAAGTACACTTTAAATTTCTATGTAATTTGTTTACTCGCACTGAAAACTGAGCCTATGGCATTGATTAATTATATGAATATCTGTAAGCAAGCAATTATTAAAACAAATAAGATTGCACCTCCTATCCACAATATTCACTAATCATATCACATACACAATGTGCAATTATTAACCACTTCAGATCTGCGCTATAACCGATTGATGGCTACAGCATGGATCTGAATTGCCGGGAGGCCATCAATAGACGTCCTCCCCTTTTGCGCGCTCCAGGCTCACTCTCGCAGCCACCGGCAGCGCAAAATATAAAAAACGCAGAGGTGATCAAATACCACCAAAAGAAAGCTCTATTTGTGGGAAAAAAAGGACGTCAATTTTGTTTGGGTACAACGTCGCACGACCGCGCAATTGTCATTCAAGGAGTGACAGCGATGAAAACTGAAAATTGGTCCGGGCAGGAGGGGGGTTTAAGCGCCCAGTAAGCAAGTGGTTAAGGAAAGTGCAAATGCATAAATATGTGCAAACGGATACAATATTGCAAAGAATGACATTGATTAAAGTGCTTGTAAAGTGCTATTATGTGCAAAGAAAGAATATTTTAAACTATGAAAATAGTGTCCACTGAATTGCAATCTCCAAGTTGAAAATAAAAAAATGAAAATCTTCTGTATAGTGATTTTTTTTTTTTTTTATTGTTTTATATTTTCTACTTTCAGATTGCAATTCTGTGGACACTGTTTTCATAGTTTAAAATATATGTTTTGGGAACTTTGTGGAATATCACTTTGGCACTTGGCAAAAAATGTCATTAGGTTAAATATATTTCTATGCACATAATAGCACTTTACAAGCACTTTAACCGCTTCAATACTATGCACTTAGAACACTTCCCTAGCAGACCAATTTTCAGCTTTCAGCGCTATTGCATTTTGAATGACAATTGTGTGGTCATGCGATGCTGTACCCAAAGTGAATTTTTATCATTTTGTTCCCACAAATAGAGCTTTCTTTTGGTGGTATTTGATCACCTCTGGGTTTTTTACTTTTTGCGCTACGAATAAAAAAAGACCGAAAATTTTGAAAAAAAAAATTTTTTTCTTTTTTTTCGTCACAAAACTTTGTAAATAAGTACATTTTCTCCTTCACTGATGGGCACTGATGAGGCTGCACTGATGGGCACTGATGAGGCGGCACTGATGAGGTGGCACTTATATGCAGCACTGATAAGCAGCACTAACGGCACTGATAGGTGGCACTGATATGTAGCACTGATGGGCACTGATAGGTGGCATTGATAGGCACTGATAGGTGGCACTGGGCACTGATAGGTTGCACTGATAGGTGGCACTAATGGGTGGCACTGATATGTGGCACTGATAGGCAGCACTGGTATTGCAGTATCTATAGATGGCACTGGCAAGCATCACAGATTGGCACAGGGCCATCCCTATTGGGCATTGTCTGCCCCTTATCTGGTGGTCTAGAGTGGCATCCCTGGTGGTCCCTGGGTGGCATCCACGTGTAGGCTCCCTGGTGGTCCTGGTCAGCTCCCTGGCGGTCCAGTGTGGCAATCCGAGGAGGGGCTGCACTGATAAACGATCAGCACAGACCCCCTCCTGTCAGGAGAGCCGCCGATTGGCTCTCCTCTACTCGCGTCTGTTAGTGAGAGTGGAGGAAAAGCCGATAAACAGCTCTTCCTGTTTACACTGTAATTATCCGTGATTCGTCACGGCTGATCGCATGGTAAAAGGCTTCTGACAGAAGCCCATTACCTAGATCAGAGATCCGTAGTGTCAGACTGACACACCACATCAACGATCGCTGCGATGTGCGCCCCCTAGGGCGCGCGCCGGCATGTTATCCTGCTGGGCGTCATATGACACCCAGTCAGGATAACTCAACCACTTCCCGGCCATCCTTCTGCATACGGCGGTAGGGAAGTGGTTAATGAATGTAATTTTTTAACCCCTTCAGCCAGGATTTACCCCCTTCCTGACCAGAGCACTTTTTGCGATTCTGCACTGTGTCTCTTTAACTGACAATTGCGCGGTTGTGCGACATTGTACCCAAACAAAATTGATGTCCTTTTCCCCCCCTCAAATAGAGCTTTCTTTTGGTGGTATTTGATCATCTCTGTGTTTTTTATTTTTTTGCACTATAAACAAAAAAAAAGCACATTTTGAAAAAAAAACAATATTTTTTACTTTTTGCTATAATACATACAGTATATAAATATACATATCCAAAAAAAATATATAAAAAAACAGATTTATTCATCGGTTAAGGCCAATATGTATACTTCCTCTTGGTAAAAAAAATTCACAATAAGTGTATATTTACTGGTTTGCGCAAAAGTTATAGCTTCTACAAACTATGAGAATTAATTTATGGCGTTTTTATTTATTTAATTTTTTTACTAGTAATGGCGGCGATCTGCGATTTTTAGCGGGACTGCGATATTGTGGCGGACAGATCAGACACTTTTGACACTTTTTTGGGACCACTGACATTTATACAGCGATCAAAGCTAAAAATAGCCACTGATTACTGTATAAATGTCACTGGCAGGGAAGGGGTTAACACTAGGGGCGATCAAAGGGTTAAATGTGTCCCCTGTCAGTGTGTTCTAACTGTGTGGGGGCTGGGCTGATTTGGGGAGGAGAGAGATCGCTGTTCCCATATACTAGTAACATATGATCACTCTCCTCTTCCTTGTCAGAACGGGGACCCCCTTCTTTACATTCACGGATCCCCATTCTGTCACTGCGGGGGAGCAATCATGGGTGGCCGGCGGACATTGAGTCCGCCCCACCTGCTGATTGGCTCCCCCGCTACCATGTGCACCCACAATACTCGCTCTTGCGCCCGCCGTCAGGTTACAGCGATTCTCACAGGAGAGCCATCTTGCTGCCGTCAATCCACGCAATCCAAGTAATATTGTATTCATTTGCACATATTTATGCATTTGCACTTTCCTTAATAATTGTACATTGTGTATGCAATATGATTAGTGAATATTGTGGATAGGAGGTGCAATATTATTTGTTTTAATAATTGTTTGCTTACCCATATTTGTATAATTGCACTTTTGAGAGTTTATGTTGGTGTGTGGACCAGCACTACCCACTCTATATCTGACAATTGTTTTTATTGATATATCAATAATTGAGCAGCAGCAGTCTAGTACAATGCTTTCAGCACTCCCTTGTGTGGCGCTGTTATTTTGCTATTTTGTTATGGCATTATTTACACCCACTGATGCCAGGGCATTTTCTACGACCACCGGTCACAGTCTGGCCCCTCTAAAGTGTGAAGGGCAGTAAATTGGCCTTTTGTTATGAAAGTTTGGAGACTTTGGGTCTAGTAAAAATAAAGAAAGAACAAGGAAAATGAAAACGAATGCGGCTCCCACATCTAGGGACTGGTGACACCACTTTTTCATGTTTCTGTGCATCTCCACCACCAGGTGACAAACCCACTTGCCTTCATTATATAAATATTGTGCTTTTCTCATCATTCCCAATCATGTTACTCCTCAGGAATCACCTCTTATGCCTCGTACACACGGGTCTACGATTGTATACAACAGGTCGTACGAACGACCGTTGAATGCTAAATCGACCGTTAGTAAGCGCGATTAGAACAGCCTACGTATGACGGTCATACAACAGCAGTTGGATGAGCAGACTAGAAAACTTTGGTAGTACCAATAAGCGGTCATACGTCCGTTGTATCGTGTGTACAGAGAAGTTGGTCCAACAAGTTGTATTGTGCAAAACACACATGCTCAGAAGTCAGGAACGGCCAGACACAAATTACATGCACCTGAACGTTCTCTTTATACGTTCATAACACGTCACTATGTTCAGCTTGGTCGTACGATCGTGTAGTGCATGTCAGTATGCTAGATACAACAGCCAACATACGATTTGGTCCGTTCGGTTGTACGACCGTCGAACCGTGTGTACGAGGCTTAAGTCCTCAGTACGCTCAGGATAAGCACACCATCTGCTCTCAGTACTATCAATACTATCAGTGTCATCACAGAACCCCCATAAACGCATCGCTTTGTTCAGCACTGAAAGGGTTAAAATGCCTGAGTGCTCACCCCTCCCGCCCTCTGGCAGTGGCAGTTGCTCGTGTCTGCAGACACTACACCCCCCCACTGAGCCTCATGTGTAATATGCTGCACTGGCTTTTGGATTAAGTCCCCAATTCAGGGGAGGGCTGGCAGCCTTAGGCCTGGGGGGCAAGTCCAGTCAAGTGGCCTTTTGAACCACCGAATCACCTCACCATCCATGCCCACCTGGTTTTAGAATGGATATTGATGTTATCAAGCAAGACAAATATGATACAATGCGGTAACATAATTTAATGTTAATAGCAACAAAGGAGGTTTAGCAAAAATAATCCATCAATGCAGCCTATTCAGTGCCAATCAAAGTAGCATGATCAGTTACCATCCATGCAGTCTCACAAGTGCCCATCAGTGTTGCCTCACCAGTGCCAATCAAAGCAGCATGATCAGTGACCATCCATGCAGTCTCACAGGTGCCAATCAATGCAGCCTGATCACTGTCCATCAATGCAGCCTGATCAGTGCCCATCAATGCAGCCTCACCAGTGCCCATCAGTTCAGCCTCATCAGTGCAGTCACCAGTGTTCATCCGTGCAGCCTCACCAGTGCGCATCAATGCAGCCTCACCAGGGCCCATCAGCTCGGCCTCACCAGTGCCCATCAGCTCAGCTTAATCAGTGCCCATTAGCTCAGCCTCATCAGTGAAGCCTCACCAGTGCCCATCAGTGAAGCCTCATCAGTACCCATCAGTGCAGCCTCACCAGTGCCCATCAGTGCCCATCAATGCAACCTAACCAGTGACCATCAATGCAGCCTGATCAGTGCCTATCAATGCAACCTCACCAGTGGCCATCAATGCAGCCTGATGGGCTGATGAGGTTTAGACATTAATGGTTATGTGTTGAGTTATTTTGAGGGGACAGCAAATTTACACTGTTATACAAGCTGTACACACTACTTTACATTGTAGCAAAGTGTCATTTCTTCAGTGTTGTCACATGAAAAGATACAATAAAATATTTCCAAAAATGTGAGGGGTGTACTAACTTTTGTGAGATACTGTATGGGCAAAAAATGGAAAAAACCCCAACAACTATTGGTTTGGCAGTGAAAGGGTTAAAAAGGGGAAAACTGTTTTTGGTGGCGAAAAAGATATGTGGATGGGGAGGGTTTGAAAAAAAAAAAAATTTGGTTTGCCGGTGAAAGGGTTAAAAAAATAAAAGGATAAAAAAATCATAGTTTGGCAAAGAAAGGGTTCATAGAAAGGGTTAAAATGAAAAAAAAAAATTGGTTTGGCAGTAAAAGGGTTAAAAAGGGGGGTTGATTTGGCAAAGAAAGGATTCATAAATGAAAGGAAAAACATTTGACTTGGCAGTGAAAGGGTTAAACATGGGATCATAATTGGCTTATAATCATGTTAAATAAAAGATAATGGGGAAAGAAATGAAAATATTTGATGTGCAGGAAAGCTTTATATGAAGTGATAAGGCTGCATTCAGTGTTATCATAGGAATCACAGATCTTTATTTTCAGCCATGGGACTGTAAGGTTTAAATCTCATTCAAAATAACGGTCACTTCAAAAAAACTGTTTTTCCAGGAGCCACATTCCTATTAGATTTGTATAATGAGCCTACAGGCTGAATTCACAAAGCTCACAAATAAGGATGAGGCTCATTTAAAAAAAATTGTCAGTTATTTTTTTTGCTGAGTCATCAGGGGATTTCCAAGAAAAGGTCACATGACCTGTGATGTCATCAGTTGAGCCAGTATCAGCCGGTCACAGGAGGCTCTGGCACAGAAGCAGAGTGACCACTGAGCAGTGAAGACATGTTTCTTATCTCTCCAGAGATTTTATTACAATTTGATCTGAATTGATTTCAATCGATTCAGTTTCATAGCGATTTCTATTCTCGTACATTTAAAGCGCGTTTCTTTATTCTTAACAATGAGACAATTTAAATGTACAAAGTTTATTTCTCTGAAAAACACCAAAGAGAAAGCCAGCAAAGGAGGCCCAGCTATGGAAGGAGATATCAATGATCAGCCTGCAGATCCTCCAACCAAGAAGACCTCCAGAATGAAAAAAACTCGGGGTTTTGTGCGCGGCTGCTTCAGAGCCGTTATTGGATGTTTTAGTTGCGGCTGTAAAGCCAATGGACATCACGGGATTACAGACAGCGGTATTGGTGAGTATTGTGGATATTGATAGATAACCCCCCCATATGTATAGGGATTGCCATGGTAAGAGAAGGGAAAAAGATTGGGGAATGAGAGAGAATACAAGAGAAAGTAGAAGGGATCTGTGTGCTATTGTGAATGTGTGATGATATCCTTGCCCAGACTATAGTGATCACCATCTGTCTCCCACTCAGCACTCCTGCTGGATGGATCAGTACAGAAATGCCCTCAATCCGTGTGCTGTTGTCTCCATCAGCCTCTGCTTGGACCCTAACAACCCCCCGCTTGTCTCCAAACCTCTGCTATCCGCTCCTATAATGGGGAGCACGGTGTCTCTATGCGGAGCAGGGAATGGGATCCTGGATGCCTGGAACGCACACACACTGCACTATCCGGAAGTGCGGCACTCATCTGCGTTCCAAGGTAAAAGCCCGCCCATAAGACCTCCATGGGTGTGGCGTGCCATTGTGATAGCCCCACCCACAGCCTTCACTGAATGTGTGACATACACTACAGACGGAGGACAAGACATATATTTAGGAGGTTATTATATATGATTATATGTGCACCCATAGAAATAGGTGACATTGTTTAGATGTTGAATTGTAAAAACAGTGGTATTCTGTCAGTTTTGCAATCCTGTCAGATGAGTACGCTTGCCGCTGCTTTTAAAATTGAACATCAAAACATTGTGACGTATTTCTAAATACTGTATATCAGTATATAAGCTCTGTTTACTGTAAAAAAAAAGTGTCAAACACAAAACTCCGATGGGATGTAATAAGATGTCCTCTTGCTGAAGTACAGCCTAACCAGTGCCCATGAAGTGCAGCCTAACCAGTGCCCATGAAGTGCAGCCTAACCAGTGCCCATGAAGTGCAGCCTAACCAGTGCCCATGAAGTGCAGTCTAACCAGTGCCCATGAAGTGCAGCCTTACCAGTGCCCATGAAGTACAGCCTAACCAGTGCCCATGAAGTGCAGCCTTACCAGTGCCCATGAAGTGCAGCCTTACCAGTGCCCATGAAGTGCAGCCTTACCACTGCCCATGAATTACAGCCTAACCAGTGCCCATCAAGTACAGCCTTATCAGTGCCCATGAAGCGCAGTCTAACCAGTGCCCATGAAGTGCAGTCTAACCAGTGCCCATGAAGTGCAGCCTTACCAGTGCCCATGAAGTGCAGTCTAACCAGTGCCCATGAAGTACAGCCTAACCAGTGCCCATGAAGTGCAGCCTGATCACAGAGCTCTGTCCTGGATTTGAATATCCCTGCGGCAGCTGTAACAAAGTCCCGCCTCCTATGATACACGTCACACTGATTCGGCTTTTCATTGGATCAGTGTTCGGTCTATCTAGGAGACGGGACTTTGTTACAGTCCTCCACCTCACACAGACAGGAACGTCCAGGGCCGGTGCAAGGATTTTTGACACACCTAGGCGAAACCTGATTTTGTTGCCCCCCATTGGCTCCGCCCCTGACTGAGATTTTTCCGGCGCCTCCCAACCTATTTCTTCAGCTGTGGTCCACAGGCCTGCACCTCTGCACTCGGCCAGAAGACAAATAGTGGTGACAGGCTGAGGTAGTATATAGACAGTATATAGGGGCAGGCTGTGTAGTATATAGACAGTATATAGGGACAGGCTGGGGTAGTATATAGACAGTATATAGGGATAGGCTGAGTAGTATATAGACAGTATATAGGGACAGGCTGGGTAGTATATAGACAGTATATAGGGATAGGCTGGGTAGTATATAGACAGTATATAGGGGCAGGCTGGGTAGTATATAGACAGTATATAGGGATAGGCTGGGTAGTATATAGACAGTATATAGGGACAGGCTGGGTAGTATATAGGGATAGGCTGGGTAGTATATAGACAGTATATAGGGATAGGCTGGGTAGTATATAGACAGTATATAGGGGCAGGCTGGGTAGTATATAGACAGTATATAGGGACAGGCTCGGTAGTATATAGACAGTATATAGGGGCAGGCTGGGTAGTATATAGACAGTATATAGGGACAGGCTGGGTAGTATATAGACAGTATATAAGGATAGGCTGGGTAGTATATAGACAGTATATAGGGACAGGCTGGGTAGTATATAGACAGTATATAGGGATAGGCTGGGTAGTATATAGACAGTATATAGGGACAGGCTGGGTAGTATATAGACAGTATATAGGGACAGGCTGGGTAGACAGATATATGATGGCTCGGACAGGGATATATGACAGATATATGATGGGTCGGACAGGGATATATGACAGATATATGACGAGTCGGACAGGGATATATGACAGATATATGATGAGTCGGACAGGGATATATGACAGATATATGATGGGGACGGACAGGGATATATGACAGATATATGATGACTCTATAGACAGTATATAGGGACAGGCAGGGGTAGTATATAGACAGTATATAGGGACAGGCTGAGTAGTATATAGACAGTATATAGGGACAGGCTGAGCAGTATATAGACAGTATATAGGGACAGGCTGGGTAGTATATAGACAGTATATAGGGACAGGCTGAGTAGTATATAGACAGTATATAGGGACAGGCTCAGTAGTATATAGACAGTATATAGGGACAGGCAGGGGTAGTATATAGACAGTATATAGGGACAGGCTGAGCAGTATATAGACAGTATATAGGGACAGGCTGGGTAGTATATAGACAGTATATAGGGACAGGCTGAGCAGTATATAGACAGTATATAGGGACAGGCTAGGTAGTATATAGACAGTATATAGGGACAGGCTGGGTAGTATATAGACAGTATATAGGGACAGGCTAGGTAGTATATAGACAGTATATAGGGACAGGCTGGGGTAGGATATAGGGAAAGGCTAGAAGTCCAGCAGAAGCTGACAGGGCACGCTGGGAGTTCTGGTTCCACAACAGCTGGCAGGTGACAATCCACTTTTTAACTCATAGCTGGCCTCCTGCCTCCACTCACCACATCCCGGGCTGTAGCACTGAAGGCCCCCTAGGGCATGGTCTTCCTCAGCAGTCAGTGATGTTGGTGTGCACTGTGCAGAGCAGAAACATGTTCTCTGGGAGCGAGGCATGAGCATCAAAGTTCCTAGCCAGCTGCTGCTGACCATGCAGTGGAGAGGGGGGAGTGCAGGTCACCAGGGAGAGCGGCACTGTTTAGTGCAGACTAAGTGGGACACCTGGGGAATTCCCACTACATCGGAGACCCCCAGAACTCATCAGTCCTGTGTCTCTCCAGCGGAAGGAGAGACACAGGGCATCGTTCCTATGATTGCTCCACACGCCACCATTGTGAGGAGGATGCTGTCCGGCTTCCATTATGGGGGGCAGGGATGTGCTGTCCAGCCTATGATCTGATAATGTGACCTGACCAGAATATTGTGCAACCTCCACGTGGGTGCGGGGGGAGGCGGGGCAGCTATGGTGCTGGCCAGTGAGAGCCAGTGGAGACATGCAATGCTTCCAGCCCTGGCTCTCCATTCTCCAGACCATTGACACTGACACTGACTGGGGGTGCGTGCTCTGGCAGCCTCGGATCTCCGGCTCTCCCTTCCTCTGCTTTGACACGAGCGGCCTGGGGAGGCGGCTGGTATACTGTCCAGCCGTGGCTCTGCTCTATGATGAGATGATGTGATCATGCAGAGCAGCCAGTGACAACAGCAGCCAGGTGCCCTAGGCGGCAGTGCGCCCTAGACGGCCGCCTAGTCTGCCTACTGGTAGAGCCGGCCCTGGGAACGTCATCACCTCTGCCTGTCACTCAGCCACAGACAGAAGACAGACCGGCCGCCGTAGCCGTATTCCATTCAGCCACTTTGGCTGCTCTGTCCCCTGTCTGTGGCTGAGTGACAGGCCCTACCGAGAGATCGCCCGACGCTCACGGGTGTCCGTGAGCCCGCAGCCAAATGAGGGAGACTCCGCAACTGGCAGGAGACTTGACATGTCTGGCATAGTTTGTGAGACACTATGCACCCCATTATAGGACTGGACAGCAGAGTTTGGAGGCATCATGTGATGAGTATTGGCTCAGTGTGTGTTTTTTGTGATTCATGCACCTTAAGCCTCGTACACACGGTGCAACGGTCGTACGACCGAACGGCCCAAATCGTATGTTGGCTGTTGTATCTCGCGTACTGACATGCACTAAGCGATCGTACAACCAAGCTGAACGTGGTGACGTGTTACCAGCGTATAAAGAGGACGTTCAGGTGCATGTGATTTGTGAATTAGGAACGTAGGTTTACACGAACGGACACTTGAGTGTTCCTGACTTCTGAGCATGCGTGTTTTGCACAGTACAACTTGTTGGACCAGTTTTCTAGTCTGCTCATCCAACTTCTGTTGTGCGGCCGTCGTACGCCGGCTGTTCTAATCGCACATACTAATGGTCAGATGATCGTACAATAAGTGGTCGTATGACCGTTTTCATACGACCGTCGCACCGCGTGTGCGGGGCTTTATTGTATGAAGTAGCCAAGCCTTGGATTTCTTTTATATATAATTATTCAGGATGAGTTTACTAATTTGATTGTATTATGATGCACATGTCTTGGTCATGATCATCGTCATTTATATGGTATACTATGATTGATAGGTGTTAATTTGTTTGTACTATGATGCACATGTCCTGATCATTGTTATTATTGTGGTGTATTGTGATTGATAGGTGTTTGTTCATGCCCATGGGAAAGGGGTTAGGCCAGGCCCACGGGGCAGGTAAGGCACACCCCCTGGGCTGGCACCATCAATCTAGTACAGCACATAAAAGCAGGCAGGATGCATATGCCTATTAGGCTCTGAGGAAGAGGGATTTCTCAAAATGCGCTAGTCTATGTCTCCAAAGAGATAGTCACATATGGTGTGGACATCTTCACAGACTGTTTCTTTTCATGCCCTATATGTAGACATGTATAGGGATTTCCATGAACATTAATGAGGGGTCCCCCCAAATGTACACATGTATAGGGATTGCCATGGACATTAATGAGGGGTTCCCCCCAAATGTACACATGTATAGGGATTTCTATGGACATTGATGAAGCCCCCCCCATATGTACACTTGTATAGGGATTTCTATGGACATTGATGAAGGCCCCTCATATGTACACATGTATAGGGATTGCCATGGACATCGATGAGGGGTCTCCCCATATGTACACATATATAGGGATTGCCATGGACATTGATGAGGGGTCCCCCCATATGTACACTTGTGTAGGGATTGCCATGGACATTGATGAAGGCCCCTCATATGTACACATGTATAGGGATTGCCATCGAGATTGATGAGGAATATCCCATATGTACACATGTATAGGGATTTCCATGGACATTGATGAGGGGTCCCCCCATATGTACATGTTTTGGGAATCCCATGGACATTGATGAGGGGTCCTTCCCGCATATGTACACATGTATAGGGATTTTCATGGACATTTATGAGGGGCCCCCCTCCCATATGTACACATGTATAGAGATTTCCATGGACACTGATGAGGGGTCCTCCCCCCATATGTACACATGTATAGGGATTTCCATGGACATTGATGAAGGCCCCCATATGTACACATGTATAGAGATTTCCATGGACATTGATGAGGGGTCCTCCCCCCAAATGTACACATGTATAGGGATTTCCATGGACATTGATGAAGGCCCCCATATGTACACATGTATAGGGATTTCGATGGACATTGATGAGGGGCCCCCCCATATGTACACATGTAAAGGGATTGCCATGGACATTGATGAAGGTCCCCCATATGTACACATGTACAGGGATTGCCATGGACATTGATGAGGGGTCCCCCATATGTAGACATGTATAGGGATTGCCATGGACATTGATGAGGGATCCCCCCATATGTACACATGTATAGGGATTTCCATGGACATTGATGAAGGCCCCCCATATGTACACATGTATAGAGAATGCCATGGACATTGATGAGGGCCCCTCATATGTACACACGCATAGGGATTTCCATGGAGATTGATGAGGGGTCCCCCCATATGCACCCATGTATAGGGATTGTCATGGACATTGATGAAGGCTCCCCCTCCCATATGTACACATGTATAGGGAATTCCATGGACATTGATGATAGGTCCCCTATATATACACATGTATAGGGATTGCCATGGGCATTGATGAGGGGTCACCCCCCATATGTACACATGTATAAGGATTTCCATGGACATTGATGAGGGAGGTACCCTTAGGGTTTTGCACATGTTTACCCCCCTGGGGAGTAGTTACAGGTACCTTTAGGAATATGTACACATGTATA
>BLSH010130902.1:7255-51464 GCA_018402905.1 Glandirana rugosa | reverse complement strand
TACTCTCTAGATGACTAGGGACAGTGACCCTAGTCAATCTAGAGAGTACGGGTACAATCGGGTTGGGGGGGTTGGGCTAACATGGGCATGAGAGATCTAACTGATCCCAGTGACAGGGATCAGTAGATCTCTCATGACCCACTGACAGGGCGATGTAAACACGGCGGTTCCCCGTTCTTTCCCTGTAGCCGCTCATCGCGGCTCGCCGGCAGACATCGGGTCCGCCCAAGCCGCGGGCACACTCCCCAGGAGTGCGGCCGGCGCGCGCGCCTCCTGGTGGCCAAATGCGAATCACCGCTTATTTACGGCGATTCGCGCAGGGCTCTCCCACTGCCGCCGTGAAAAGACGGCGCGCGGTGGGGAAGCGGTTAACCCGGAATCCAGAGTATAACCCGAATTCCGAGATAATTTCCACCGCCCTGATCATCGACTGCTCTGCGTCTGCCAAGTAAAGGAGCAGGTCGTCAGCGTATAGTGACGTCCTTTCCTCCAAGGCATTTATATTACAACCCTTAATGCCAGTGTCCACTATCAGGGCCACGACCAATGGCTCTATGGCAAGGGCAAACAGCAGGGGGGACAAGGGGCACCCTTGCCGTGTACCCCGCCCTATTTCAAAGGTTTCTGTAATAAGATGGTTAACTTTTATACGGGCCATTGGTTTAGAGTAGAGTATCTTGACCCATGTGGTAAACCTAGGACCAAAGCCCAGCCGCACAAGGACCGCCACTAGATAAGGCCACTCTATGGAGTCATATGCCTTATGTGCATCCATGGACATCACAATCCTTGTGTCCGGGTCGGGTCCCTCAGACTGTAGGATTGTGAATAAACGTCTAAGATTTATAGCTGTTGACCTCATTGTGATGAAGCCCGTCTGGTCAGGATGAACAATATTCGGTATAACTTTGTTAAGTTGTCTGGCTAATAGTTTGGCCAATATTTTCCCATCCACATTAATTAGCGAAATTGATCTATAGGATTCACATAGTTGGCGGTCCTTGTTTGGCTTGGGGATCAGTACTATCAGGGCCTCTCTAAGGGACTCAGGGAGGCTGCCCCCCTCAAAGGCCTCCTGGTATACCTCCAGCAACTTCTGTGCCATAAACCCCTGATATGTGGCATACCATTCTACAGGATACCCATCGAGACCCGGGGTTTTATAAGGGCTAAGGGAGTGGATTGCTGCCTCTATTTCTTGGGTCATGATGGGAAGGTCCAGGTCCCTTGCGTCCCCCTGGGACTACACCGACAAGGGAATCTGCTCCAAGTACTTTAGCACCTCCCCCTCAGTGTAGGCCACCTGTGATGTGTATAGATCCAAATAGAACCGTACGAAGGCCCCTGCTATATCCGCCGGGGACTCACACAAGGCCCCACTCGCGTCATAAACAGAGGGTATGGACACAGGGGGCTGCTGTGAATGAGCCAGATACGCCAGCAGTCTGCTGTTTTTGTCCCCAAACTCAAAGATTTATTGAGACTGGTATAGCATCTTCTTTTGGGTTTTCTCTATCAGGACTAGCTCCAGTTGTCTTGCCAAGTCTCTCCAAATCTCGAAGTTAGAGGAGGAGGGGTTTTTAATATATTCGACTTCAGCCACTTGTGGCCGCTTGTTCAGATTCTCGTATTCTACTTTCTCTATCCGACCTCAACTTTTTAATTATCCCTGAGATCGAACCCCTTAACGTTGCCTTGAAGGCATCCCAGGTGGTGGGCATTGGAACCTCCCCTGCATTCTCCGACCAGAAATTTTTAATAGACGTGGCTACCATATTCTCAAAACACTCCTCCTTGAGCCACATAGGGCTCAGCCTCCATAATTTATAGCCACAGGAATGCCCCAGGGACAATGTTAGCATCAAGGGGGAATGGTCCGAGACTGCTCTCGGGAGATACTGTATCTTCACCACCCTGGGGAGGGTCTCCTCGAACACACAACACAGGTCTAGGCGCGACAAGGTATTGTAGGTGGAGGAGAAACAGGAATATTCTTTAGTGTCTGGGTGTTTCCACCTCCAGGCCTCAACCAGATTATGCTGTGATACGGATGCAAGTAATGGTGTGTTACATTTAGATACAGCCTGAAATCTATCCATTTCTGCCGACAACACAGTATTTAAGTCACCTGCTATTACCAGAGGGCCTTCAGCCACTGTCAGTATTTTTGCCAGTATGGTCTCCCATACGCCTAGTGTAAAGGGGGCGGGATATACACCGCTGCAAAGGTGTGAGGCATGTTATCAATCAATAATACCACTACCACAAACCGACCAACGGGGTCTGTAACAATATCCCTAGGGGTACAGTGTAGAGTCTTGGCTATTAATATGGAGACTCCCCTAGCATGGGTAGAGTACATAGAGTGGTAAGAATGACCTATATGTGCCCGTTTAAGTGCCATTGTTTTAGAGCCAATCAAGTGGGTCTCTTGTAGGAACATTATCTGTGGTTTGTATTTTTGAATGTATTTAAACACCAGTGCCCGCTTGATTCTGGAGTTTAGGCCCCTCACGTTCCAGGAGAAAACCTCAAACGTTCTAACTCCTAGCCCCATAGTGCATGTGGCAGTCATATACCCATCCTATAAAAGATGGTTGCAAAAAATACACAACAGGTGTGGTCAACAGTCTCCAATTGTATATCCTCCTGATGAGGCAGTGGATATCCCATGGCTGTGTGATATTGTGGCAGTACATTGCAAAGTGTGATGAGCTGTAACTCCGGTAACAAACAAAAAAGAAAAACAAAAAACTAAACAGAGCAAAGAAAATGTTGACACCCACTCTGGTGCGAACATCAGCACCCGGTAGGAGCCAGTCACTGAACCCTCCCTCCCTGCCCGCGATCCCCAACATACCGCAGGCCTTCACCCTTAATAACAACCCAACTGTGTTACCCCAGGGGGGAGTTCGTCTCCAAGTCAGTGAAGAAAGGAATAAAGGTAAGGGGGTAGCGGGCAATGAGTAGGTAGGCGGTCTCGGTACCGCATCAAAGGATAGTTAATAGACTTCGGCTGAGGCCTTGAACGATAAAAGAAGCATATAGCGAGACTCAAAATACTGAGAAAAAGACTGTACCTGTATAGAACAGATAAGTTCAGCATACCAAATCAGACGACACTGATGTCCTGTGGCAACTATAGTGGCTCAGGTGCTTCCCAAGGATTCCAGCTATCTGTTTGCTTCCCTTGGTGAGGTAAAAAATTGCACCTTACCATCCCACACCACCCGGAGCTTCGCAGGGTAGAGCATACTGTAGGGCAAGCTGTGTTCTCGCAGACGCTGTTTTACACTCTGGAATGCAGCCCGTTGCTTCTGTGTTGCAGCTGAAAAATCCGGGAAAATGGTGATGCGGGCACCATTGTACAATAGATCCGGCATGTTTCTGGCTCTTTGCAGGATAATTTCCTTATCTCTAAAGTAGAGGAACCGGGCCAGCATGGGTCGAGGGAACCGACCCGGCGGGGGGGCACGTAATGGGATCCTATGGGCCCTTTCAATTGCAAACATGCGGAAAAAATCATCCTCACCAAATACTTGCTTGAACCTGTCGTGGAAATTCTAATGGGATCTATGTGGACATTTTTATTAGGATGTGTTTTCCTTTAAATTGTCATTATAGCTCCCTTTGCCAGTTTGCCGGTATTCGCTGTGTGTATAGCGAATATGGGTTTAACGGACAAAGAGGATAGACACCTTAGCAGTGAAAATCTTCCATTAACTGGTAACCGCACACTACCTGCCTCCGATCATCCTGGCCGGCAGGCGCTCTGAGCAGTTAACGCTGGAGCGAATGCCGGTCCGGATCTTTGGGGCGCGATGCACATTCCGCGGCACTGGCAGGTGACCGTCAGCCGGGAGGGCCCCTGTATTTTGTACAGATTAATCCGTTTGGTGGGGACGTGTTTGTGCTGTGGAATCAATATCGCTTTTTATGTAGGGAGAATGGTTTGTAAGCTTTCTGTTGTGTTTGATCCACATGATAGAAACCTGCAGCTATTTTCCTTTTGTGCATAATTTAACCTATAATGGAACAGTAGCATAATCACTATTATATATGATCCATAGAATCGTATTTAATAGGATTCACGCTAATGGTTAATGGTGGCAAAACATGCACGTGAATTAGCGAAGCAGCCACCATGAGTTAACATGGTGGCCTTTTTGATATTCATGGTATAAGGTTTGACATGGTTTTCAGCTCCATGTGTTTCTTTGTTAACTCGGGAGCATGCATCTTTGCACACCTTTCAGCAGGAACTCATGTGTGCTGCCTTCGCTTGTTCATGAACATACACGCCCCTTTCTATTGTATCTTTTGTATTGTGTGTGCCATTGGTTGTTGTTTGTATTAAGCCTTTGTCATGTGACTACCTTGGAGGTTGATTGGCTGATGTTGTATAGCCATCCCCTCCCACTGTAAACCCCTGTTTTGTGACTATAAAATAAACAAGGAAGCCTGAGACTGGTCCTTTTTATGACCTTCGACCATGAAGCAGCCTCCGTCTGAATTACTGGTTGATATCTAACACGTTTGGATTTCCTTATACAAAGAGAGCTAAATATCTTATTAATATTTCTCCGACAATCCATGTGAGTAGAAAGTCCTCCGGGCGCTTGCCCTCAGAGCCCTCCGGGAAGCCCAGGAACCGTAAGTTATTTCTGCGGAGGCGGTCCTCAATATCCCCCAGCTTGGCCTCCTGGGATCTGTGGTCGTCCTCCATCACGCCAGTACGTTGTTCTGCATTGGCTACTCGGTGGCGGACCTTGTGTACATCATCCTTTAGGATAGCAAAATCCATACGGATAGTGTCAATCTGGTTAGTATTGGAAGCATGGGACAACCTGATGGCCGCCATGATCTCTGCCAGGGACGGTTCTCCTACCTGCACCTCCGGGACACCAGGCTCCAGGGCTGCCACAGAAGAGGAGTTAGGGAACGCCAACGGGTCCGTAGGATCGATCCACTCTATCTCTCTCTCTCCCTCCAGGTCTGGCTGAGTTGTAGCTCTAGGAGACAGTGGCGGTGTGTCCCTCGTGGTGCGGGCGCCATCTTGGTTCTCCGCATGTGCGAACGAGACAGTCTCTCTGCCGGCGTCGGTGGCATGCTTGGCCCGATTTTCACCATCTAGGCATGCCGGAGGGTGTCCTCTACCGATTGAGGTGTCTCTGTGACAATATTTCGGCCTCAGGCTTCAGCTGCAATGGACAGTGAATGGATCGGAAGAGCTCTGTGCTGAGCGGCTTCCTGTTCATTTACAAACTGAGGCTATGATTGAACACAGTGGGTGAATGTGTTCAATGTGTTCATTTACAAAAAAAGGGGCTGGTAAACAGCATATTGATTAGCCCCTTCCCCCACTCTCCCTCCTGAAAAATTCCCAGCAGTAGCCAGGGGGAGAGGACTGCGGTGGGGGCGCAACACAGTCCGAGCAGTAAAGGGAATCGGCATTGCATAGAGTGGTTAGGGTGTGCCCAGGCACACCTGGCACACCCCCTGCGCACACCTATGAAGGAACACAATATGTCAAGCCACCATCTCGTGGCACAGTGGATATTGGGATCCAGAGTAGCCCAATGCCAAGAAGACGCCATCTGGGATGCAGAACTGGCTTTTATCTTTGAGGGTAAACCCTTTTCATCAGAGCCAAACATATAGGAGCTAACCCTTGCACTTAAATACCCTACTAACCATGTCATGAAATGATTATAGATAGGATATTGGGGTAGAATGCTGTTGGTTACTCAATGTTGGTTATTACTATCTGACTCTGGAGTATGCAATATTAACCACTTCAGCCCCGGGAGGATTTGCCCCCTTCCTGACCAGAGCACTTTTTGTGATTCGGCACTGCATCGCTTTAACTGACAATTGCGCGGTCGTGCAACGTTGTACCCAAACAAAATTTATGTCCTTTTTTCCCACAAATAGAGCTTTCTTTTGGAGGCATTTGATCCCCTCTGCAGTTTTTATTTTTTGCGCTATAAACAAAAAAAAGCGATATTTTTGAAAAAACACAATATTTCTTACTTTTTGCTATAATACATATCCAAAACAAAAACATATAAAAACACAAATTTATTCATCAGTTTAGGCCGATATATATTCTTCTACATACTTTTGTTTAAAAAAATTGCAATTAGCGTATATTGATTGGTTTGCGCAAAAGTTATAGCGTCTACAAACTATGAGAATTGATTTATGGCATTTTTATTTATTTATTTTTACTAGTAATGGCGGCGATCTGCGATTTTTACTGGGACATAGTGGCGGACAGATCGGACACTTTTGACACTTTTTTGGGACCATTGGCATTTATACAGCGATCAGTGCTATGAAAATGCTCTGATTACTGTATAAATGTCACTGGCAGGGAAGGGGTTAACACTAGGGGCGATCAAAGTGTTGAATGTGTTCCCTGTCACAGTGTTGTAACTGTGTGGGGGCTGGGATGACTGGGGGAGGAGAGAGATCGCTGCTCCCATATACAGGGAACATACGATCACTCTTCTCTCCCCTGTCAGAATGGGGATACGCTTGTTTACGATCCCCGTTCTGTCACTGCAGGGCAGCGATCATGGGTAGCCGGTGGACTTTGAGTCCTCCCCCCTGTGGATTGGCTGCACCTCCAGTTTAGCACATGCACCCGCAATGCACACTCCCGCGCCCACTGTCAGGTAACGGCGATTCGAGCAGGAGAGCCATGTTGCCGCCGTCAATCCACAGCGGGCAGTTGGCAACTGGTTAACGCTCTGTTGGCACTGTCATTTCTGTTTCAGCCACTAGGTGGGGCTGTATGTTCTCTTTAGTGAGCTCTATGCAGTTGGAAGCTATAGTTACCTATTTGTTTTCTACTGTTTTTTTACATTAAACTTTGCATTCTTTTGTGTTTATGGAACATGTATGCTTGAATGTGCTCAAAAAACTTTCTTCTGATTTAAAAAAAAAAATACAAAAAAAAAAACCCATGTCATGAAAAACCACGGGGTCCTCGCACCTCACAGATACAACAACAATGTATCCAGGGAACAACCATTACAAAAAGAATGCATAAAAACCCTCTTTTTATCCTCCACCTTTAAAAAAAGCAAAAAGGTTCTGCTAGAGCACACCGAAATAAATACCATTCATTAAATGTATCTTAAAGAGGAGCTCCAGGCTCCTTCAGAAAAAATTAAAAATATGCAGCTACACATACTGTAGCTGCTGACTTTTAATATTAGGACACTTACCTGTCCAGGAATCCAGCGATGTCTTTTCATGGTTGTCCCCAGAAAAGTAATAGAGGGGAAATCTTCTATTTGGGACACTCGTTCTGGTGTGCTGGGGATCCCCAAAAAAATCCTTTAATTTGCAGAGATTTCCTCTCACTTCCTGTTTGGCTATGGGAGAGGAAGTAAAGGGAAATCTCTGCAATGGGGCATCTGATAGAGGTTATAACCCTCCCTTATTCTATCCAAAATGAAACCAAAAGTTTTGCCCATAGTTTTACTTTAACCACTTCCTTCCCGAGCCATAGTCATATGACGTCTGCAGGAGGGATCTCCCATCCTGGGCGGGCGTCATATGATGTCATGGCCCAGGGGCCCCATTGCGGCAATCGGGGACTGGGTATAATCACGCTAGCAATTTGTTTTGCCAAAGGGTCCCTTTGGCAAAACAAATTGCTAGCGTGATTATACTCAAATTTCCAATAATTGTTATGTACATATGGTATACTGCATGAAGTCTGTAACTTCTATTCTCATCATGTAATTTTTAAAGAAATGTATTAATAAAACTTAATATTAATCTAATTTGGGGTGCCTTTACCCTCAAAATCCCAGGGGTAATCCTGTTCTAGTGTATAAATTGTTTAGGGATGTGGTAATAGACTTTGTTTCCCCTAGCCCAATCAACCCCAAATGGCTTGTTGTCACATTCTCAGTTGTTCATTTTTCACCAATCAGGGTAAAGAGCCAATGAAATAGGCAAACCATGTACACACACCACGAGTAACTGCCTGTTACCGTGTTCTCTTCCTCACACACCATCCCAGTGTGAGGAGGAAATCACGGAAACAGTGAGTTACAGTCTACTGTTATTACTACTGTGCCCAGATTGCCCCCCTGAATAAAGAGGACCTGTCATCATCACCCCATCTGGGGTACTTGTCATCCAATCAGAGTACCTGTCATCCCATCAGTACGTGTCCCATGAGCCCATCAGGAGTACCTCTCTGTGCAGCCAATTACTACCTACATGCAGCTCATTAGTCCCTGACGTGCAGCTTATTAGTCCCTGACGTGTAGCCCATTAGTCCTTGACTTGCAGCCCATTAGTCCCTCACATGCAGCCCATGACTACCTGTCGTGCTGCCCATGACTACCTGTCGTGCTGCCCATGACTACCTGTCGTGCTGCCCATCACTACCTGTAGTGCAGCCCATCACTACCTCTCGTGCATGCCCATCAGTGTCACCCGTCATACAGTCACCATGTCCAGAAGAGTATACACTCCAGAAGAGGCATATCAGATACTAAGCCTGACCGATGAGAGCAGTGGGGAGCTCTCACCGCCCAGTTACAGTTCTGATTCCAATTCCGATTTTGGTTCAGAATACGAGCCCGTCGAAGGCAGTACATCAGCATCCGATTCAGAGGAGGAAGTAGTTCGTCCTAAAATAAAACGGTCTGAAGATCAGGCAGCAGCACCAGACACCCCAATGGGCAATCGGCAAATGCCAACGGCGCTAGACCCCAGAAGGAGGTGCCCAGTACACGCGCTGGAATTTCACGCAAAAGAATTAGGGCCCAAAACCAGCTTCCGGATGCCTTGGCAAACCCATTGTGGCTGCCTTCTAGCACAGGGTCAACCACAGTCCCCCCTTTCACACCACAGCTGGATGTGCCGGTTAACACCGAAGGTTTCTCTGAAATTAATTTTTTAATTAATTTTTCCCTGACGAGTTGGTTCAAAACATCGTGGACCAAACAAATCTTTTTGCTCGTCAATTTATAGAAAACAACCCCAGCTCAAGCTATGCCCGCCCTTTTGAATGAATACCCGTAACAGTGGAGGAGCTTACATTGTTTTTAGGCCTTACGCACAACATGGGGCTTACAAAAAAAACGAAGTGCATGCATATTGGTCTACCAACCCCATCCACCACATGCCAATTTTTTCAGCTGTCGTGTCCAGGTCGAGGTATGAAATGATAATGCTCTTCCTTCATTTCAGTGATAACACGCAGTGTTCCCCCTGAAATCATCCCGACTTTGAAAAATGATATAAAATTCGCCCACTAATTGATTTGTTCTCTTAGAGGTTTGCCAAACTATATATCCCTGAGCAGAACATCTCTGTGGAGGAATCCCTGGTCACAGGCCGGCTGAGAATCAAGCAGTATATCCCAAGTAAGATGGCCAGGTACAGATTGAAGCTCAACAAGCTCTGTAAAAGCTCCATATATGTGCATAACCTTTCGTGTGTATGAAGGCAAAGACCTCCAGCTCCAGCCACCGTACATGGGAATAAGCGGGAAAATTGTCTGGGAGTTGGAATTCCCACTCTTCCAAAAGGGGTATCACATCTACATGGACAATTATTATACTAGTTTGCCCCTGTTCCGCCACCTATATCTGAAGAATACTTTAGCCTGCGGTAAAGCAAGGAAAAACAGGAAGGGCTTCCCACAGCGTCTTGTCACCACAAGGCTACAAAGGGGGGGGCACGCTGTCTGGTCTGTCTGGTGATTCTGGATATCATAGTGCCTCCTTGCCATGCCATCTATCTCAGCTCATCAGTGCCAGTGCGATCAGTGCCACCTATCAGTGCCAGTTATAACTAAGGAAAACCTTTTTATTTGTCAAAAATGTCATTCTTTTTTGATGTTTAGCAACAAATAAAAAAACTCAGTAGTGTAACCACTTCATATCCGGGGCCATTTCTGGCACTCCTCTCCTGCGTGTAGAAATCATCATTTTTTTGCTAGAAAATTACTCAGAACCCCCAAACATTATATATGTTTTTTAGCAGAGATCTTAGGGAATAAAATGGCGGTTGTAGTAACTTTTTATGACATGCGGTATTTGCACAGCGATTTTTTAAAATTGCGCACACTCGTGGAATGGCGCAGAACTTTGGTACTTAAAAATCTCCATAGACAATGCTTTAAAAATTTTTACAGGTTAGATGTTTAGAGTTACAGAGGAGGTCTTGGGCTACAATTATTGCTCTCGCTCTAACGCACGCGGCGATACCTCACACGTGTGGTTTGAATGCCGTTTACATGCGTATGTGTTTGCTTCTTTGCGCGAGCTCGCAGGGACGGGGTGCTTTAAATGTATTTATTTATTATTTTATTTATTATTTTACTTTTATTTTTACACTTTCTCTTTAATTTTTTTTATCACTTTTATTCCTATTACAAGGAATGTAAACATCCCCTGTAATTGGAAAAGTGTGTGACAGGTCCTCTTTATGGAGAGACCCCGCATCTCTCCTCCAGACTGGAAAGGCTGAGATCAGAAGAAAAAATGGCCGATCCCAGCCTTTCCAGCTGAGTTCACTGGCATTGTTTAGATCCAGAGACACGGACGTGACGTCATGACGTGCGCCCGGGCCTCCGAGAGCCATAGAGATGACCGGGGACCATCTGGCCCTCGGAAATCTCTGGTACTTCCGGCGGCAGGCGATTCCTTCTCCCGTTCGCCGATCACTCAGGTGAGTCGGGAGAAGCACCGGAGGATGACGGGAGGGGGGACGTCCCCTCCTGTCGCCTGTAAGAACGATCAAGCGGCTGAACTGCCTCTATGATCGTTCTTACAGTGACAGGAATTGCCTGCAGAAAAAAATTATATCTCAATGATGCCTGCAGGTGCCGGCATTACTAAGATATAACCACTGAAATCCCAGGACGCCAATTGACAACATGTGGCTCTGAAGTGGTTAAATACCACCAAAAGAAAGCTCTATCTGTGGGAAGAAAATGATAAAAATGTCATATGGGTACAGTGTTACATGACAGCATAATTGTCATTCAAAGTGTGACGGCGCTGGAAGCTGAAAATTGGTCTGGGCTGGAAGGGGGGAGAAGTGCTTGGTAGGGAAGTGGTTAAAGGATAAGTTCACCTGGATATAATTGCTGCTACTGACACCAGTGCTTTAGGTGGTTATTGTGCAAATTAGCACTAATGCTTACGGTTATTATTGCTGCTGCTGCTGACATCAATAATATGGGTTGTTATTGCGTCAACTAGCTCTGATGCTGTGGGTTATTATTTCTGCTACTGACACCAATGCTTTGGGCTGTTATTGTGTAAACCGGCACTGATGTTTTCGGTTATTATTATGGAAATTTCCATTTACTGTATGATGGGGGTTATTATTTTTTCCTAAACTGTCACCGATGCTGGGTGGATATAATTGCAGAGACTGGCACTAATGCTGAAGGTTATTATTGTGTAAACTGAAGCAAACTGCCATTTATGCTGGGGGTTATGATTTATAAACTGGCAGGGATGCTGCAGGATATAATTGCAGAAACTGGCACTGATGCTGGGGGTTATTATTGGTACTACAGACACCAATTCAGTGGGTTATTATTGTGTAAGCTGACACTGATGGTGGGGTCCATCATTAATTGTAGGTGATGTGTCACTGTGTTTACGGCAACCATATGCATTGTACAGTGCTTATACAAAGGGTAAAATAGGTATTTTTCACCACATGTCTGTAACAACGTATGCAATCCATACATACGAAGAAATCAAAACAAATTTGTTATGTGTAATAAAATGGAATAACACAGGGAACAAATATTGAACCTGCTAACTGAAATGTATTTAATACTTGGTACAAAATCTTTTGTTGGTAATGACGGCTTCAAGGCGCCTCCTGTATGGAGAAACTAGTAGTCACATGCGTTGCTCAGGTGTGATTTTGGTCTTCAAATCTTGAAGGTTCTGTCGGCCTCTTCTATGAACTCTGATCTTTAGTTCTTTCCATAGATTTTCTATTGGATTCAAGTCAGGTGATTGGCTGGGCCATTCTAGCAGCTTTATTTTCTTTCTTTGAAATCAATTGAGAGTTTCCTTGGATTTGTGTTTGGGATCATTGTCTTGGTAAAATGTCCACCATCGTTTCATCTTCATCATCCTGGTAGATGGCAGCAGATTTTTATCAAGAATGTCTTGGTACATTTTTCCATTCATCCTTCCTTCAATGCTATGAAGTTTTACAGTACCTTATACTGAAAAACAGCCCCACACCATGATGTCATGATGTTCCCACCTCCAATCCTCACTGTTGGTATGGGGGTGTTTTTGGGGTGATGTGCAGTGCCATTTGACCTCCAAACATGGGGTGTATTATGGCATCCAAAGAGGTCAATTTTGGTCTCATCTGACCAGACTTTATTCTCCCCAAATTTCACAAACTTGTCTAAATGTTGTGCAGCAAACGTTAAACAAGCGTCACCATGCTTTTGCTTTAGTAATGGAGTCTTGTGTGGCGAGCGTGCATACAAGCCATGGTGAGGGAGTGCATTACTCTTTGTGTACCTGCTAATTCCAGCTCTTTCTGAAGCTCTCCACAAATAGTCCTTGGCTCTCGGACAACTCCCCTGATAATTCTTGTCACTCCTCTGTCATAAATCTTGCGAGGAGCATCTGCTCATGGCCGGTTTATGGTGAAATGATATTCTTTCCACTTCCAGATTATGGCCCCAACAGTGCTCACTGGAACATTCAGAAGTTTTTAGAAATCCTTCTGTAACCAATACCATCAGTATGTTTTGCACAATAAGGTTGTGAAGGTCTTGAGAGAGCTATTTGCTTTTACCCATCATGAGATATTTCTGGTGTGACACCTTTGTAATGATGAGACACCTTTTTATAGGCCATCAGGTGAGACTGAACCAGCTGATATTAATTTGAACTGACAAGGGGCAGGATTTTTTTTATAATTACGATAGATTTCAGCTGGTGTCTTGGCTTCCCATGCCTTTTTTGCACCTCCCTTTCTTCCTTCCTATCCAATATGTTTTCCATTTGTCATTCCATTTTATTACACAGAACTTCATTTATGAATGTATTTGTTTTGGTGTCTTTGTATGTATGGATTGCATGGGTTGCATGGGATGAAAATGCCATGTCAATAGCACCTTTAGAAATATGTGTACCTAGAAAAATGGTGACGTGTTCAATACTTTTTTTACCCACTGCATATGTACATGGAGCAGGTTTTACAAATGCCAAATAGATCATTGGAGCCTCTGCATGGTTGCAAGGGCCTGAGGTATTAAGGAGCTGCTGGAGAAGGTACTGTAATTTTTTTTTTTTTTTTTACACATAAGGATGAAAAACAACGTAGTGGTTGGGACAAAGTGAAAGCTAAGAAAGAAGAGGAAAAACAAATCTAAAAACTCTTGTCTAACACCAAAAAAATTACAGAATTTTGTAGAAAAACCACACCTTGAACAAGTGGTACAACTGATATACATGCTTTCTCTTCAAGTTCAACCAGTGCAGCTGATTTCAGTATAGTTACATACTAAACGAGGTTGAAAAAAAGACACAAGTCCATCAAGTCCAACCTATGTGTGTGTTTTTAATATCAGTATTAAATTGTATATCCCTCAATGTTGTGGTCCCTTAGGTGTGCATCTAATAGTTTTTTGAAATTATCTAGACTCCCAGCAGAGATTACTGCTTGTGGAAGAGAATTCCACATTCTCACTGCTCTTACCGTAAAGAACCCTCTACGCTTTTTAAGGTTAAACCCCCTTTCTTCCATTTTTATTGAATGGCCACGTGTCTTTGTGTTCTCCCTTGCACAGAATAGTTTTATACCTACTGTGGGGTCACCAGTACAGTATTTGTACATTGAAATCATATCCCCTCTCAAGCGTCTCTTCTCCAGAAAGAATAAGTTCAGTGCTGGTAATCTTTCCTCATAACTTAGGTCCTCCAATCCCTTAATAAGCTTTGTGGCCCTTCTCTGTACCCTTTGCAATACCAGGACATCCTTCCTGAGGACTGGTGCTTAGAACTGGACGGCATATTCCAGGTGCGGCCTCACCAGAGACTTGTATAGCAGGAGAATTATTGATTTATGCCTGAAGTTGATCCCTTTCCTGATGCATGCCAACACTTTGTTAGCTTTGTTTGCAGCAGCTTGGCATTGCATGGCACTGCTGAGCCTGTTCTCCAGCAGGACCCCTAGGTCTTTTTCCATTCTAGATTCCCCCAGAGGCTCTCCCCCTAGTGAGTAGTTTGCTTTTTTGTTCTTGGTACCCAAATGCATTATATTACATTTTTCTATGTTATATCTCATCTGCCACTTGTCTGCTCACCCCATTAATTTATTCAAATCTTCTTGTAAGGTTTCCACATCCTGTGGAGAGTTTATTGCTCTGCTTAGCTTGGTATCATCCGCAAATATTTTTTTGAGCTCTTCACCCCGTCCTCCAAGTCATTTATGAATAAATTGAATAGGATTGGTCCCAGGACAGAACCCTGGGGAACTCCACTTTCTACACCAGACCATTCTGAGTACTCCCCATTTATCACCAACCTCTGGACTCGCCCTTGTAGCCAATTTTCAATCCAGGTGCTCACCCTTTGATCCATGTTGAGGGACCTTAGTTTGTACAGTAAATGTTTATGTATCAAATGTATATCAAATGTTATCAAAAGTATAAGTTTGGTTGTTTCACATGCATCTAGTGAAAGTGAATCTGGTGCAGGAGCAAGTGTATGCACTGATACAGAACAACAAGAGGAAATGTATTCACATGATATTGGAGACTGGAATATCTGTGATGCTTTGAGGGAATATTTTTGCCAAAAAGAAGTTGATGATTGTCAACATATGGACAGTGATTTTAGAGCCTCAGAAAAGACATGTCCAGCTAAAACTTTTACAAGGCACTGTACAAAGGCTTTGTTTTTCAGAGAACAGTTGAATCGAGAAAAAGTTAAACATGAATGGCTGTGTTATTCTCCGAAAACTGGCAACGTTTTTTGTGCTTTTTTCAAACTATTTTCTAAAGAGGAAACACATTTGGCTTCCACAGGATTTTCAGATTGGCGACATGCCACAAGAGATTTAAGCAGACTTGAAAATAGTGCTTCCCATGCAAAAGCTATTGAAAACCTCATCAGGAGAAAAACTTCTGGCCAGCGAATTGACAAAGGTCTTGTTAAACAGTTTGAGAGTCAGAAAAAATATTGGCATGAAATACGTCGCCGTATCCTGAGTGTGATAAAACTACTGTCATCACGAGGTCTTCCTTTTCCTGGCCATACCTCACGTCAGCACACAATGGGTTAACGCCTCTTGCAGGCGCTCACATGACCACCTATAACTAGCTGAATAAAAGACATCCCCTCCCCCACTAAGGTGTTCTTTTTTCTTGGTCTGCTCCAGGCCACTTGTGCATTGTTGTTGGTAAGTAATTTTGTTGCTGGATATCCCCCCTACCGAACCTGCCCTCCATGTTCATCCTCTCATGGAGTTGGAAGACCCAGAATGTTGGATGTAAACCTTCCTGAAACTGGGTGTCCCTTGTGCCGGGAACGGGCAATGTTGCCTGTACAGCACTTCTACTGGTTTGAGGAAGCTCTGCAATGTCACCATTGGGATTTTCCTGTCTTGTATAGGTAGCATGCCTCTCTCCTGGCTTTGTTGTCAGTCTGAGAGTGGCGGTGGATGATGTCACAGAGGGCAGGGGGACGGGGGCGCCAGGTAGCGTCTGGCAGTCACCAAGCAGCAGCAACAGTCTTAGAGTGAGCAGAGGATCTGATTTCTCTTCATCTCTCTGCAGTCCTGCCAGTTTTCTCTGTGTGGTGAAGACTTGTTGCTGTTTGCTCCCCTGCTGTGCTGTGATCCCGGGGGTTAGACACTCTGACTGGTTTTTGTCTCCAGTCTGCTTCTGGAAGGCTGCCTGGGCTCTCCTGCTACTACTTGTGTAATAAGTGGATGAAAGCAGATAGGCCTTAAAGGGACAGTGTACCTGTTTTTTCTTGGTGACAGAATCATATTTTTTGCATGAGCCCACCACGCCTGTCAGTGGCACAGAAGATTAACAAAGGTATGAGGGGGCGGCGTGGGACATTTCTTCAAAAGAGTGAAGGAATGCTCAAAGAATGCAATGTATGGTGTTTTGCATCATTTTAGGAGCAGAAGCCCTAAACGCAAAACACATAAGACCCACCACAGGGCGGCTTTCATGCTCCTCAAGCAACTAACGTGGCAATGACTCACATGCTGTTTAAGCAGCGCAATTGTAAATGCCTTGCCAAGCCCTGTATGCATATTGGCCATTAATCAGCATGTATTGCTTCAAATGCTAATGGATAAGGAAGCGTATGCAGCAACTTTCCTTGTCACAGGCAAAACGCAGGCCCAACCATCGCAAACGCATGCAGATCTTTCCAAATGTGAAAAAGGAAGGACTTCTTTTCCCAGAATGATGGAGTTAAAAGCTCATTGATGAAGAATGGGAGAGATGTGATAAGAAGACCAATTTACAGCAATGGTCTCCAAGCTTTATCCAATGAAGCTGGCTGATGCATGTTTTTAGCAACGCACTTCCAGGAGTGGATGGGGCCTGCCAGCGTCTGGTGCGCAAGTGTCTTTGCCTTTCAATACTTTTAGGAATCCTACGGATTGGAAAGTGGACCTAAGGCTGGTTCACACCAGATGCAGTCCAATGCGTTTTTATTGAGTCAAAAATGCATGAACAGTGTTTACCATGGATTCCAATTGCCTACGCCACCCCAGTGCAGTGTGTTCCAGTACAGTCAACTGAAGGAGAACATGTCACGTTTTTTCTCTATAAAATACATCTGTAACAAACGCATTGAAAGAGCACCTGAACACCTCAGAAAGGTGAAATCAGAAAGATCTTTTCAACTCAGAGATTGTGGTAAAACTGGCCTGCAGATTTGCAGAAAATCTATACAGCGGCAGTTTTTTTGCCTGTTGACTAGCGACAACGTTAATGGTGATGTTTAAAGCATTACAAAAAATGGCCTTTAATTCAAGAGGAACCGGCAGGAATGGGCATGGTTCTAGAGGACTTGAACCTGGCTGCTGCTTTTTGGTCGAGGCTTCAATAGACCAAGTTCTAAGGCTGGCGCATTGTCACGGCAATGGGAGCCTTGTGGTGGAAGGCTAAAGCTTCCACACAAGTCCTTTGTAACATTCTCCATAATGGGAGGTTGTTGTTTGATAAAACGTTGGACAAAGTGAGTGACAGAAGAAATGTCCAGAGTGTGGCCACACAGGGCCGGCTCTACCACTAGGCGGAGTAGGCCGCCGCCTAGGGCGCCCTTCCACCTAGGGCGCAGTCACGGCCTCTGTCCCAGTAGGCATGCATGAGCTCGGTTCTCCTGGCTGCTCGCCCCCCCCCTCAGTGCGGGGCGGCTGGCCCGAGAACACATCCAATGCGTGCCGCCAATCCCCTGATGTGTCTCGCTGAGCGCTCCACTGTAACATCTCCTCACACAGTATATCTCACAGCACCGCTCCTGGGACTCCTATGCTTCAAGCCGGTCCCTCTGGTGCGGCCTGTTTGTCTGTGTGAGAGCAGCGGAGGGGCGGGGCTCGGTGTGGAGATGGGAGCCTGGGGAAAGGTGCAGCGTCTGTTAGCTCACCTCCCGGCTAGTGGGGAACAACACGGAGCGGCTGGATGCCGGCGCTGGTGGGGACTTCTAATGAATACCGCCCGCCCGCTGCTGAGGAGAGCCCTGATGTGATGGTCGATGAAGAGGTAGGAGGAGGATGGATCTTCGGATCTACTTCAAGCTGTGTGTGGGGGGGAGGGGGGACAGTAGAGTGTGATTAGTGCAGGCATTAGGTGTCAATGTATGTGTTAGGTAGGTCAGTGCAATGGTCAGATAGGTCAGTGCAATGGTCAGATAGGTCAGTGCAATGGTCAGGTAGGTCAGTGCAATGGTCAGATAGGTCAGTGCAATGGTCAGATAGGTCAGTGCAATGGTCAGGTAGGTCAATGCAATGGTCAGGTAGGTCAGTGCAATGGTGAGGTAGGTCAGTGCAACGGTCAGGTAGGTCAGTTTAATGGTCAGGTAGGTCAGTACAATGGTCAGGTAGGTCAGTGTATGTGTTAGATAGGTCAGTGCAATGGTCAGGAAGGTCAGTGCAATGGTCAGGTAGGCCAGTGCAATGGTCAGGTAGGTCAGTGTAATGGTCAGGTAGGTCAGTGCAATGGTCAGATAGGTCGGTGCAATGGTCAGATAGGTCAGTGTAATGGTCAGGTAGGTCAGTGCAATGGTCAGTGTATGTGCTAGGTAGGTCAGTGAAATAGTCAGGTAGGTCAATGCAATGGTCAGGTAGGTCAGTGTAATGGTCAGGTAGGTCAGTGCAATGGTCAGGTAGGTCAGTGCAATGGTCAGGTAGGTCACATGTGTTACACGGGCAGGGCAAAGGGGTGGAGTCAGGGGTGGAGCTAAGGGGCGCCAAAATGACGTTTCGCCTAGGGTGTCAGGAATCCGTGCACTGGCCCTGTGGCCACAGTGTAATAAAAGGAAGGAGCAATCCTTTTGCTCAAGTCGGTCGATCTTCAGAAGGGTTCAGCAGGCCAAATCTTACAGGCCGGGCTGAAATTTACCAGATCACAGTGAAGGGCACTCAAACTTCTTGTTTACATGGAATCAAAACCCAGAGCAGGTTCCTAGACATGTAGAAAGTCTTTAAAGGTGGGCCAAACCAGTGTTTTCCAGTGGAAGCCAGAATAGCCTCCTTTTTTGGAGGGTTTTGGGCGACAAACATCAAAGACAGTTAGCTGGGATTACTATCACCAAATCCTTTCATTCAGGACCACCAGATCTCAAGAAAAAAGAATTACTGCAAGATCACGTATAAGAATTATACTGCAACAAGTCCATAGTGCTGGTGCCACCAATGAAACAGAACTAGTGAGTTTTCTCCATTCTTTCTAGTACTCAAGGCATCAGGAGCTTTCCCTACTGTCTGTGTTTGAAGAAATCAAATGGGTACATACACAACAAAGGGTTCAAGGTGGAGTCTGTGCAAACAGTCTTGGCAATAGTTCAGCATGAGCACCAGTTAGTCAATCGACCTGGCTGCCATATACTTCCATTATACGTAATACCAGAGACATTTGAGATTTGCGGTGACTGGCTATCATTTCCAATTCGGGTGTTTGCCATATTTAGAATTGGCACAGCACCAAGAAACATTTTGAACATTTTGTCGGCAGTAGTGGCAGTAATTGATCTTTGGGAATAAGGCTCTACCACTACTTGGACACTGTTTTTGATTGTCGCAGGTGTAAGCCAGGAGCTGGCAAAGCATCACAATCTTGTCCTAGAAATCCTTTTTCCAAGTTCGGTCGACTAGTGAACAAACAGGAAAAACAGTGAAGCCCTTCTTAAACTACTCCAAGATCCTTCACAGATTATCATACTTGAATATGTCAAGTGTTTTTCCAAAAATGCTAAATTTGCAAAATGACTATCTGCCTATGAATAGTCATGGAGACAGCATTTATATCAGCGAGGAGTTTCATTGTTCCCATTGGGACATTTTACAATGGCAATTCCAGTGCTGCCTGGGCCAAGGTGGCACATGGGGGCTTTTCAATTTGCCTTCCTCAGTCAATGGGATGGGCTGACTATGGATCAGAAGGTCTTTGTGTCTGCACAAGTTGGCAAGAATGGAAGTTTTGGACACCAGTGTGCCTCTTTTTGTGGCGTGCCTCTCAGCCCAGGAGATGGAATGATTCTGACATCGGATGCCAGTCTGCCTCCAGTCTGAGGAGACCAGTGCAAGGGCATTAGAGCGTAGTGACTGACTTAAATTACGGCGGTTTTGTTTTTGTAGCCTTGCAAACCTTTCAGGATCTTTTCTCCAAGAGGTCCGAGTGGAGTTGATGATTGACACCAAGATAGCAGTAGCTAAACAAGGGGGCACCAAGTGTCTGTCTTTTCCTGTTACTTTTTGTAACATAAACTTTTCACTGGTCAGAGAGCCACTTACAGTTAACTGCAATTTACTTACAGGAGAGGCAGGATCCACTAACGGATCAGTTAGGCAAATTATTTTACAGCAATACGTATCTCAACTAGTATTGGTTCTATGGTGCATTCCATCAGTAGTTCTCATAGACAGTCCACTGAACACACAGCTTCCAGTATTTATAACAAGTTACAAAGGTGTAGTGATAGAAAGGTGGATTGACAGTACCATGGGGATTTTTTCCATTGGTGTCTGTCCTACTCCAGTGTCCTTGATTGTGAAGATTCTTTTGAAGATTTGGACAGAACACGCTTATGCCATACAGGTGCTTTCACCTGTCGAGGAGGCCTTGATTTTCATTGCCTCCCCAGATGTCATCAGCACCACAATCCCATTCCTGGTCAAACAAGATCTTTTTATGCCAACGTCAATGACAGCACCCCAATCCAGTGAGACTCTTAATAGCCTGGCAATTGAATCAGCCAGACTAGTGGTGCAGGGATTCTCATCCAAGGTGGTTCAGACCTTGAAGACCACAAGGCCATGAGCGCTATATAGAAGAGGATATGAAGGAAGTTGGTTCTGTTTGCTTAGCAAAGTTTTCTCTTGGGTGTCCTCAGCTCCAACCAATATCCTGGACATTTTTTTACAATTGGCACTTGAGGTGGGTCTGACATACAACTCCATTTATAATACAGGTCTCTGCCGTTATCCTCCTTTTCAGGCTGGTGGAAGAGCCATCAAACAAATGCTTCATGCAGGCCATAATCAATATACAAACACCAAGGAATTCCTTGTTCCATTTCATGGGACTTAGGCTTGGCTCTGAAAGCACTAGAACAGGCATCCCATGCTCCAATAGCTTCATTTTCAGCGTGGTTCCTAGTGGTAAGACTAGTTCCTTTGACAGCGGTTGCTTCAGACATAAGGAGGTTGGAGATTGCAGCAAAGATCCCTTTTGTGTCTTTTTACCAGAAATAGTGATACTACGTTCATCTCCAAAGCTCAATTCTAAAGTGAAATGCAGTTTTCAGGAAAACTGGGTACAGTCCCTCCGGGGATTCACGGGGAGTACACAGCAGGAGGACTTCAAGTCCTTACACAAGTTGCAGCCAGTGTAAATGCAAAGGTCAAAAGATGAAGGAAAGTGGATAATCTTTTCATTTCACCATCAGGTTCTTGAGTCATCTTCTGTTGGTTTACCAGGGTGAATAGATTGGCATTCAGGAATTAGACCATTCTGACCAGAAACAGGTGCAAGCTCCTTCGACCCGAGGGGTGGCAGCTTTGGGGTAGTTGTGCCAGGATTTAGTGGAAAATGTATGTGAGACACAGTGGCGGCTGGTGAAGTTTTTGGATGGGGGGGCGCCAGGCCCCGCCCTTCCTTTTGACCCCTCCTACTTCTAATAAGCCATGCCCCTTATAGAATCCACCCACTCCGTCCCCTGTATTCCACATATTGTGTCAGGAGTACACAGCTCAGCATCACAGGACACAGTATAAAGCTCAGCATCACAGGGCACAGTATTGTAGTATAGTTTTGCAGCCAGTGACACAGGTGGGGCAGTTATGCAGCCAGTGGCACAGGTGGGGGCAGTTATGCAGCCAGTGACACAAGTGGGGGCAGTTTTGCAGCCAGTGACACAGGTGGTGCAGTTATGCAGCCAGTGACACAGGTGGGGCAGTTATGCAGCCAGTGACACAGGTGCGGGGCAGTTTTGCAGCCAGTGACACAGGTGGGGCAGTTATGCAGCCAGTGACACAGCTGGGGGCAGTTTGCAGCCAGTGACACAGGTGGGGCAGTTATGCAGCCAGTGACACAGGTGGGGGCAGTTTTGCAGCTAGTGACACAGCTGGGGGCAGTTTGCAGCCAGTGACACAGGTGGGGGCAGTTTGCAGCTAGTGACACAGCTGGGGGCAGTTTACAGCCAGTGACACAGGTGGGGCAGTTTGCAGCTAGTGACACAGCTGGGGGCAGTTTGCAGCTAGTGACACAGCTGAGGGCAGTTTACAGCCAGTGACAAAGGTAGGGCAGTTATGCAGCCAGTGACACAGGTGGGGGCAGTTATGCAGCCAGTGACACAGGTGGGGCCAGTTATGCAGCCAGTGACACAGGTGGGGGCAGTTATGCAGCCAATAACACAGGTGGGGGCAGTTTGCAGCCAATAACACAGGTGGGGGCAGTTATGCAGCCAGTGACACAGGTAGGGGCAGTATTGCAGCCAGTGAACACAGGTGGGGCCAGTTTGCAGCCAATAACACAAGTGGAAGCAGTTATGTTGCCAGTGACACAGGTAGGGGCAGTTATGCAGCCAGTGACACAGGTGGGGCAGTTATGCAGCCAGTGACACAGGTGGGGCATTTATGCAGCCAGTGACACAGATGGGGGCAGTTTGTAGCCAGTGAAACAGGTGGGGCTGTTTGCAGCCAGTGACATAGGCAGGGCAGTTTGCAGCCAGTGACACAGGTGGGGCAGTTTGCAGCCAGTGACACAGATGGGGCAGTTTGCAGGCAGTGACACAGGTGGGGCAGTTTGCAGCCAGTGACACAGGTGGATGCAGTTTGCAGGCAGTGACACAGGTGGGGCAGTTTGCAGCCAGTGACACAGGTGGATGCAGTTTGCAGCCAGTGACACAGGTGGGGCAGTTTGCAGGCAGTGACACAGGTGGGGCAGTTTGCAGGCAGTAACACAGGTGGGGCAGTGTGCAGGCAGTAACACAGGTGGGGCAGTTTGCAGCCAGGGACACAGGTGGGGCAGTTTGCAGGCAGTGACACAGGTGGGGTACATTGCAGAGATCTCCCCACCCGCACTTACCCCATCCAGCAGGCAGGATTGTTGCAGAGATTCGGCATACGGAGAGCGCACTGGAGTCTGCAGAGTTTGGCACACGGAGAGCGACTGTCCCCCCTTGTCTGTCCCCGGCGGTCATGGTCTCTGTGGGAGCGGAAGTCACGTCCGCTGCCACAGTGACCTGCCCCCGGCCCGGCATCCAATCACATTGAGCGGAGGCTCAGGGCAGCCAATCAAGCTATGAAGTGTGTGCCTGTTTAGCGCACACTCATAGCTTTTAATGGCCGACCAATAGGCTCACTACTTGGCTGTCATGTGACAGCCAAGGAGGCGAAAAAAAAAAAAAAGAAAGTCAATGCATCGGCGCCACCTGCAGGGGGGCAGGGCTGACTTTTTTTTCTTCTTCTCTAGCTGGCGGGGAGGCGATGCCTTAGCGCCCCTCACACACCAGCCGCCACTGATGAGACAGCTAGCCTTTCACTCGACTTTACTGGCATGCAGTCAAAGTTCTGCAAGGTTTGGGATGCGAACAATAAATATTTCTTGTCTTTGGCAGTTTTTCCTTGATTGTCAATGTTCCTTTTCATGTGTTCTCTCCCGCGCATTTATTCAGCTAGTTACATCCCATTGTGTGCTGACGTAAGGTGTGGCCAGGGATATGGAAAATTGTTATCAAATAATTACGGTAATTTTCCTTTCCTGGCCTATCCTCACGTCAGCACAGGACTCCCTCCCTAGTGGCCTGTCGCAGGCTAAGATAGCAAACATCTTAGTGGGAGAGGGGGTGTCTTTTATTCAGCTAGTTATAGGTGGTCATGTGAGCGCCTGCAAGAGGCGTTAACCCATTGTGTGCTGAAGTGAGGATAGGCCAGGAAAGGAAAATTACGGTAAGTATTTGATAACAATTTTCCATATTCGAGGAAGCGATGAAATTATTGGGTCAGTGCACAATGGAAATTATTTGGGCTGTCTTGAGCTCTTAGCTGAGTATGACCTTCTTGCAGAACATATTCAAAAGCATGGCAACAAGGGAAGAGGTCACATATCATACTTGTCATCAACAATATGTGATGAGTTTATTGAACTGATTGGTTAGCAAGTGCTTGAGCAGATCATAAACGCCAAAAAGCCAAATATTATTCCATTTCTGTTTACTCCACCCCTGATATAGCACATTCTGATCAACTGACTATCATATTTTGCTATGTACTACCTAGTGGTCCAGTGGAGTGTTTTACTAATGCATGGACACACTGGTATGGAGCTAACAAACATTCTTCTTCAATTTATGGATGAAATGGAATTTCCATCAAAGACTGCAGGGGTCAGTCTTATGATAATGCATCCAATATGAATGGAAAATATAATGGTATGCAGGCCTTAATTTGGGAAAAGAACCCACTTGCTGAATACATTCCTTTGTTGTGCACATTCACTTAATCTTGTCGGACAAAATGCCGTAAACAGCTGTCCAGTTGCAGTTTCGTTCTTTAATTTTGTACAGCAGTTGTATTGTTTTTTTTTCTGCTTCAACTCATCTGTTAACAAATAGTTTCAAACCATGGGGTATACCGACATTAAAAAGGTTAGCTGATACACGTTGGTCTGCTCACCATGATGCTGTGAATGCCGTACAAAAAGGCTATAGTACTATCAGAGATTGAATGATGAATCCACAAAGGGAGAGATCTGTTTACAAGCAAAGGGCCTAAGCAATGTCATGGATCGGCTGGAAACTGGAATAATGGTTGAAGTATGGTCTGTCATTTTACCTAGGTTTCACAGAACCAGTCAGTGTCTCCAAGATACAAAATTAGATCTGCATACAGCAACAGACATGCTGAACTCTCTAAAGGATTTTGTGCAGTCTCTCCATTCTAGATTCTCTGAATTTGAACTGCAGGGTAAAAATATTTCCGGCTGCGAGGAGTACCAGCTACAACATGGAAGGAAAGTGAAAAGAAATAGGAGGTGGCACTATGGTAATGCAGAAGATGCTGATGCTGATATGACACCCTCTGATAGGTTTAAAGTGCATACCTTTTATCCTATAATTGACCAACTGACAGAATCATTGAGGCACAGGCAAGCAGCATACAGCATAATTCAAGAAAGATTTGGATTTCTATCAGAAATATGCACTCTAACAGCTGATAGCCTACGCTCCAGAGCCACTACACTAGTGACAAAATATCCTGAAGATCTTGAACCCCTGTTAGCAGAAGAAATTGTACAGCTTTCCTCTATTTTCAAAATGTACCAATCTTCCCCTGCAAATAAAGACATTCATGGGAGTCAAAAAACACAAATGTACAAGTTTATGATTGCACAATCCCTAGTCGGTGCATTTCCAAATACATATGTGACCCTACACATGTATTTGTGTTTAATGGTCAGCAACTGCAGTGGTGAGCGTTCATTTTCAGCATTAAAACGTGTGAAAAATGAACTAAGATCTTCCATGGGTCAGGCACCTTTAACCACTTCAGATCCGCGCTATTACCGAAGTACGGCTCCAGCGCGGATCTGAAATGCCCGGAGGACGTCCATGGACGTCCTCCACTGCGCAGGCTCCTGGCGCGCCCCCTGGCGGCAGCGGCGGCGCGAGCGCGCCGCACGAGCGCGCCGCACGCTGCGCGAGCCTGCCCGTGGGTCGGGCGGAATCGATGTCCGCCCGAGACCCGCCGATCTCTTTTAGGAGCCTCAGAATGGGGAACCGCCATTGTAGACACGGCGGTTCCCCGTTCTGTGACAGGGGACATAGCAGATCTACTGATCCCTGTCACTGGGATCATTTAGATCTGTTATGTCCCGGCCAGCCCCGCCCCCCCACAGTTAGAACACACCCAAGGAACATTTGTTAACCCCTTCACTGCCCCCTGCAGGTTAACCCCTTCACTGCCAATGACATTTATACAGTAATCAGTGGACATTTAAATTTCTGATCGCTGAATAAATGTCATTGGTCCCAAAAATATGTAAAAAATGTCCGACATTTCCGCCCCAATATCACAGTCCCGATAAAAATCGCAGATCGCCACCATTACTAGTAAAAAAAAAAAAATAATAAAAACGCCATAAATCAATTCCGAGTTTGTAGACGCGATAACTTTTGCGCAAACCAATCAATATACGCCAATTGCGATTTTTTTTTTTACTAAAAATATGTAGAAGAATATATATCGGCCAAAACTGATGAATATTTTTTTTAATGGATTTGTACTTTAGCAAAAATTAAAAAATATTGTTCTTTTTTGCAAAATTGTCGCTCATTTTTTGTTTATAGCGGCGATCAGAAATGACGCAGAGGGGATCAAATACCACCAAAAGAAAGCTCTATTTGTAAGAAAAAAAGGATGCAAATTTTATTTGGGTACAACGTCGCACGACCGCGCAATTGTCATTCAAAATGCGACAGCGCTGAAAGCCAAAAATTGGTCTGGGCAGGAGGGGGGTTTAAGTGCCCGGTAAGGAAGTGGTTAAATGCGCTTTCTCTGTTGTGCATTGAAAATGGGTTGCTGAATGAGCTTAATCTTGATTCTACAATTGAGGAATTTGCACGTAAAAAAGCAAGAAAAGTTAATGTGTAGTTTTATTTTAATCTGCCAACTTGATTCATTTAGGTTAAACACGGTTTAGAGTTCAGTGAATAACCTGTTTGTGTGTTTATAACTAGTGGTTGCTATTTATTTCTAGAGTTACTCTCTGCGCCATAATCATGAGCCAAACATCATACACTTAGGCCTCATACACACAGACGTTTTTTAACGCCGGCGTTTTCTGGTGTTTTTTGCAGCTCTCCATGTTAGTAAATGGCCCCATAAAAACGTCTGCGTTTTTGAGCTGTAGATGGCGTCGGCGTTAGTGAGCTGAAAGTAGAACCCACAGCCAGCGCGTTCTGAGGCTGTAACGTTTTGGCGTTTTTTCACGCCGACGCCGCAAAATGCCAATTAATATTGTACCGGCATTTTCCGGCGTTTTTTGACGCCGACGTTTTTAGGTTGAAAAATAGCAGAGGGACGATTTTTTTCAAAAAACGCCTATTGACGCCGACGCTCACTAAGGCCGATGCATAGCGCCGAAAAACGCAAATTTTTTTTTTTCCTTGACGTCGGGCACGACGTTTTGTTTATTTTTAAAGATACGCCCGTGTGTATGAGACCTTATATTTAAATTGTTTATATAGTTTATGTTTATTTAAAAAATGGTTGTTGTGAATGTTCTATTTATAATGGCTTTATTGAAATAACAAGTTTTCTATTGTTTACACAAAAGAAATATATTCAATATGTTTCTGTTATGGCACTTTAATGGTAATTAAAATATTTAATTTGTTTTAAAATAGTTTGAGTCTTCATTTTATTTATTAAAGCAAAGTTCCACCCTGTTAAATGTCAGCAGCTACCAAAAGGGTAGCTGCAGACTTTTAACAATCGGCCACTCACCTGTCCCTCGCTCCAGCGATGCGGTCGCCCAAGGGCTCGCTCTCCTCCCCCTCCCTTCGGCGACGCCGGCATCACAAGCGATGTGGATTGTGACTGACCGGCGTATCTTCTGGAACCTGTGACGTGTCCCAGAAGATCGCCGAGAGGGAGGGGGGGAAGGTGAACTTCCTTCCGGCTCCTCTGCACCAGGAGAGGAAGTGGACCGTGGACCCTCAGCACCAGGCCCATGATGCTCTTAATCCAGGCCTGTCCACGAGTATAATAAATTCATGGGGGGGGGGTGGATTTGAATGACCAAATGTTGCAGCCCTATCTAGCAACCTGAAAGCCCCTCTTCTGATACAAAAAAGTCGCAATTTACTTTTTTCATTTGGCCATTTACAACGCATTCATCACCTATCAAAAATGTATTGAAGATGTTGTCACTACCCTGATATTTCAACAAGGATCCCCCCCAGAAAGCATTTGCTCCGATTGTGGCAGCAAGAGCATCATTTTCCTGACAATATTCCACCATCTGCAAACGGAAGAAGACGCCAAAAATTTTTTCGGGTGTACACCAAAAGAGGAGTTAGGAAAGACACCAGTTTCCATTGCCCCCAATGTCCCTCCCAACCTGGCCTTTGCATCGGAGAATGCTTCAGATGCTATCACACTCTTGTAAATTATTAGCCCATATTTCAAATAGACTGCCATTTCCCCATTTTCAATTTCTGTTCTGATTTATTTCCCTGGTGCCTCAACCAGCCATACCACTGCCTTCCATGTGAACTGACCCTGTCCTGTTTCTCGACTATGCCTCTGCCTGCCGTCTGCATTGTTTATCCACCATGTTTCTGCCTTTCACGTGAACTGACCCTGGACTGTATCGACTATGCCTCTGCATACCGTCTATTTCTGCATTTTCCCTGCACTGACCTCAGCCAGTTGACTATGTTTTGCCTGCCCCTTGGACTGATCTTTCACCCTGCTACACGGGGGTCTCACATATGTGAGGGGCTCCAGAATGGTGTTCTGATTTGAGAAAACCAGTTATTGGTTTTTTCTTTGTTTTGTATTTCCCAGAACAGGGTCTGGTGTCTGGAGGCTTCAAAGCGATTTGGGTGGGAGAAGCCTCTACCCCTGTCCCCATTCTTTCCTGACCGAGGCCCTAAGCTTGATGGTCCTGCCTGCTGCCTGGACAAATACTTTGGCTGTACTGACAATATCTTTGCCTGCACTGACCCAGGACTTTTTGTGGACCATGTGCCTATTGCCTGCACCAATACTTTGGCTGTACTGACCATATCTCTGCCTGCTGCCTCTACTAACTATGGACAGTATTCCTGCCTGCTGCATGGACGATCCTTTCGCTGCTGCTGACCACACCCCTGCCTGCTACCTGGACCAATGCTTTGGCTGTGCTGCCAATATCTCTACCTGTGCTGACTATGGACAGTATTCCTGCCTGCTGCCTGTTCTGCTGTCGCTGTCCACATTCCAGCCTGCTGCCTGGACCGATGCTCTGCTCTGTGGACCACTGCACTACTAAAACCACAGGTAATCTTTTGTTTACCCTTTGCTCAGCAGAATGTATTTTGGTTTGTAATTGGAATGAACAGTGCTATGTGTTAGAAATATGAAGGGCCTTCAACATTGTGATAGCTGGCAGGTGTGTAATTTATGTCCCTAGAACAACTGGAGGTGCTACTTGGATGTTGGGCCTCTGTATGTGGCTAGTTTGTGTAAAAGTCTCACACATGTGGTATCGCCATGCTCAGGAGAAGTAGCAGAAGGTATTTCAGGGTGTCATGTTTGCTATGTACATGCTATGTGTTAGAAATATTGTAAAAATGGACAACTTTGTGTAAATAAAAATGCATTTTCATTTTTTCCCCCATATTTTCCAAAAACTTCTGGAAAAAAACGAGTCATTCAAAAGACTCTGTTAGGAAAAAGAACCTTTTGCCAGCATTCTGGGCGTTTCCGCGGTGGTGCGCGCACTCCCGTGCGCGTTCGCGCGCTCCCGTGCGCACCCGCGTGCGCGCGCGCGGCTGTGCGCGCGCACGCGCCGGAAACGGCGCCAAACGGCGCCTATTTAAACCCAGGGACTCTTGCATTGAACTGCTGCTCGTTCTACAGCGTTCCAGACCTGTGTGCCTCAGCTCCCTACCTGTTCCTGTGTTTTTCCTGTTTCCATTTGACCCGGCTTGCCTTGACCTGTTGTCCGCTACCTGCATCGACCCCGGCTATCCACGACCATCCGCTTGTCTACTCCTCTGTACCTCCGCTGCCCGCCCGTTAACGAACCTTTGCCTGAACTTGACGATCCGCTTGCCTAACCCTTTTGTACCTCTCTGCCTGCACGTTGCCAACTCTGCTTGTACGACCATTCTCCTGCCTTGCACGACCCTCTGGAATCTCACTCCAAATATCTGTGACCATCCAGCCCTCGTGCCATCCCGCACTCTCGGGCCTCTGTCTACACTACCAGGGGTCCTTGAATCGGGTGCGCAAGAGCGGTTGTTCCCTGCACAAGACAGACTCCACCGTCAGGTACGTAACAGACTCATTATGCTTCATAGATTATACGTTGGGGTGTTTGCTTTTCAAAATGGGGTCATTTTGTGGGCGTTTCCATTGTCCTGGTGCTCCAGGGCCTTCAAAAGTGTAATAGGGGGTTGAGAAATGAGATTTGTAATTTATGCTTGTAGAACGCCTGAAGGTGCTATTTCAATATTAGGCCTCTGTATGTGGCCAGGCTGTGCAAAAGACTCACACATGTGGTATCACCATACTCAGGAAGAGTAGCAGAATGTGTTTTGGGGTGTCATTTTTGCTATGTACATGCTATGTGTTGGAAATATCTTACAAATGGACAACTTTGTGTAAAAAAAAATGCGTTTTCATTTTTTTTCCACATTTTCCAAAAACTTCTGGAAAAAAAATGAGTCATTCAAAAGACTCATTATGCCTCATAGGTTATATGTTAGGATGTTTGCTTTCCAAAATGAGGTAATTTTGTGGGCGCTTCCATTGTCCTGGGCCTTCAAAATTGTGGTAGGCTGTTATCAAATTAGATGTGTAATTTAGGCTCCTAGAAAGCCTGGAGGCGCTACTTGGATGTTGGGCGTCTGTATGTGGCCAGACTGTGTAAAAGTCCCACACAGGAGGAGTAGCAGAATGTATTTTGGGGTGTCATTGCAAGTATGCATATGCTGTGTGTGAGAAATAACTTGTTATTATGACAATTAAGTGTAAAAAAAAATCTTAATTTTCCCAAGAATTGTGGGAAAAATTGCAACTTCAAAAAACTCGCCATGTCTCTTACTAAATACCTTGGAATGTCTACTTTCCAAAAAGGAGTCATTTGGAGGGTATTTGTACTTTCCTGGCTTGTTAGGGTGTCAAGAAATGAGATAGGCGGTCAGTACATCAGGTGTGATCAATTTTCAATTATTTGCACCATAGCTTGTAGACTCTATAACTTTCACAGAGACTAAATAATATACACTAATTTGGGTTATGTAGCAGTATACATGTTGGCCCAAATTTATGAAGAAAAATTACTTATCTGCAAACTTTTACAATAGAAACTAAAAAAAGTGTTTTTTTTTTTTCAAAATTTTTGCTCTTTTTCTGCTTATATTGCAAAAAAAAAAAAAAAGCAGCAGTGATAATATACCACCAAAAGAAAGCTCTATTTGTGAGAAAAAAAAATGATAATAATTTTGTTTGGGTACAGTGTAGCATGACTGAGTAGTTGCCATTCAAAGTGTGAGAGCGCTGAAAGCTGCAAATTGGCCTGGGCACAAAGGGTGTATAAGTGCCCTGTATTGAAGTTCTCCTGCATTCTTTTAAGGCTGTACCTTTTATATTGCTGCACAGCGATAATAATGGAAATATATATATATATATATATATATATATATATATATATATATATATATATATACATACATTTTAGTTTAGCAAAATATTAATATGTATTCATACTGCATGGTGTGATTACATTGGAGGTACCCAGTGTACTGTTTTATGGTTGCATTACTAAAAAAAGACCACAAGGTGGAGCAAGTAGGTAATTTCACCATGATCTGCCAAAACTGGTGTCTAGAAACAAATGTTATTAAATTTATGATTATGATTATTATTATTTTTTTTTATATAATAAACAGTATGTTCCTTTTATTGAAAACAAAGCATGGTACGGGTTATAATATGCAGAATGTACACATTTTACAACCTCATGGTAAGTAGTATCTTCAGCTTAGGTACTCTACCATCTATACAGTACAGAATCTAAAAACGTTAAAGCAGACATCAATCACGACCCAATTGCAGAGATCAATCTTTCTCCGGCAAAGCGAGTAGGTATAAGGGTAAGAAACGTCTAGCAGGGCAGGTCAGTCCCACCCGTCAGGGCGGGGGCCCCCAGGGGGGACTGTCCTCTACATAGTCCACGGCTGCCATACCCTGTCAAACTTTCTCGGGCAACTCCTGTTGAGATAGGTTAATTTATACATAGGCAAGGCTTTGTTAATGGATTTCTCCCAAGACACCACTGGGGGGGGGGGGGGGATTCCACTTAAGGATGATCTCTTTTGGTATAGTACAGCAGATATGTGACCAGCAGCTTAGTACATTTCAGTATCTGTTCGTCATTTTGCACATCTAGAAGGCATAGTTCTGGGGAGTTGGGACAAGTCAGTTGAAGTCTGTTATTAATAGTGTCCAGTACCTCCCTCCAGAAACGCTGAACTCCGGGGCAGTCCCAGAACATGTGCCCATAAGTGCCTATGCTTTCCCCACATCTAGTACAGTCCGGGGACTTCAGTGGGTAAATTCTATGCAGTCTCTGAGGCGTGTAATACACTCTGTGTAGGAATTTGGTCTGGATCAGCTTGTCCCGAGAGGAGATTAGAAGTGCGGTACTGTCCCCCAGGGCATCCTCCCAGTCTTCCCTGTCCAGGTCAGGCAGGTCTGCCCTCCACTGTTCTCATAAGCGTTCCAGTTTGGGGGATTCCATACTAAGTAGCTCCAAATATAGGGAGGACAAGGGTTTATCTAGCTGCTCTTGGGCCAACAGGTCCTCAATTGGGTCCCTGCCTAGGCTAGGAGGGGTCTCAAATTGTGCATGGCATATCTTAATTGAAAATAGCGAAATCCATCTGGGAAGATGAAATTTCATTTGGAGGTCAGAAAAGGAGAGCAAAGAGCCAGCTACCACTATATCACCTAATATTTTAATCCCGTATCGGGCCCAGACCTGTGGGTCTGGGATGGAGCGGAAGTGTGCCAGGTTCGGGTTGCCCCATAACGGAGTAACCGGGAACCAGCAATTGGGCTTACAAAATCTGGCCCTAGCGACTGGCCAGCACCTTAATGTGACCCTGGTGGGGCCTGGTAGGGAAGGGTAGGCTCGGGGTCCCCGGTAAACCAGATTCCCCAGCTCCCGCAGAGATCCCAAGACAGCCGCCTCGAGACACACCGCAGCATTGGCCCTATGACACCTTACTGTTACTAGAACGGCCGCCCAGAAGTACACTCTGAAGTCCGGCAGTGCTAGTCCCCCGCACCTGGTAGGGAGAGTCAAGGTTCATCTCGCTAGCCTAGGGACAGCTCCTTGCCTGATAAAGGTCCCCACACACTGGTCAACTTCTCTAAAGAGGGAGCTGGGTAGCCAGGTTGGACAGTTTAAAAAGACATACAAAAATTTCGGAAGGAAGATCATCTTCAGAAGGTTAATGCGGCCTAGCAGGTTTAATGGCAGGGAAGCCCATGAGGCACATCTGGCCTTCAACTGAGTCAACAACGGGAGGACATTTAGTTCAAGGAAGCACTTCAGTTCCCGGCGAACCTGGACACCCAGATATCGAAATTGCTCCACCCAACTAAGCTGCGTGGCCTGGGCCGCTGTGCGTGTTTCCGGGTCTAAGGCAAACAGAGTGGACTTATCTCAGTTAATTCGAATCCCTGAGTATCGACTAAACTCTGTAAATATAGCCAGGGTCGCCTGCAGAGAGGAGTTTGTATCCTAGAGATACAGTAAGGCATCATTCGCGTAAAGCGAGATTTTTTTTCTTCAATTGGGCCCACTCTTAGCCCTTTAACTCTGTCCGATCCTCTGATCAGGATCGCCAGGGGTTCCAGCACCAGGGCAAACAGGTATGAAGACAGGGGACACCCCTGCCGGGTACCCCTTTGGAGGGGAAAGGACTCTGACAGTTGGTCATTGGTGCGTATCCGAGCCAAATCTGTCTAACACCTCCCACAAGTACCCACACTCCACCGATTCAAACGCCTTTTCGGCGTCTAGGGAGGCAATGACTCTTTGACCCCTGTTCTCGTGAGAGATAGAGAGGTTGAGAAAGAGACGTCAGAGGTTAATATCAGTTCCCTTCCCGGGCATGGATCCCGTTTGATCCGAATGGATAATGTCCTCCAGGACTTCAGAGAGTTGATTGGCTAAGACCTTGGCCAAGATCTTCGCATCTACATTAAGGAGTGATATGGGCCTAAACGAAGAACATTCCTCAGGGTTCTTACCCAGCTTGGGAACCAAAACCACCACCACCTCAGTTATGGAGTCTGGAAGAGCCTCTGAGCTAAAGAATCTCTCTAGTAGAGACGTAAGCCGGGGGGCCAGGAGATCCACCTGTTGGGAATAAAATTCTACTGGAATCCTGTCAGGCCCAGGGGTTTTCCTGGTTTTAAGCTGAGTAATCGCTCTTCGAGGGTAAGATCTCTATCTAGAAGTATACTGGTCTCAGCCTCGAGGAAAGGAAAGGACATCCCATCCAGGTAGGCTCTAAGGTCTGCAGTCCCATAGTCCACTCTGGATGAGTACAGAAGCCTGTAGTAGTGCATAAAGCGGTCGTTGATATCCCCCGGGGACCGCAAAAGGGTCCCCGAGGGGTCCCTGACACCGCTGATGCGCTTCATGCTGCGCTGGTCCTTGGCCAACCAAGCCAATAGTCTACCATTTTTATTACCGTATTCAAAGATTCGTTGGGCTGTATGCAGTCGGGACTTATCCGTCATATCTATGCGTAATAGGGATAGCTCTTTCAGCGCGAACTGCCAGTCACCATAGTTACCCTGGTTGGGATCTGCTATATACACTGTCTCTGTCCTGCTCGCCTCCCTCTCCAAGTCCTTTAAGGTCTGTGCCATTTTTTTCCACACGGAAGTGATAAGTCCTATACATTCCCCCCTAGTCCAGGCTTTAAAGGCATCCCAGGTCATTGTGGGGGAGGTAGAATCTGCGTTAGTGTGCCAGTACTGCGTAAGGCTCTCAGTGATTCCTTCATGAACACCCGGATCCTCAATCCAGAACCTGGACAGCCTCCACAGCCGCTCACCCGGAGAGTCAAGATCTAATGTAACTCTCACCGGGGCATGATCTGAGATCCCTCTAGAAAGGATGGTTGCCTCCAACACTTTATGCACCATGCTCTGGGAGGCAAAGATCGTGTCAATCCGTGACAGCATTTTAAAAGATGCCGAGTGGCAGGTAATTGCCCGGGTAACAAGGTTAAAATGTCGCCATACCTCGGTGAGATGATTAGTGTCTGCCCAGTGCACCAGACCAGGTGACCACCGTGAGGCGGTGGAGGTTCTGTCCAGGTCCGGAGAGAGGGTCATGTTAAAGTCTCCCAGCAAAAGGAAGTTATCAACCCCGTAGGCCAGGGCTAACTGCATAATTTTCCCCAACAAGGAAGCATCTGCTGGGGGGGCACATACACACCCACCAACACCATTGGGAAGCCAGATATCAGTGCATGAAGAATAATATACCTCCCTTGAGGGTCACTCCTGAGTTCCAGCAGCTGGAACGGGAGGGTGCGATGTATAAGGACACTGACTCCCCTGGCGTAGGTGGAATATGTAGAATGATAGTGCATTCCCACCCATGCACGTTTGAGTCCTAGAGTGCGAGATCCCAAGAGGTGTGTCTCCTGTAGCACGCATATGTGCAGATTGTATTTCTTTAGGTAGTTAAAAACTAGAGACCTCTAGACCCGCACATTCCAGGAGACCACATTAACTGTAGGCATTGCACCTTGTAAAAAATGACAGAAGGATATTGGCTTGAGCGTACCCAGCCACCCATACAGCATTAACCAGCAAAGATCCCAGCATTGCAACATACCATGTGTTATTTAAGGCCATAAGTCCATGCTCTGGAGAAGTTCTTTCCGATTGGAAAAGCCTGGTCTTTCTCTCAATAAAGGAACATAACAAAAACAAAATTGTCCAAATATAGTCAGCAACTGCCGACATCCTGTTCCCCCCACCCTGCAGAACCCACATAACCGGGGATTGCTTGGATCCCAAATAACTAGCCCTTAGGCAACAATAAGTCAGGGAGACGTGTCGCAAGTTAGGGAGCATGTCCCATGTCTCCCACACAGTCTCAGCATCCCTGAAACCCGGTGAAACAGAAGATGAACTTGTCAAGCTCCCTCTGGGAGATGCCGAAACACAGTATTATGATTACCTGAGTCAACCAAATCTCCTGGCCTAGGCCAGGGGCACAGTACTTAGAGGCGACCTTGGAATGGAAGGTGTTCCACATTTGCAAGATCAACAGTAAAATAGGAACCGTCACTGCCTGGATCTAAGCAGAAATGTGTGTCTCTCTGGTAAGTAGGAAACTAACTCCAGGCAGTGACATGCGAGGATCACCTTAGTTCAATGGAAGACCGCAACATAGCGGTACTAATAGGGATTATCAAGCACAGTGCACATTGATGGAGGATAACTTGCCATCAGCCCCTTGGAGGTATAGTTTCCAGCCAGTCTGCAGCTTCCTTGTCCGAACCAAAGAAACAAACAATTTCCCCGTCTACCACTCGCAGCTTGGCTGGGAACAGGACACTGTATTTAAATCCTTTGGCTCTTAGGGTTGCCTTTACTGCATCAAAAGAGCGGAGCAGCCTCTGCGTCTCGACAGAGTAATCGGGAAACATCATAATAGCATTGTTGCGATGTGACAACTCACCCGTCACTCTAGCTGCCCTGAGAATCTGGTCCCGGTCTGGAAAATGTAGGAGGCGCAGGATAAAAGTGCGCGGCGGGGCCCAGGCCCTAGCGGGACCCAGTGGGCTCTTTCCACGGTGAAGTAGGACGATAGCTGGGCCTCAGGCAGGAGGGTTTCCAGGAACCCCTCTACAAAGGCTGTGGGGTTCTTGCCTTAAGCTCCCTCTGCCAAGCCAACAATCTGAATATTGTTTTGACACCTATTTTTGGCGTCCTCAGCACGGTATTCCAGGGTTTTAATCTTGGCCTGCAGGGTACGGAGTACTCCATCATGCTCTGCTACCATGTCTTCCGCATGCCCGATTCTCGTCTCTGCGGCTAACATGCGGGAGTGTACTTTGTCTAAGTCCTGGCGGATAAGGCCTACATCCAGTTGAACGGCCTCTATTTTATTTGTAAGCGGCGTTTGACATGTGGCTACGGCGGTCTGACAAGAGGCAATCGCCGCCATAACCTCCGGAATCCCTGGAGAGGGGGCGTCTGTCTGTGTCGCCATGCTAGGCTGGAGCTTGCAGCCACACACTAGGCCGCGGAGCGGGCTCCAGTACTACCGGAATCTCGGGGGGGAAGTGAAGTTTCTTTCCCCCTTTTCCTCTCCCCCTCGGCTTTCCAGGCATCCACGGTCCTCAGCGGAGATCAAATAGAGCCGATGACTCAAGTGAGGATAAAAGCAACGGCTGATCATGCCGCCATCTTGGACACGCCCCCCATTATTATTATTAATAATAAAAATAATATTTACATATTATTGTTAAAGGACATCTATCACAAGTAAAACTGTATTTGGACAAGCAGCCGATCATTGAAGTACCATGTTTATGGTATAAAATGTTACCTATCAGTGAAACCATACTGAAGGATTAAAGAATAACTAAAGCAAAACTTTTTTTTAAGTTTTGAATGTAGTGGAGAGGGATTAAACAGCTGTCAGGTTTTTATTGCTAGCTGTGTCCCATTGGAGAGATTCAACCTCTCTATTTGTCCTGGTGACTGTTATCACCAATGGTGAAAGTGAAAAAATCCCACATTTTGGGTTGTCATCTGAACAGGAATAAAGAGGAAATTTATCAATGGGGACATTTCCTATTTTGGCTTCCTGGGACAGAAAGTAAAAGGAAATTGCCCCAATGGGACATTATAAGTGTCCCCTTTAGTTTTTCCATTAGTTCTACATTAATTATCTGCAATGTCCACAAACAGGGCCGTAATGAGAGCGTGTGACCACACATGACTTATGACCACTGTATTTCTGTCATAGATTTAAAGCAGTATTAAACCCAAAAGCAAACATTTATTATATTGCAGCTTACCAATTCTTAGTGATGGCTGCATTCATTTTCTTTTTAGGCTTGCTTTCCTTTATTTTTATTTGGCTATCCAGCCAGTAAGTCTGTTATTTTTCAAAAGACCAAGCTGTCCTACAGATGTAGCAGTTTAGAGGGCTGAGACCAACCATTTAACTCTGACCATCGGGCTTACAATGATCAGCTTTATTTAATTTATGTAAAACCTTTATCCCAAAAAGAACAAAACTGTTTACTGTAACTGCTTAAAATGTGTGAGCTGGAGTTTGGCTTCATTTTGTTAGTATATCCAAATCTTACATCTAACACTCTCCTCCCCTCAGACTGACATTGCTGCTGTCCAAAGGTGCCCCCTGTGCTCCTTCATCCAGAATGGAGGCATTCTAATACAGGATGTGTGTTACTGGCCGCATAGGGGTGCGTAGGGAGTGTGCCAGGTGTGTTTGGGCACACCCTAATAACTGAGTGCGGTGTTGATTCCCCCTGTTGCCTGGGCTTCCCCCCATATTGTGCTCCCAGAATGTAGAGTGGAGGAAGGGGCTAGTAAATATGTCATTTACTGGCCCCTTTCTTTTCTAAATGAACACAGTGAACATACTCGCTCACTGTGTTCATTCATAAATAAAGCATAGTAAACTGTGATTACTATGTTTCAGTGTGTGAATGAACAGGAAGCCGCTCAGCACAAAGAACTTCCCATTCATTCACTGTCCAGTGCAGCTGAGGCTGCAGAGAAAGGCACGTTTGTTTGAGTTTGGGGTGCACACCCTAATGCAATAGGCTGTGCACACCTATGGCATAGGCGTGCACAGGGGGTGTGCTAGGTGTGCCTGGGCACACCCTAATCACCCCATGCGGCGCAAATTTACCCTGCTGCCTGGGCCCCCTCCCCTGCCCCATGTCCCCCTTTCTGCCAGCTTCTCCCTTCTCTCCCACCGGCTGATGCTGCAGCACACAGGGGGATATTTCAGAATGGAGATCAACCCCTTCCTTTTCTGAATGAACACAGTTCACACAGAGTGATCAGTACCGATCATGTGTTTTTGAGCTTTGGGGTGCACATCGTAATTCTAAAGGCTGTGCACACCTATGCATGCTCGGGTGAGGTTTATACCTGTGTAATTCATATGTGTCCTGGATTAAAGGGATGATGTGGCAACCCTAATGTTCAGTAGTTGAATGCTACATACATAAACACTTGATGGTCTCTTTATTAGGTTAGCGTGCTTGTTAACATGAATGATCAGCAAATCTTAAGTCTGCACGCAACTCACATACATAAAGCATGTGGAAATAATCAAGGTCTACTTGTTGATTGATCGGACTAGAAGAGATGTGTGATGAAAGGCTTAAAATGCGGAGTGACATGGTGGATGTAACATCTGAGAATCTGCTGGCCTCCTGGAATGTTCACACATGACTTCTAGAGACTGCAGGGCATCATATACATAAAAATCATTAAAAAGAAATGCGGAACCAGAGAGCTGCAGATCTGTGCGTAAAAAAAAAAGCCCAATCAAACCCTCAAAGTACAACTAAAGGCAAACCTTTATTTTCCTTTTAGTTTTGGATGGAGTGGAGATAGGGTTGCCACCTCATCCCTTTAAACCCAAACACATATTAATTACACAGGCTCTGTGGCTGATTAAGGTGGTAATTAAACTCACTTGGTGACTTATCTGCATTAAATTAGCCTCAGAACCTGTGTAATTCATATGTGTTTGGGTTTAAAGGGATGAGGTGGCAACCCTAAGTGGAGAGGGATTAGAACACCTGTCAGTTTTTATTGCTGTCTGTGCTAGAGAGATCCGCCCCATTTGTCGCATTTACAGTTATCATCTAAAGTGAAATAAAATCCCCAAATTCTGAGTGGTCACCTGAACAGGAATAGAGGGGGGATAGGGTTGCCACCTCATCCCTTTAAACCCGAACACATATGAATTACGCAGGTTGTTCTGAGGCTAATTTAATGCAGATAAGGCACCAAGTGAGTTTAATTACCACCTTAATCAGCCATAGAACCTGTGTAATTAATATGTGTTCGGTTTTAAAGGGATGAGGTGGCAACCCTAAGGGGGGATCTTCCAGTGGAGACACTGGTTCTGGTGACTAGGGCGGCACAGTGGTGTAGGGGTAGCACTTTCGCTTGGCAGCAAAAGGGTCGCTGGTTTGAATCACAACCACGACACTACCCGTCTGGAGTTTGCATGTTCTCCCTGTGCCTGCGTGGGTTTCCTCCGGGTACTCTGGGTTTTCTCCCACGCTCCAAAGACATGGTGGTAGGTCAATTAGATCCTGTCTAAACAGTGGTGTAGGGGTAGCACTTTCACCTGGCAGCGAAGGGGTCGCTGATTCGAATCCCAACCACGACACTACCTGTCTGGAGTTTGCATGTTCTCCCTGTGCCTGCGAGGGTTTCCTCTGGGTTTTTTCCCACACTCCAAAGACATGCTGTAGGTAAATTAGATCCTGTCTAAATTGGCCCTAGTATATGTATGAATGTGAGTTAAGGACCTTAGATTGTAAGCTCCTTGAGGCTGGATTCACACCATTGCGGTGCGAATTCCAGCCTCTCTGCTGCCGGGAAGGGACGGAGCCGCCGTTCGGCGGCTCCTGTCCATTCCCACAGCGCAGCAGCTGCGGGGGGAGAGATGGGGGAGGAGCCGCGAGCAGGGGAAAATATCCCCGTTCAGTGCGGAGTGCATCTCCGTGTTAGATGCGCTCCCACTGGACTCAACGGGCTGGGAATTCGCACCGCATTGCACAAAAAACGTGTGCGGTTTTTGTGCAATGCGGAGTGCGAATGCACCGCACAGATGTGAACTGGACACATTGAAAACAATGTGTTTTCAAGTGTCCTGCGAATTGGATGCGGTTTAAGCCGCATCCAATTCGCATAGGTGTGAACCCAGCCTGAGGGTAGGGACTGATGTGAATGTACAATGTATATGTAAAGCGCTGCATTTTGGGGGAATTTATTTCTGTTTTGGCTGTGGGACAGGAACTAAAGTGAAATCTCCCCCAATGGGACACAGATGTAAAAAAAAAAAAACCTGACAGGGGTTATAACCCTGCCTTACTTTATCCAAAATGAAAAAAAAGTTTTGCCTTCAGTTCTATTTTTATTTATTAATGCAGCCAGGCTGCACATACAGACATAAATGTGCATTTCTATTACTTTTTTTATTTGCCAAGTGTTGCAGCAAAGGGTTATTTAAAAAAGGTTTAGAATGTATATTTATTAATGTATATACTGCCTGGCTCCATTACAGTAAAATATTAACCGCTTGCAAACCAATCAATAAACGCCGATTGCGATTTTTTTTATCGCAAATATGAGGAAGAATATAAATCGGCCAAAAACGGTGAAAAAAAATGTTTTTTTATATTTTTTTTTTGCATTTGTATTTTAGCAAAAAGTAAGAAATTTGGGTTTTTTTGCAAAATTGTCGCTCTTCTTTTGTTTATAGCGGCGATCAGAAATGACGCAGAGGTGATCAAATACCACCAAAAGAAAGCTCTATTTGTGGGAAAAAAAGGACGCAAATTTCGTTTGGGTACAACGTCGCACGACCGCGCAATTGTCAGTTAAAGCGACGCAGCGCCAAATCGCAAAAAGGGCTCCGGTCCTAAAGCTGGAAATCCTTCCGGGGCTGAAGTGGTTAAAGAGGAACTTCAGTCTTCTTTTTTAGTGTTTTTGTTCACCCCCTCCAGCTCCACAATTGTAGTATCATTAAGGCTACTTTCACATTGAGGCACCGGCAAAACAGTGCTAAAATGCCGGTTGTTTTACAGGAGTTTTACGGGCGCTCTTGTGCCGCTTTTTGGGTGCTAGCGGGCCGGTTTTTAAAGGTCACGTCACGTGACAATGAGACCTTTAAAAAAAAACAAAAACCAACACCGCTCCCAACCCACCCCAAAGATGCTGTTTGCAGAACTTTTTTTCCCATCCCGCAAGCGCACCGCCCCAGTGTGAAAGCACCCATTCCAATAAAAGGGAGGCAGTTTTCAGGCACTTTACAGGCACTATATCTAGCGCTAGATGCCTGAAAACTGCCCCAGTGGGAAATGGGTGTAATAGTGCTCATGGCAGAGCTCCATGTATTAGCATTTATAAACACTACTGCATTCCCAACATAAATCAATTCATCTGTGCAAATATTTCAATTAAACTAACCAATTTATTTCAAATAAATACAAAGTGCAACAACAAAGTGTGCTGGATATTCTTTAGGCTGGGTTCACACTAGTCCAACACGACAATGATCAGACTTTGATCCTACTTTGCTCTGTGACATGTGTCCTACAACGGTCCTACATCGGACCTACGTTGGTCCGACTTCTGTGAACTGGATCCAACTTTGATCCCAATAATACCAGGCACTTTGTGCTCTGGGGATCTTGAAGGGGAACCCCCACCAAATTAAAAAAAAAACGGCATGGGTTCCCCCTCCAAGAGCAAACCAGGCCCTTCGGTCTGGTATGGATTTTAAGGGGAACCCCCACGCCCAAAAAACGTTGTGGGGGTCCCCTCCAAAATCCATACCAGACCCTTATCTGAGCATGCAGCCCGGCAGGTCAGGAAAGGGGGTGGGGATGAGCGAGCTCCCCCCTGAACCATACCAGGCCATGTGCCCTCAACATGGGGGGGTGGGTGCTTTGGGACAGGGGGGCCCTGTGCCCCCCCACCCCGAAGCACCTTGTCCCCATGTTGATGAGGACAAGGGCTTCTTCCCGACAACCCTGGTTGTCGGGGTCTGCGGATGGGGGGCTTATCGGAATCTGGAAGCTCCCTTTAACAAGGGGGCCCCCAGATCCCGGCACCCCACCCTATGTGAATGAGTATGGGGTACCCATTCACCTAAATAAAGGGTCAAAAATAAAACACACTACACAGGTTTTTAAAGTATTTTATTAAGGCAGCTCTGGCGTCTTCTCCCTCTCTGGCTCTTCTCCCACCTCCGGCGTCTTCTTTCTTCTGCTCTTTTGCAGGGTCATCTTTCTTCTGAGGGGTCTTCTTTCTTCTGCTCTTTTGCCGGTTCTTCTCTCTGCACCATCTTCTGCTCTTTTGCCGGGCCTTCTCTGCTGTCTTCTCCCTCTGTTCTTCCTCTGTTCTTCTTCCGATGTTGACAGCCTTAAAGCAGAATTATACCCTCCTATCCTTTACAGCCAAGGAAGCTGCTTCTGTGTGATCTGCAACTGCCATGGGGATCAGTTATGACGCCAGCCTTTTGATAGTTTGACAGGAATGTAACTTCTTTCTTCTGAGGGATCTTCTTTCTTCTGCTCTTTTGCCGATTCTTCTCTCTGCGCAGTCTTCTGCTCTTTTGCCGGGTCTTCTCCACTCTCCCTCTGCTCTTCCTCTGTTCTTTTTCCGATGTTGACTCGACAATCTCCCACACTAATGCTGTCTTGTCGCTATGCGTTGACTTATATTGGCATGGGGTGGGGCCACCCACTGACGTCATCCAGAGAGAAGCGCCTAAAAATGGAGAGCAACTGAGCATGTGCAGATCAGAGTGAGACAGTGTATTACTGGATTTTAAACAGTATAGACACTTATTTTTAATGTTATACATAGCTATGCTTGCAAAAGGGGCCAGTCTGAAGGCATCCTTTCGTTTCTAACACATTACCCAGTCCATATCAGTATAGATATCCAGCATGAGATTTTCCCCATTGAGATCTGATGTGTAGAGTTGAGCGGACACCTGGATACTCGGGTTCGGCGGGTTCTGCCGAACTTCACGAAAAAGTTCGAGTTCGGCCCCGAACTTGACCCGCACTTGACCCCGAACCCCATTGAAGTCAATGGTGACTCGAACTTTTGGACACTAAAATGGCTCTAAAAAAGTCCTGGAAAGGGCTAGAGGGCTGCAAAAGGAAGCAAAATGGGGGTACGAGTAGAACAAGTGCCCTGCAAACAAATGTGGATAGGGAAATAACTTAAAATCACATAAAAAAAAAATGGAGGTCAATGTGGAGAGGTTGAGGAGGCGGTGACCGTGGCGGTGTAGGTGGAAGTGGCGGTGGAGGACTATGTACTATTTAGCCCAAATTTATATTATTTTTTAAACCGGCAATGTCGATGTACTTTTTAATTTTGTGCAAGAAATGCACAGCAAGGTGCAAATGTACTATGTAGCACTATTTATTATTCTTTTTTTTAAACCAGCAATGTAGACGCACTTTTTATTTTTGTGCAAGAAATGCACCGCTGGCCGCAAATGTAGTATTTAGAATATATTTTTTTTTAAACCAGCAATGTAGACGCACTTGTTATTTTTGTGCAAGCAATGCACCGCTGGCCACAAATGTAGTATTTTGAATACCGTATATACTCGGGTATAAGTCGAGTTTTTCAGCACATTTTTTGTGCTCAAAAAGACCCCCCTCGACTTATACCCGAGTCAGTGTCTGTGGTGATCAGTAGTTTCACGTTAAACAGAGCTGTGCTGCTTCTAAGAGCCGTTCTGTGTTGTGTAAGTGTGATTAAACACATTGGAATGCAAAGAATGCTGAGAGAGGTGTCAGATTCTCAGCTTGATGTCGGCAGGTGGGCAGGACAAGCTGATCTCCGTGAAGAGCTGCAGCTCTCTCTGCATTCTCAGCATTCTTTGCATACCAATGTGTTTAATCAAAGAACGTGTTTTTAT